>CM035841.1:72800757-73287534 GCA_020510985.1 Pholidichthys leucotaenia
CCCCTGAAGCCCCTGGATTTTTATGATTTTTAAGTACCAGAACTGTGCTTAAATGACATAAAACAAACAGGTGAATGCCACTTATTACTGTATAATATTGACTGATGTTCCAAGAAGATAGCAGTCCTAAAATATTCCAACAAGCATTATCCATCACATGCTTTAACACTTGATCAAATCAAAATCAGTTAATTTTATCTTTTCCATAATAGAAATTAAATTTCAACATACCATTACTTTTTATAATTTCAGCATTCATTTCAGATCACCAGTTTCAATCTCCATTGAGTCTTGAGCAGTTCATATTGCACAATCACTGATGTAGCTAAGTCTTAGAAATATTCAAAAGTTATGAGTTAATGTCCACTGTGCACTGTCAATTTCAAACTGTTTGGAATCATAAAAGTAATCTAACTAAATTGTTTTGCTATTTGTTTCTCCTCAACATCAATCTCAGGGCGCTGCAGGAGTTTTGGGGATGGTTAACGTTTATAACCGTTTCCTCCCCCGCGCAGCCGAGCTCATACAGCCGTTGTACACCGCAATCAAGAAACGGAAAGCGGCGGACAGAGTCGACTGGACTCCTGAGCGGGAGCAGGCGTTCTCTGAGGTTAAAACAGCTCTGGCAAACGCTGCACTACTGGCACACCCAGACCCGGTGGCTCAGATAGCGCTCACTACCGAAGCCTCGGACATGGCCGTAGGGGCCGTTGTGGAGCAATGCGTTGCCGGTTCTTGGCAGCCGCTCACCTTTTTTAGCAGGTCTTTGCACGACAGTGAGCATCAATACAGCGTGTTCGACAGAGAGTTACTGGCTCTCCACCTCCTAGCCTCCTAGGAGGCTCTTCTGGCTCTCCTAGCCTGCTTGTGTGATTTAGTTTCTAAGCCCGGCAGAACTGCTTTTACTAATAGGAGAAGGGGCGAGGGCGGATTACTGGCACCTTAAAACCAGATGCTTTGGGTAGATGGTGGCCCGTTAACCTGGGAAGGTAGCCCATCTAGAGGATGGTAAACCCTGATTTCAAACCTCCGCTGCCTTGCGGCATACCCGGTCAGGGGAAAGGCTTTGGGAGTCAACCCTGAGGAAAAATCCGGAGTCGGAGTCCCTAAGGCAGTTCTCTGTTGTGCTCAACATAGTTCTGGCAGCTCCTGCGATGGCGCTGGTGCCAAACTGTAGCAGCCCTACTGTTCCTTTGGTTTCATCAGTGACATGGAGAGGGGGGACATGCTATATGGGCAACATCTTGTCTTCCATATCTTCCTGCCCAGGCTTGAATCCTACCAACGCCCAACGCTAGAAGGTAGAACACCGGACCACTGGAGAGGACACTCCAGCTTCGCCTTCGGCGTAGACAAAACACAGGGAATGACAGTTACCGGTTATAAGCCACTGCTCAATTGGCGTAGAGCGTGGCGCCAGGGGTTGTTCCCGATGGTGGGAGGGATCATCTGATCTCACTGGACAGCTACCACCCGCCTCAAGCTGGGCAGCCCCCAGCCAATAAGGTGTTGTCCTGCCACAGCCTGCTTTCCTCATTGGGTGCATGGGGATGAGGTGAAGTCCGAACGGCAGGCTGAGAACCTTCGCACCAGGCAAGACAACAAAGCAAAAGAGACCAACTCTAAAACTGGGAACTTGGAACGTCCACACTATGATGACAGGACTCGCTGCTAACCTCAAGGACATCAGCGACACCAGGAAGACTGCCGTCATCAATAATGAGCTGAAGAGACTGAAAGTGGATATCGCCACTCTCCAGGAAACACGGTTGGCTGATGTAGGCACACTGAGAGAGAAGGACTACACGTTCTACTGGAAGGGAAAGGGCAGCGACGAACACAGGGAACACGGAGTGGGCTTCGCAGTGAAGAACACCTTGCTGAAGATGGTGGAACTGGGCAGCAATGGCTCTGCACGACTCCTCACCCTCCGCCTTAACACCACTCAAGGCCCAGTCACCCTCGTCAGTGTGTATGCCCCAACACTGACAGCCACACCAGAGGCAAAAGACGAGTTCTACGAGAATTTCGCAACAATTGTCAGGATCATCCCCAACTCTGAACAACTTATTCTCCTTGGAGACTTCAATGCCAGAGTGGGTGCTGACCACGACTCCTGGCCCTCCTGTCTTGGACCTTTTGGCGTGGGCAGAATGAACGACAACGGACAGCGGCTGCTCGAGTTCTGCACACATGATTTGTGCATCACAAACTCGTTCTTCAAGACCAAGCCCCAACACGAAGTTTCCTGGCAACATCCGCGTTCAAAGCACTGGCACCAGCTGGACTTGATCCTGACCAGGCGCACCTCACTGAAGAACGTGCTAATCACCTGCTCGTTCCAGAGTGCAGATTGCGACACAGACCATTCATTGGTGTGTTGCAAGGTCAAGCTGCAGCTGAAGAAATTCCACCATGCCAGACAGCCTGGAAAGGCACGGATTGACACCAGCAAGATGGCCCAACCAGAACTTGTTGAGCAGTTTGCCTCCACCTTTGTGAAGGAACTTGGTGAACTACAAGAAGGAGAGTCTGCAAAGCAGAAGTGGGAAGAGCTGCGAAACATCATCCACCGCACAGCCTTGGCTACTGTACCTTTGGGAGGAAGACCTCAAAGTCACAGGACTGGTTTGATGCCAAGTCAACCGTGATGACCCCCGTCATTGAAGCCAAGCGCTCAGCACTTGCTGAGTACAAGAAGTACCCAAACGAGAAGAATCTCCAGATCCTCAGGACTGCGAGAAGTTCAGCAGACTGCTCGGCGCTGCGCCAACGAGTACTGGACTCAGCTCAGCCAAGACATTCAAACCGCTGCCATAACAGGGAACATCCGTGGCATGTACGACGGCATGAAGAAAGCACTTGGTCCGGCTCAAAGCAAGACGGCCCCCCTCAAATCCTCCACTGGGGAGATGATCACAGAAAAGAACAAGCAGATGGAGAGATGGGTGGAACACTACTCCGACCTCTACTCCAGATAGAACACCGTGACACCATCAGCCCTTGATGCCATCGATTGCCTGCCATCCATGGATGAACTTGACACAGAGCCAACTATTGACGAACTCAGCAAGGCCATTGATAGCTTGGCCGCTGGCATGGCACCTGGTAACGACGGCATATACCCCGACCTGATCAAGCACCGCAAGACCACCCTACTGCTGCCATTGCATGATGTCCTCTGCCAGTGCTGGAAGGAAGGTGCTGTACCACAGGACATGAGGGACGCCAAGATCATCACCCTCTACAAAAACAAAGGGGAGTGAAGCGACTGCAACAACTACAGGGGCATCTTCCTCCTCAGCATTGTTGGCAAAGTCTACGCATGAGTTGTCCTCGTTCGTCCACAGAAGCTTGCTGAACGTGTCTACCCCGAGTCTCAGTGTGGCTTCCGCGCTGGGCGATCAACGGTGGACATGATATTCTCCATCCGCCAACTCCAGGAGAAGTGCAGAGAACAGATCATGCCCCTGTACGTCGCCTTCATCGACCTCACCAAAGTGTTCGATCCGGTCAGCAGAGAGGGCCTTTTCAAGATCCTGCCAAAGATAGGATGCCCACCAAAGTTGCAAAGCTTCATCGAATCGTTTCACACCAACATGCAGGGAATGGTGCAGTACGACGGCAACGTCTCAGAGCCATTCAATATACACAGCGGAGTGAAACAGGGCTGTGTACTTGCGCCAACCCTCTTTGGGATTTTCTTTGCTATGCTCCTGAGGCATGCCTTCAGCACAGCAACAGAGGGAATCTACCTGCATACAAGATCTGACGGCAGGCTTTTCAACCTCGTCCGCCTGAAAGCCAGAACCAAAGTACTTGAGGCTCTAATCAGAGATATGCTGTTTGCAGACGACGCTGCAGTTGCGACCCACACACAGCAGGAGCTTCAGACCCTGACGGGCCGCTTCTCCCAGGCATGCATGGACTTCAGGCTTACCATCAGCCTGAAGAAGACTAACGTCTTGGCGCAAGGCACGGAAGCACCACCAGCCATCACCATTGACGACTACAAGCTGAAACAATCAGTTCACGTACCTGGGGTCCACGATCAGCAGCAACCTCTCCCTTGATACAGAGATTGACAAGAGGATTGGAAAATCAGCCTCCACACTCGCTCGCCTCACCACACGAGTGTGGGAGAATCTCAAACTCTCTGTCAAGACGAAGATGGCAGTGTACAACGCCTGCATCATCAGCACACTGCTCTATGGGAGTGAGACGTGGACAACATATGCCCGGCAGGAAAAGAGACTGAATTCCTTCCACTTGCGCTGCATTCGCCGCATCCTGGACATATCCTGGCAGAACAAAGTGCCCAACACAGAAGTCCTGTCGCGGGCCAGGCTTCCCTCCATGTTTACTCTACTCAGGCAGTGCAGGATCTGCTGGCTAGGCCATGTTCACCGTATGGAGGATGGCAGAATCCCCAAAGACGTCCTCTACGGAGAACTGGCGACTGGCAGGAGAGACGCTGGCCGCCCACAGCTGCGCTTCAGAGACGTCTGCAAGAGAGATATGAAGGCCCTGGAGATCAACACAGAGTGCTGGGAGGACCTTGCAACGGACCGCTCCAAATGGAGAGGCACCCTGACCAGGCAGCTCAATCAGAATCAGATTTATTGCCATTGTTCATGTAGTACACAAACTAGGAATTTGTCTCGGTGCCATGCTGCAACATTAAAAACATGATGAGATAAAGAGATAAACTAAAAAACTAAAGGACTAAAAACGTGCAATAAGTGTAGAAAAATAAATCAGATATTATAATAAATAAATATAAATATAATAATAAATATAATAAATCAGAATCAGAATCTTCTGATTCTGATTCTGACCCTGACCAGGCAGCTCAAGGCGGGTGAAGAGAAACTGACTGCTGCAGCAGATGAAAAAAGGACCCGCAGGAAGAACCGCCACAGACCCAGCAGCATGGAGACCATCCACAAGTGCGACCTGTGTGACAGGGACTGCCATTCGCGCATCGGCCTGTTCAGCCACAGGCGGTGCTGTTCCAGCAGAGTAGACATCTAGGATTCTCTCCCATGGTCATCATAGACCGACGGAGGCCGATGTTGATGACCTGGCCATACGCCACTTCCAGTTCTGGCTGAAAGGGCGCACCTTCACTGCGTTCGTGGACCACAAGCCGCTAACGTACTTAACGTACTTTATCTTCCTGGAAGATAAAAAAAGCGGAATTCCGAGAATTAGCGGAAAAATCAATTCCCTGTAATGTATCTTCCATTACTCTGGCTTATTTTGGTGTATTTACACTATGATGGTACATCAAAGTGTAGGCATTAGCTTGGATAGATGGTTGGAGTTGGTCTGTCTAACCACATAAGAACTCGCCTCAGTGTGGAGGCTGACAGACAGGCCACCTGGAGTTAGCTTAACAGTCAATTGATCCAGCCAGTTTTGATTGCTGATTTCTTTAAATTCTATCCACACCAACTGGAAATCTTCATCTACCAACACTTTACCAAACACTTAAATGTTATTTTAGCTTATTTTACTGCAGTTTGTTATCCCTGATAAGGACCAAAGGTGGCTTGATGACACTAGCAGTTAAGCCATTCCTTCATTCATTCACAATTGGTTCTGTGCTTATTGTCGTCCAGGAACCGGTCATCTCCTATCAACCCCTAAACCACACCTTACTGCCCACCAGTGATCTTTTATTTTATTTATTCTTTAAACAATATCTGTGACCTGTGCTGGCAAAATGAGTCACAATCAGGACATTTTCAAAACTTAGGTAACGCCATTTTCATATTCAGTATTGAAAGACCTTCAAAATGATATTTAATTTGTAGGAGGTGTGAAAAAACTGACCAGCAACAAGCCGGTTTTGTTTATATTTTTGGCTAGTTTGAAAATTCACGTTCGATAGGTTCTGAGTAATGTCTTCCACAAAAATGAGTATTTTTAGAAAGTAGGATTTCTAAGCTTTACAATGATACCAGGCACTGACGGGTTTTCCCAGGACTTGCCGTCAGCAAACAAAGAAAGAATTGTGGGACACATATGTAGGTTTCATATGCTTCACATGTACAGTATATTATTGTATGTTTATTGTGTGCTTCACGTCTCAGAGGAACAAAAGGACTGAACCTCCTAGGGGTAACAGGAGGATGTGAAATGTGGCCTTTTGTATGCAAAGAGATGACCTTGAGGGATTTCCTGACCACCAGGGACTTTAGGTGGGGGTGAGAAGACCTGGAAGAAGACGCATTGTGACTTGGGATTAAAAGACAATGTGACTGTGTGCTTTGATGTCCTGGGGTATAAAAGGGGCAGATGTTGGGGAATTTTTCCTCTTTTGCTGTTTGAATATGTTGGAGAATGGAATAAACCTGACTTGTGAAATCAGCTTCGTCACTTCCACCTTCTCCACACTGGTGACCCTAAGACGTATCATGAGCAGAAGTAATTCTCCCGAGCCAGACGTGTCAGGAGCCGGCCAAATGAATGCAGCCACGGCTCAGCTACCAGACTTCTGGCAGAACAATCCGCGCTCCTGGTTTAACGCGGTCGAGGCGCAGTTCAGCCTCCGGAGGATTTCAAGAGACGACACAAAGTTCTACCATATGGTTGCAAAGCTGGACAACCACACAGCCCAGCGGGTGGAGAGCCTGATCAACCAGCCGCCGGACAACGACAAGTACAGCGCGTTGAAAGCTGCACTCATCCGTTACTTCACCCCCTCGGTGGAGGAGCAAGCAGAGGGACTCCTGGCGCTGACTGAATTTGAGAGCGACAGGCTGGCAGACCTGATGGAGAAGCTGTTGAGGTTGAAAGACTCCGACGATGATCACTTCATCTTCACCCACCTGTTCCTCAGGACCCTACCGTCAGCGGTGAGAGTGACCCTGGCCAGCTCACCACTGTTGGCCTGTCGAGACTACCGCGAGCTGGGCCCGGAGGTGCAGCGACTCGTCAACGCCAATAAACGGCGCGCGGCCACGGCCGCAGCAGCGGAGCTTGGCACCACGTCCGGAGATGGGAGGGGGCCAGAAGCTGCAGTACCAGACTCACCAACAACGGCGGCGGCAGGGGCCAGGAAACACGGAGCAGACAACGTCCTTTAAGATAAGATAAGATAAGATAAGATAAGCCTTAATTAGTCCCACAACGGGGAAATTCCAGGATTGCAACAGCACAGGGATAGCAACACTCAGAGCAACAATCAGAAGGCAAGAAAAAAAAAAAAAAAAAAAAAAAAACAAGCAAGCAAGAGCAGCTAATATACATATGTACATATTACTATAAAATATATATATACACACACACACACACACAGACACACAGTGCAGAGCATTGTAGCTGGATGGAATAAATATATGAATATATGAACACACAGTGCAGAGCATTGTAGCTAGATGGAATAAATATGTAAATATATAAACACCCACAGTACGGAGCATTGCAGCTAGGTGGAATAAATATGCAAGTATATAAACACACACAGTGCGGAGCAATGTAGCTAGATGGAATAATATGTAGATATATAAAAACACAGTGCGGAGCATTGTAGCTAGATGGAATAAATATATAGATATATAAATATAAACACACCCAGTGCTGAGCATTGTAGCTAGATGGAATAAATATATAGATATATAAATATAAATATAAACACACCCAGTGCAGAGCATTGTAGCTAGATGGAATAAATATGTAAATATATAAACACACACAGTGCAGAGCATTGTTGCTACGTGGGATGAAACAGCATAACCGTCTATTTAGTTATCCTACATGGTATGATTATGTGCCCATACATATTCTCACCCTCCATAGCGACCGGTATGTTCCTAGTTGTATGCCGGAGAGGACCATTGTGTAAGTCTATTGCATCTTTTGCATTCAAAAAAAAAAAAAAACTATTAGTTTGTTACGTCTTTTTGCTATCTCTGCGAGCAGCCCTGCTTAGGTTGTACAGTCTGACAGCCATTGGTAGGAAGGACCTACGAAACCTCTCGGTTGTGCACCTGGGATGATGTAGTCTGCTGCTAAATGAGCTCCTCAGTGCATCCAGTATGTCCTGCATAGGGTGGAACTCGGACTCCAGCAGAGATGACAGTTTAGCCACCGTCCTTCTCTCTCCTATCTCCTCCATCGGATCAAGGCGTTGCCCCAGGACAGAGCTAGCTTTCTTAATCAGTTTGTTCAGTCTCTTCCTATAGGCTGCAGTAATGCCACTGCCCCAGCAGACCACTCCAAAAGTGATGGCTGATGCAACCACCGTGTCATAGAATGACTTCAGCAGCGCCCCTTGTACACCAAAAGACCTGAGTCTCCTCAGCAGGAACAGCCTGCGCTGTCCCTTCTTGTAGAGTGCGTCAGTATTGTGTGACCAGTCTAGTTTATTGTTCAGATGAATACCCAGGTACTTGTAGGATGTCACCATCTCGATGTCTGTTCCCTGTATATTTACTGGTGCTGTGAGGGGCTGCCCATGCCTGCGGCAGTCCACCACCAGCTCCTTAGTTTTCCTCGCGTTGATCTGGAGGCAGTTCCGATGGCACCAGTCCACAAAGTCCTGGATAAGCCCTCTGTACTCAGCTTCATCTCCGCTGGAGATGAGACCGACGATCGCAGAGTCATCAGAGAACTTCTGTAGATGGCAATGTGTTGTGTTGTGTGAGAAGTCCGCAGTATAAAGAGTGAACAGGAAGGGAGCCAGCACCGTTCCCTGGGGGGCCCCCGTGCTACTGATGATCGTGTCGGAAACACAGTCCCGGGTTCTCACAAACTGAGGCCGGTTCGTGAGGTAGTCCAGGATCCATGATGACAGGTGCTGGTCCACCCCTGCGCGCAGCAGCTTGTCCTTCAGGATCATTGGTTGGATGGTGTTGAAAGCACTGGAGAAGTCAAAGAACATGATCCTCACCATATTCCCGGGCTTCTCCAGGTGGGACAGAGAACGGTGAAGGAGGAAGATCACCGCATCCTCCACCCCAATGCCATGCTGGTAGGCGAACTGGAGTGGATCCATCGCTGGTTCCACCAGGGGGCGGAGATGAGCAAGGAGCAGTCTCTCCAGGGTCTTCATCAAGTGGGACGTCAAGGCCACCGGTCTGAAGCTGTTCAGGTCTTTGGGGTGGGAAGTTTTTGGTACAGGTACCACACAAGATGTTTTCCACAGCTGTGGTACCCTCCCCAGTTTCAGGCTCATGTTGAAGATATACGTCACAATCCCACACAGCTGGTCTGCACAGGACTTGAGGAGCTTTGCGCTGATGCCGTCCGGTCCCGACGCCTTCCTCGCCTTGATCTTCCTCAGCTCCGTCCTCACCTGGGTCTTGGTCAGGGTCAGGATGGGGGGCTGTGTGTTGGGAGTGGGGGGGGTGTCGGTGGAGTGGGGAGTGGGTAGCAGGACTTGATTTCTTAGAGGCAGCAGTGGTTGTTGTGCAGACAGGGGGGAGGGCGGTTGGTCAAATCTATTGAAAAACAGATTCAGGTTGTTCGCCCACTCCCTGCCCCCCGTGGCCTGGGGGGAGGTATTCTGGAGCCCCGAGATGGTTTTGAGGTTTCTCCAGACCCCGCTGATGTCGCTCTGTTGCAGCTTGTCCTCCATCTTCTTCCTGAAGCTGTCCTTGCCTTCTCTGATCTTTCTCCTCAGCTCCCTCTGTACGGACTTCAGCATCTCCCTGTTTCCCGACCTGAAGATCCTCTTCTTCTCTCTCAGAAGTGTTTTTATCTCAGGGTTGATCCAGGGTTTGTTGTTTGAGTGACGCCGTATGGTCTTGGTGGGAACGGATTTGTCCACACAGAAGCTGAGGTAGCCCGTGAAGGTGTGAATGAGGCCATCGATGTCCTCACCATGTGGATCGCAGAGCTGCTTCCAGGCAGTGGCTTTGTTTCTACCATCGCCGTTTCGCAGAGAGGGCACGCAAATGTATACCACCGTGCCATTTCAAGCGCTCGGGAAATGCCAAGACAGGGGGTCGGTAGCAGCTGCGGCCCTCGGAGAGGAGAACAAGCTGCTCTACTTGAGGGATGCGCGCTCGGGGAGGCATTTCCTCGTGGACACAGGCTCCCAGTTGAGTTTCATTACACCCTCCTACGCTGACCGGCTGGCACCTTCCAGTGGTCCCGGGGTGTCAGCAGCGAACGGCTCGGCGATTAAGACCTTCGGTGAGAGGACGTTGCTTCTGTCCCTACACGGCCGTACATTCGAGTGGACTTTCGTCATAGCTGCAGACAATTTCAACATGTTAGGGGCTGATTTTTTGTGCACACATGGTTTGTTGGTTGATCTTGCTAACAGGCGCCTGGTTAATGCACTCTCTTTCTATTCTATTCCCTGTACAGCTCGGGTGGCCCCGCCAACAGCACAGACCAACGTCACAGCTGCAGGTGATAAGTTCCACACACTCCTCACTCAGTTTCCAGCACTCACGGTTCCAACGTTTTTGGCGACCGTGGCTAAACACGGGGTGGAACATTTTATTACTACCACCGGACCGCCCGATTTTGCAAAAGCTTGGCGCTTGGATTCAGCTAAACTGACCATAGCGCGCGAGGAGTTCGCTAACCTGGAAAAATTGGGCATCATCAGGCGTTCGAAAAGCCCATGGGCTTCACCGCTTCACATGGTCCCGAAAGCTGATGGCTTGTGGCGGCCTTGTGGTGATTTCCGCAGGCTGAACAATGCTACAGCACACGACCGCTACCCAATCCCGCATATCCAAGATTTTTCAGTACATTTGGCGGGGGCGCGTGGTACGCGGTTACCACCAGGTCCCAGTGCGCGCTGAGGACGTACCCAAAACAGCGGTAGTAACTCCGTTCGGGCTATTCGAGTTTTTGCGCATGCCGTTTGGGCTTAAAGGCGCGGCGCAGACTTTCCAACGCATGATGGACGTGGTGTTGCGCGATCTCCCCTTCGTGTTTGTCTACCTGGACGACATTTTGGTAGCCAGCACGTCCGAAGACGAACACGAAAACCACCTCACAGCAGTTTTCCGTAGGTTGGCAGAGCACGGGTTAATAATCAACCCAGCGAAGTGTCAGTTCGGGGTGACGCAGATTGATTTTTTGGGGCATCGCGTCTCTCCAGAAGGAGCGGTTCCTCTGCCTGACAAAGTGCGCGCAGTGACAAATTTTCCCCAGCCACAAACGGTCAAAGCGTTACAGGAGTTTTTGGGTATGGTGAATTTTTATAACCATTTCCTCCCCCGCGCGGCGCAGCTCATGCAACCATTGTACGCTGCACTAAAAAAACAAAAACCCACAAATAAAATCGAATGGTCTCCGGAGCGAGAGCGCGCGTTCTCTTAAGTCAAAACAGCCCTGGCAAACGCTGCGTTGTTAGCACACCCAGTCCCAACGGCCCGCATGGCGCTCACTACTGACGCGTCAGATGTGGCCATAGGGGTGGTTGTGTGGAACATACTGTTCCAACATACTGTTGGAACAGTATGTAGCCGGAGCCTGGCAACCGCTCGCATTTTTCAGCAGGACTTTTCGCGATAGTGAGCGAAAATACAGCGCATTCGACAGGGAGTTGTTAGCTCTCCACTTGGCCATTTGCCACTTCCAGTTCTGGCTGGAGGGACGCCGTTTCACTGCGTTCGTTGACCACAAGCTGCTGACTTTTGCGATGGCCAAGATTTCAGAACCTTGGTCGGGCTGGCAGCAGAGACAGCTGGCCGCAATTTCGGAGTTCACTACCAATATCCAGCATGTGGCGGGTAAACTTAATGTAGTGGCAGACTGCCTCTCGCGTGCCGTGGCGGCTCCAGCCCGCGTAGGGGTAGATTTTGCAGCCATTGCCGCGGACCAGGTTAGCGACACAGAAGTGCGCGCGGCCCCAGTCCGCGTAGGGATGGATTATGCAGCCATGGCCGCGGAGTAGGGTAGCGACGCAGACGTACGCGCGCTCCAGTCTGGACCAACAGGTTTAAGGCTGGAGAACAGGGTGCTGCAAGACGGTATGCCCCCCCTAATCTACGATGTCTCCACTGAGCGACCGCGTCCTGTGGTACCGGCCGCGTGGCGCCGCCGCGTTTTTGACTCGATCCATTCTCTGGCGCACCCGGGAGTGCGCGTGTCGGTCAAAATGGTGGGAGAGAAATTTGTATGGCCGAGCCTGTGCAAACAAGTTAGAGAGTGGGCAGCAGTCTGCATGGCTTGTCAACGAACCAAGATACACAGACACATGAGAGCTCCTTTGGAGCCGTTTTACATCCCGGCTAAGAGGATTGATCATGTTCACATGGACCTCATAGGCCCCCTTCCGCCCTCGCAGGGGTACACACATCTTTTGACAATGGTCGACCGCACCACGTGCTGGCCGGAAGTGGTCCCACTGTCATCAACCACAGCCGAGGAGGTGGCGCGCGTGTTTTTAACAGCATGGGTAGCACGTTTTGGAGTCCCGTCGGACATAACGTCCGACAGAGGTCCTCAATTTGTTTCCGAACTATGGTCAGCGATGGCCCGCAGCCTGGGGGCAACGATCCACCGCACGACCGCGTACAACCCGCAGGCTAACGGGTTATGCGAGCGTTTTCACAGGTCATTGAAGGCAGCACTCAGAGCGTCGCTTATGGATGCAAATTGGGTGGACAGGCTACCATGGGTTTTATTGGGGTTGCGTTCTGCATCTAAAGACGAGTTAGATGCTTCCCTGGCTGAGCTGGTTTTCGCACAGCCACTTCGGCTGCCCGGGGAATTTCTCTCAGATAATCCTGCGCCAGAGTGCTCCCCAGCTCAGCGGTTGCAGAGTGACACGGAAGCGAGCACGCTTCCGGGCCCCGTTCATCACAGTTTTCCGCGCGTTTTTGTCCCTAAGGCTTTAAAAAAATGCAGAGTTTGTTTTTGTCAGACATGATGCCCATCGCCCAACCTTGCAACCACCTTATGATGGACCATTTAGAGTGCTAGAAACAGGAGATAAGCACTTTTTGCTAGATTTGGGGGGCAGAAAGGAGAGGATTGGCATAAACAGGCTCAAACCCGCTTTTGTGATGGCTGACGAAGCTGTGCAGTTGGCGAGGGCTCCTCGGCGCGGCAGACCCCCCTAGGGAGCTTTCCCCAGAGCTCCCACAGGGATTGACTAACAGTTCTCATCCCCAGACAGCAGCCCCCCAGCAGGATGGCGCCGCGGAGGTGGTAAAGCCCGCTTACAGCAGATATGGGAGAAGATTGAGGCCCAAGCAGCATGTGGACTGATGTGTAGTGATTTTATTATGGCGTGCAAACTGTTATTACATTGTTCCATCTTAGACGTTTGGGGGGGGGTCATGTGGGACACATATGTAGGTTTCATATGCTTCACATGTATATTATTGTATGTTTATTGTGTGCTTCACGTCTCAGAGGAACAAAAGGACTGAACCTCCTAGGGGTAACAGGAGGATATGAAATGTGGCCTTTTGTATGCAAAGAGATGACCTTGAGGGATTTCCTGACCACCAGGGACTTTAGGTGGGGGTGAGAAGATCTGGAAGAAGACTCATTATGACTTGGGATTAAAAGACAATGTGACTGTGTGCTTTGATGTCCTGGGGTATAAAAGGGGCAGATGTTGGGGAATTTTTCCTCTTTTGCTGTTTGAATATGTTGGATAATGGAATAAACCTGACTTGTGAAATAGACTCAGCTTCGTCATTTCCACCTTCTCCACAGAATCATGATTTATGACTTCTCGTGCCTGTAGCTCATAATTATCTGGTGCACATTCTGACTCATTTTGCCAGCATGGGCCACATATGTTAGTTGACTCAGGTTTGCTACCAGGGCTAGGAGCTAGCCAGCTAACAATGAAAATAGTCATAAAAGAGGGAGGCTGCAGTGAACTGCGGCTTATGGACACTGAAAGGCATGCACTGAAACAAGCCATTCTGAGGAAGACTGCAAAAGATAGTTTATAATGATGATGCAATAATTACCTCATTAAAGGCAAATAGACCAAGTATGTAACAAACATTTCATTAAGATGTGGAAACTATCACCGTGTAGGAAAAGTACAGTAAATAGGACTTTTAAGTGTGATTGGCCACTGTAGAGGCAGTGGTGTTTTTGGTCCCATACTCTTACAATCACTCTTTCTTGCATAAATTTTTTTTCTCTTAAAAGATGTTTTCTCTTTCTCCATTTTGTTTATCTTGTGCTTTTTATTGTCTGTTCACATACAGTGGTTTGGAAAAGTCTGTATACCCCTTGAAAGTTTCAACATTTTTGTCACATTACAACCACACCAGTAAATGTATTTTATAGGGATTTTATGTTATAGACCAATACAAAGTGGCACATAATTGTGAAGTGGGAAGAAAATGATACTTTTTTCATTTTTTTAATAAATAAAAATCTGAAATGTGTGGCATGAATTTGTATTAATCCCCCCTGAGTCAATACTTTGTAGAACTACCTTTCACAGCAATTATAGCAGCTAGTCTTTTAAGGTATGTCTCTACCAGCGTTGCACATCTAAAGACTGAGTATTTTGCCCATTCTTCTTTGCAAAACAGCTCAAGCTCAGTCAAATTAGATGGAGAGCTTTTGTGAACAGCAGTTTTCAGATCTAGCCACAGATGCTCAGTTGGATTTAGGTCTGGACTTTGACTGGACCATTCTAACACATGAATATGCTTTAATCTAAACCATTCCATTGTAGCTCTGGCTGTATGTTTAGAGTTGTCCTGCTGGAATGTGGACCTCTGCCCCAGTCTCAAGTCTTTTGTAGACTCGAATGGATTTTCTTCAAAGACTGCACTGTATTTGTCTCCATCCATCTTCCCATCAACTCTGACTAAAGCACCCCCTCAGCATGAAGCTGCCGCCACCATGTTTCACAGTGGAGATGATGTGTTCGGGGTGATGTACCGTGTTAGTTTTCCACCAAACTTTTTTACATTTAGTACGTTTTACATTTAGGCCAAAAAGTTCAATTTTGGTCTCATCTGACCAAAGCATATTCTTCTGTATGTTTGCTGTGTCCCCCACATGGCTTGTGGCAAACTGCAAATGGGACTTCTTATGGCTTTCTTCTTGCCATTCTTCCACAAAGGCCAGATTTGCAGAGTGCACAGCCAGTAGTTGTCCTGTGGACAGGTTCTCCCACCTGACCTGTGGACCTCTGCAGCTGATCCAGAGTTACCATGGACCTCTTGGCTGCTTTTTTGATCAATGCTCTCCTTGGCCCTCATTTATCAAAAGTGCATGGAAATCTACACACATTTGGGTGCAAATATGACCGTACAAAAAGACCTGCATGACATTTATGAAACCGTGCACACTATGTCAATCTCATCTTAGGATAGAACACTCACTGATAAATTGGGCGGATGGAAACAGTTGTGATTGGAACACAATGCCCCTGCCTTGCCCCCAGCATTTACGACTCGGTGGAACATAAGACGACAAACAGCAAAACTCTTCTAGAGTAGAAATTGACATTAAAGTAAGAAAATTAAAAAACAAAGTCATATTGTGTGGCAACCTCCAAAGTGGCACTGTTTATCTAAGCCTGTGATACAATGCGAAGGCATAGCTGTAAAATTAAAACAAGAAACCAGAGAAACTGTGGGCTACAAAGCTGCTGTCATTCTAGTCAACAACACCGGAGTCCGTTCTGTCGCTTACGTCATGATGGTGCTGCCCTTCATTCGGTGTGCGGAACCACAGTCCAGTCAGCGGCTGCGTTTTTTTTGATGATAACTAGTTTATGCAGGCGTGGTTGTAAATATTATATTGATCATCAACAATGACTTTTGGTTTTACACAACATGCTAAAAAATGTCAAAATCGTGTCATCAGACCTTTAATAAACTGTGTCTTGACTGTAATCCTGCACTTGAAACTGTCTCTCTCTGCGCCTTGTTAGAGGTGCGTTCATGACACTAGGTTTGCAGTTGTGCCATACTCTGTACATTCTTGAATGATGGATTGAACAGTGCTCTGTGAGATGTTCAAAGCTTGGGATATTTTTTATGACCCAACCTTGCTGAAAAAAACAGCATACACCAACATCAGACCAGATGCAAAACACAACAAATTATCCTTTTATTGTGCTTTGCTGCTGGTCTAATGCTGGTGTGTGCTGTTGTTTGTTAGAAGGGAGTTAGTTAATTCCCTTCACACCATGTTGGTGTATGGGGCGGCGCCTATCTCCGTTTCTCTGACCCTAGGCCACACAGCTACTGTAAGTAGTGAAAGCTACAGTGGGGGGGTCAGTCCTCTGGTAGCTCTGTGCGTAACTTTACTTTCCCCATTCCATTATGCGGAGCACCAAGCTAGAAGGCAGAAAGTACCATTTTTATATGGTCTTTGGTATGACCCGGCCAGGATTTGAACCCCTGCCTCCCGGGTGTGGGGCGGATGCTCTACCAACTGAGCCACCACTCCGGTTTGTTAGAAGGGAACCCTGTTTTAATCTTCTCCGCAACTTTATCGCTGACCTGTTTTGTGTATTCTTTGGGCTTCACTGTGGTTGCATTGGATTTTATTTAAGGGGATCACAGTAAAGGGGGCTGTATAAAAATGCATGCCACACTTTACAGATTTTTCTTTATTAAAAAAATTTGAAAACCATGTATCATTTTCCTTTCACTTTGTAATTATGCTCTACTTTGTGTTAATTACATAAAACTCCAATAAAATATATTTACGTTTGTGGTTGTAACTTGACAAAATGTGGGAAAGTTTAAGGGGTGTGAAGACTTTTGCAAGCCAGAGTAATTTCTGTTGTTTTTTTTTTTTTTTTTTTTTTTTTGAATGGTGCACTTACCTCTTTAGCAATCTTCTTCTTCACTTGAACTAGTGTCCAAACTTTCACGGTGTTGTTCACACGATAAACCATTGTTTGGGCTCATACTCAATGGAGACTTGTCACTGGACAATGATGCACTTTGGTTTGGCTTGTAGTTTAAGTCTGATCCCATGCAGACTGACAGTTCGGACTCTGGTGAATCTCTCTTCATCTCCTCATCTACTATACATCGGCCAACTGTGAGGGAAATAAAACAATCATTACAGGACACTTCCTTCAGCTTCTACTTAACTTCACATATTACCTTTATCATCTTTAAGACAGACTCTCAGACTTGTCAGTATCAAATGTAGTCAGCAGTAACTTTTAATTTGTTAATTGTCCTATACCATAAAAGCACTAGGAATGGCCAGATCATATTTCAAGAATCAGATCAGGGTCCAATTTTTTTAATTGACTGGAGTCATTGAGTACATGTCAACTCCCATTCTCTGCTGAGTATCTTGAAGTGGAAAACAAGAACAGGCCAACAGCCATTTGAAATGTGTATAATTTGCTACAAAGAGCTCTTCATTCAGTACTATTTGAATAGATACCTAAAGTTTTAACACATGGAAACAGATTAACTCTGTTAAATTTGGGATAAGTTTCCATCAAAGCAAACTTGAAAGTGAAGAGTGTTATATAGTGTTTTGGCACATTATTGTGAAGTGCGGTGTAGTGACGTGCACTTCCTGTCACGTCACTGCACCGGCCTATAAATACCAGAGGGCATCCATATTATGGCCTCTTTGGACTGGTGCCCTCTGCCAGGTGCCAACCATGTAACCGCTTTTCAGTACCTTCAATAAAGCTGTGTTCGTTCAGCCATCTGGCCTCATCCTTTACCCAAAGTGTTTTACCACATAATGTTTGGCGATTGAGGATTAACTCATGGAGGCACGCATTACACCACTTCGCCCCTTTCTCGAGCTGCCTTGGCTGATGTGGTTTGTGGCTTTTCAGATGTACATCACTGCGCTGGACCTGGGTAAGTGTGACAAGTTAAGAGCGCATGCACTACTTGCTCACAACCTGGGTATTGAGGGCCAGCAAGTCCTGGGCACACTCGGAGCTTAAGACTCTTTTGAAGACATTGTGGAGCTGTTAGCAAATCATTTTCATACCCCGGATAGCGTGACTGTCCGGAGGATCCATTTTTGGTAGCGACATCAGCGAGTGGGTGAGCCTGTTCGTTAGTTTGTCACTGACTTAAAGCAGCTAGCTAGCGAGTGTCTCTTTGGGCCGTTGGAAGATGAATTGGTACGTGACCAGCTTGCGGAGCACACATGTAGTGCCGCATTTCGGGCTAGGCTACTCACTGCGCCCAGTGACATAACATCAGCCAGAGCTGTTGAGCTAGCTGTACAGCTGGAGGCTGCAGGCAAGCTAGCTTCAGAGCTAAACTGGCACCAGTCATGGTGGTTGCCAGAGCCCCCTGCTGCGGCAAATGTTGCGGACCCGGATTGCGAGGATAGCATGGATGACGATGTTAAGGAAGCCAATGCTGCCAGCTGAAGGTCTGCCCCGGGAAAACCCCTTTGCAAGGGTTGTGGGTCTGTGACGCACCGCAATAAGGCTAAGGACTACCTGGCCAGGGAAGCGTTGTAGCAGATGTGGGTGCTTGAACCATTATGCTAGAGTGTGCCGTGAATCTAAATCGGAGAGCCCACAGAAGAAATCACTCGGCCCACCCCCGACAATCTTCCATACGGTGTCTCCCAGCACAAATGGGTGCACGTTTTGCATAATGGAGTTGGATAGCTTGGAGGTGCTGCTGTAGCTCGACACGGGAGTGGAGGGGTCGTTGCTGAATTGGGCCATGGTGAGGAAGTTTTTCCCCCACTAAAGGATTAGAGGTGACCCAGCGCCGTTGCATGGTTATGGGGGTAGCAGGCTGTGCACGGTTGGGACTTTGGAATTAACGGTTCGGTACAAGTCTGCAATGATGGTTGACTTCACATTCCACGTGATGGCACAAGGCGACAAAATCATGCGCTGTGATCTGTTTTACGGACTGGGTGTCACCATAAAAGGCAATGCTGGGAATGAGTGGTTGGGTTGTGGCCAGTGGAACCCTTCGGTTCCGGTGGTCGATGAGGACATTGTGTGGGATGAAGGATTAATGGACACCATGGCAGTCAAGCAGGACCAGCTTCACTCAGGTTCCGGGTAGGAGGGTCTCAGTGCCAGCGCTTGAGAAATGTTGGGGGTGGGGGGGGTACCGAGTGTGACAGCGAGGCACCTGCGCTGACGAATGACACCAATGTGCTAGCCCCAGATTTCTCCAAAGCTTGGCCGCAGGGGGACAGAGGGTTTGCAGCTACGATGAGGAACGCTACAACGGTCTTATAAGAGGTCAGGGCCATACCGACAAGCACGGAGGAACAGCATGCTCAGCAGCACAGCTTCAGGCTGAGCAAGGTCCCGCTGAGGGTTTTGAACTTGGTCCGGGTTCAAGGTGAAAAATGTCCACGGTGAAGATGGGCTAGACGACAGCTGGCTAAACATCATGAGTGTCTGTGCATAGTGGCTAAGCTGGGCGCAGCACACTTCAAGATGTCTGATGGCTCGGCAAGGCACACCAATCAGCTTCGGCATGTCCGGGAGAGGCTGCAGGTGACAAGGCTGGACCGGTGCCCTCTGTCAGTTGCCTACACACATGGACAAAATTGTTGGTACCCTTCTGTTAATGAAAGAAAAACCCACAATGGTCACAGAAATAACTTGAATCTGACAAAAGTGGTAATAAATGAAAATTATATGAAAATTAACCAATGAAAATCAGACAATGCTTTTGAATTGTGCTTCAACAGAATTATTTTTAAAAAAAAACAAACTCATGAAACAGGCCTGGACAAAAATGATGGTATCCCTAGAAAAGATTGAAAATAATGTGACCATAGGGATATGTTCAACCAAGATGTGTCCTCTAATTAACATCACAGGTGTCTAACAAACTTGTAATCAGTCAGTCGGCCTATTTAAAGGGTGACAAATAGTCACTGTGCTGTTTGGTGAAATGGTGTGTCCCACACTAAACATGGACCAGAGGAAGCAAAGGAGAGAGTTGTCTCAGGAGATTAGAAAGAAAATTATAGACAAGCATGTTAAAGGTAAAGGCTATAAGACCATCTCCAAGCAGCTTGATGTTCCTGTGACTACAGTTGCACATATTATTCAGAAATTTAAGATCCACGGGACTGTAGTCAACCTCCATGTACATGGCCGCAGGAGGAAACTTGATGAAGAATGGCAACAAAAGAGCCCAGAACAACCCCTAAACACATTCATGGTGAACTCCAAGGTCAAGGTACATCAGTGTCAGATCGCACCATCCGTCGTTGTTTGAGCCAAAGTGGACTTCATGGGACACGACCAAGGAGGACACCACTGTTGAAAACAAATCATAAAAAAGCCAGACTGGAATTTGCCAAACTGCATGTTGACAAGCCACAAAGCTTCTGGGAGAATGTCCTATGGACAGACGAGACAAAACTGCAACTTTTTGGCAAGGCACATCAGATCTATGTCCACGCACGCAAAAATGAAGCATACCAAAAAAAGAACACTGTCCCTACTGTGAAACATGGAGGACAGGTTCTGTTATGTTCTGGGGCTGCTTTGCTGCATCTGGCACAAGGTGTCTTGAATCTGTGCAGGGTACAATGAAATCTCAGACAGCTTGGTCTCAGTCGCAGGTCATGGGTCTTGCAACAGGATAATGACCCAAAACACACAGCTAAAAACACCCAAGAATGGCTAAGAGCGAAACATTGGACTATTTTAAAGTGGCCTTGTATGAGCCCTGATCTAAATCCTATTGAACATCTGTGGAAGGAGCTGAAACATGCCATCTGGAGAAGGCACCTTTCAAACCTGAGACAACTGGAGCAGTTTGCTCATGAGGAGTGGACCAAAATACCTGCTGAGAGGTGCAGAAGTCTCATTGACAGCTACATTGCAGTTACAGTTTGATTGCAGTGATTGTCTCAAAAGGTTGTGCAACAGAATATTAAGTTAAGGGTACCATCATTTTTGTCCAGGCCTGTTTTATGAGTTTGTTTTTTAAAATAATTCTATTGAACCACAATTCAAAAGCATTGTCTGATTTTCATTGGTTAATTTTCATAGAATTTTTATTTATTACCACTTTTGTCAGATTCAAGTTATTTCTGTGACCACTGTGGGTTTTTCTTTCATTAACAGAGGAGTACCAACAATTTTGTCCACGGCTGTACCATGTAACTGCTGCTCAATACCATCAATAAAGCTGTGTTTGTCTAGCGATCTGACCTCATCCTTTACCCAAGGTATTTTACCATACATAATAGAGAGCAGATTCTGTGGCACAGCAATAAAGATTACAGAGAGAGTTCATCATTCTGGATGGACAGCCCATTTAAGCCATTGATGATATGGGTTTTCATTATCCTTTGGAGCTGTTTGTACCAAAGTAAGCCCTGGTATCTCAACACAACATATCTGTCACAGTGGCACCTGAGCTGTATAAAAGTGTTTGCCACCACCTATGAGGTATTTTACTGTATTTGATGTAACTGCTATTGGCTTTACTACCATTGGTTTTGAGTTCTGAAATTTGCCCAGTGTCACGGTTTGTCCTATCTGCTCACTGGATTGATTCTTCACTTGATCAAAACTGTATAGCTCTATATGGACAGCAGTTTTTTGGATCTCATACTGCAGCACAAAAGTAGGCACTGTAAAGTTTGACAACAGGAAATTCCTGTGTTATATGTAAGTGTTAAGATTGTTGGTTTTTTTTACCATTTTGATAATAAAATCTAAAGGAATAACATGAGCAAAGACTGGCTTCCCTTACTGCACCAGAGAGCTACTGAAGTGTCAAGTACATGGCATTGATTTTAATAATTTTAAATGCAGTTATCATGTGTAGTTTGCAACAGTGTGCTGCAGGAATATGCACATATTGAATTGAGAACTGGAAGGGGCTTAAATGACTTGGATTTTGTGTCACAAACAAAAACTCTTGATCAGAGCATCCCTCCAGATTCTGTAGAGCAGTTCAACTATTGAACCTAAAAACAACAACAATAACAATACAATGGAACAGCTATTTGGAGTTTGTCAGGTTGCTATGGAGAATTAACCTGACCTTTAAATGTATTACTCTGTATAGACAAATAAATGCCATGTAGTTGGCACTGGGGCTGGGCAATGAAATAATTTTAAGTCAAAATTTGAATTAATTTGTTTGGACAATGTTAAAAATGAAAATCATGAAAAAGAATTTTCCCTTTCACTAGAGTGAATACTGCAGCATATACCTCTAACCCCTCCCCCACCCCATCTCTCTCTGCCACAAACCATATGTAGGTAAACATGGGGGCAGGCATCAGTGAGGCACTTTCTTTACTTGACCAAAAGTAATAAGATGAATTTGCACTTTATTTATAAAACTTTAACATGATAGAGGAGCCCTTTACTTTTTTTTTTTTTTATAAGTTTATCTTATAAACTTCATGGTACTTTATTAATTGGAAATTTGTGTATTCATCTTTGTTTGATCAAACTTTTATTTAAATAAGGTTTAGTTTACTTAAAGCCAGGTTTGAACATTATCCTCAATGGGGAATCATGCTTGCTCATGTTTGAAATAAAAAGAACATATTTGAAATAATTCCTCACTAATATGAATTAACACTGATCAATGAGCACTGATTCAAATTAAGCTCGTTCTACAACTAATCAGATTTTTTGAAGAATGTTTAACTGATAACAAATCTAGATGTAAATAGTTTCTATTAACTGTTATATCACATTTAAAAAAATAGTGTTTTAATAAAATTCATTCATAAAGTGTAATCACAGTGACAGGTGACTAAATCTACTCAATTGATCAAGAATTGTATTGTGATCATACCTGTGCTTGTCCTTCTGCTGTCATTTTTTTAACCTAACACCAAAAAAGAAGATTGAAAAATTATTAACCAGTTATACAAAATTGATTTGACACAGACAGAAAGCAATAAATTATACAATATCAATGGACAGTCATACCTTACAGCCTCATTTATCTTTCCAGATGAAAGTGAAAATTTTATATTCTAATTTCAAAAATTGCATCCACATATTTCCTGTATAAATGATGATGTTAAGAACTAACTGGACACAGTCTGAGATAAACACACATTTGTAAATTCTGGTACAATTAAAGCCTCTTTGACCAGACATTAAGAAGTAAAAACCCATAGTGAGCTCCAGACTGTGTGACATTAAAAGCATTGATTTAATCACCACAGTCTAGAGGCTTTAAAAAGTGCAGCTCACTTCTTAACCACTGTGTTTCCCCTCCCCCACTGGCAAGGCTGTAAAAACTATGCTTTATTTCTTCACCACAGTGCCGCCCCTCCCCCACCCCCGCTGTGACCAGGCCACTTCTCTCATTATGAAGGCTTTAACCAACAAACCAGCCTAATATACGCTATTCTTACCCACTATAGTACATTAAAACAGCAATATTTAACCAATTTAGCAGATAGAATTGTAATTTTGAAAAAAAGAAAAAAGTCTATAAATTATAAATAAAATCAACTTACCAGAGAATTTATATATCTTTCTTCAAACCTTTGGTAGAGACTCCTTTCACTTTTCCCTTGGAACATCTCTGCTATGGCTTAAAATGATTCTGTGATTCTCTGCTTACTTCTGCAGCTTGCAAGTGGGGTGTTGCAAAAGGCATGAATCTGATTGGATAATTCATACTTGAGCGAGTTCAGCCAGAGGACAAGGCAGAGACTCTCGAGCAGTCCTGCCTTTCTGAAAGTTTCTAAGCCCTATCTAGCAGTGGACACTGCTTTGATAGTGTTAAAATTATTAGAATCTAAGTCATTATAAATGCTAGAATATTCAGCTCATTCTTAAAAGGTTTCATATAAAACATGTTTAGAGGAAGGAAAACTGGTGATTCCTAACAATTCAGTATAAAAAAGCTGATTATCAGACAAAAAGCAGCAAATTTTAAATTTGCATATTTATAAATAAAATCTTGGGTAGAAACCTGAAGATCTACTTATAAATAGTTGAAAATTAATGTGAAAAAACAAAACTATTAAAAAAAGACACAAAAGTCCTACTATCAAGTAAAAAGATGTAAAATCATAAGAAAATAGTTGCAAATTTCTGTGAAAAGATGCAAACTTAAAAACAAAAAAGTGATCAAAACATACATTTATTTAAAAATCACTAAATTAGAAGAAAATATACATTTACTTGCAAAAAATGGCCATCTCTTAGGAAAAATTCACAATTTTTAGGAGGAAAAAAATTTATGAATACAGTCACAAAAAGTACAAAACTGTAGTAACTGAGTAAAAACAGTAAATTTACACAATTAAAAATAGAAAATAAAAACTAATTGGTAAAAATCTGAAGATCTACCAAGAAAAATGAACAAAAAAATCTTAAAATAAAATTTAAACCAGACCATCAATGAAGAAGTAGCTCATTCCGGCCTGATGAATTCACCCCAAGAGTGCTCAAATCTGACCTTTGACTTTGAGCATAGCCTAGATGCAGACCTATCTGAGGATCTTTGGGCATGAGTTTGCCAAACACTGGGAGAATTGCCTAGGAGGAGTAAAAATTTTGGTGAAATCTTAAATGCCCAGCTCTCCTGACTTCTGACCCTGACCTTAAGCACAACCTGGATGCAGACCCACCTGAGGATCATTGTAAGTTTTATGGCCACTGAGGCAAATGCCAACAAGGAGTAGTGATTCCCATTAAATGGGGACAGATGAACGAGTGGATGGACAGACAGATGCTGGACACTGCAGCATTGCTTTAGCTCCTTTAGGCTTTGCAGGAATGAACTAAAAATGAGAAGACAGTCACAAATATTAAAAAAAAGTTTCTAACTCCCCCCCCCCCAAAAAAAAATCATAGATTGTCAAGAAAAAAGTTACAAGTTTTCAAAACAAAGTTCAACATTTGAGAGAAAAGTTTGAACTACTTATAATTTGCCTATTTTACCTTCATTAAGGCTCAAATATGTTTTGTTTCTCCATCCATCCACCTTCTACTGCTTTTCTGGAGGTCCAGGTCACAGAGGCAGCAGTTCAAGTAGGGAAGACAAGACTTGTCTCTCCTTGAGCACCTGCTCCTGCTCTTCAGTGAGGATACCAAGGCGTTCCCAGACCAGCTGGGAGATGTAGTCTTTCCAGCAAGTCCTGGGTCTGCCCCGGGATCTCCTCCCAGTGGGATATGCCCGAAACACCTCAAGTGGGAGGGTCCAGGAAGCATCCTAATCAGATGCCCGTACCACCTCAACTGGCTCCTTTCAATGTGGAGAAGCAATGGTTCTACTCTGAGCCTCTCCTGGATGACTGAGCTCCTCATCCTATCTCTAAGGTTGAGTCCAGCAATCCTACAAAGGATGCTAATTTCAGCCGCTTGTATCCGTGATCTCATTCTTTCGGTCATTACCCAAAGCTCATGACCATAGGTGAGGGTAGGAACGTAGATTGACTGGTACATCGAGAGTTTGCCTTAAAGCTTAGCTCCCTCTCACCACAAAAGACCAGTACAACGTCTGCATCACTGCAGATGCTGCTCCGATCCGTCAGTCAATCTGTCACTCCATTCTCCCCTCACTTGTGAATAAAACTCTGAGATACTTAATCTTCTTCACTTGGGGCAGGAGCTTGTCCCCAACCCAGAGAGGACAATCCACCTTTTTCTGGCTGAGGACCATGGACTCGGACTTGGAGGTACTAATTCTCATCCCAGCCACTTCACACTCAGCAGCAAACTGTCCAAGTAAGACCTGTAGGTGATTGCTGGATGAAGCTAGCAGGACATCATCTGCAAACAACAGAGATGAGATCCTGTGGTCACCAAGCGTGACACCGTCTGTTCCCTGGCTGTGCCTAGAAATCCTGTCCATAAAAATTATGAACAGGATCGTTGACAAAGGGCAGCCCTGGCGGAGTCCAATTCTCACTGGGAATGAGTCCGACTGAGTCTTGGCAATATAATCCAAACTCTCACAATGGTCGTATAGAGACTGGATAGCTCGTAATCACAAGCCCGATACCCCATACTCCCAAAGCACTCCCCACAAAAAATGGCTTCTCTAAGTCCACAAAACACATGTAAAGTGGTTGGGCAAACTTCCACGAACTCTCGAGGATTCTCAAGAGGGTAAAGAGTTGGTCCGATGTGCCACGGCCAGGATGAAAACCACATTGCGCCTTCTGAATCTTAGGTTCGACCAACGGCCAGACTCTCCTCTCCAGTCCCTTGGCATAGACCATCCCAGGGAGGCTGAGGAGTATGATCCCACTAAAACTGGAGTACACCCTCCGGTCCCCCTTTTCTAAGAGAGGAACCACCACCCCGGTTTGCCATGCCAAAGGCACTGTCCCCAACCTCCATGCAGTGTTGCAGAGGCATGTCAACCATGACAGCTCTACAACATCCAGGGCCTTGAGGTACTCAGGGCAAATCTCATCCACCCCCGGGGCCCGGCAACCAAAGAGTTTTTTAACTATTTTGGCAACCTCAGTCCCTGTGATGGGTGAGTTGTCCCCATCCTCCACAAGCCCTGCTTCGGCTGTGGAAGGTGTGTCAGTGGGATTGAGGAGAGCCTCGAAGTATTCTTTCCACCACCTGACGACATCCCCAGTCGAAGTCAGCAGTGCCCCATCCGCACCATACACAGTGTGGACAGGGAGCTGCTTCCCCCTCCTGAGCCGCTGGACAGTTTGCCAAAATCTCTTTGATGCCGAACGAAAGTCTTGTGTCATGGCCTCACTGAACTCCTCCCACACCCAAGTTTTTGCTTCAGCAACCATCTGAGCTGCACTCAGTTTGGCCTGCTGGTACACCTTAGCTGTTTCGGAAGTCCCACAAGCAAACCAAGCTTAATAGGACTCCTCCTTCAGCTTAGTGGCCCCCCTCACCACTGGTGTCCACCACTTGGTTCGGGGGTTGCCACCATGAGATGCACCAATGACCTTGCATCCGCAGCTTTGGGCAACCGCTTCAACAGTGGAGGTGGAGAACATGGACAATTCAGACTCCATGTCTCCAGACTCCCTCACAATGTGGTCGAAGTTCTTCCGGAGGTGGGAGTTGAAGACCTCCCGGACAGGGGCCTCAGCCAGACGTTCCCAGCACACCCTCACTATATGTTTGGGTCGACCAGGTCTGAATGGCATCTTCCCCTGCCATCAGAGCCAACTCACTACCAGGTGGCGATCACTTGACATGCACCTCTCTTTACCCAATTGTCCAAGACATATGGTTGAAGGTCTGATGTCATGAAAACAAAATCGATCATCAATCTGCAACCTAGCGTATCCTGGTGCCAGGTGCACATATGGACACCCTTATGCTTGAACTTGGTGTTCATGATGGACAAACTGTGGTTAGCACAGAAGTCCAATAACTGAACACCACTCGGGTTCAGATCGGGCAGGCTGTTTCTCCCAATCACCCCCCTCCGGGTTTCACTGTCGTTGCCCATGTGTGCATTGAGGTCCCGCAGTAGGACAATGGAGTCTCCAAGACAAGCACTCTCCAGCACTCCAGTCACAGACTCCAAAAAAGCGTGGGTACTCTGAGCCATCATTTGGTGCAAAGGCACAAACGATGGTCAGGACCCATTTCCCAACCCGAACGCACAGGGAAACTACCCTTTCATCCATCGGGGAAAACTCCAATATAGAGGCAGCAAGGTAGAAGGATACAAGAATACCCACCCCTGCTTGTCGCTTCTCGCTCAGGGCAACTCCAGAAAAGGCCAAGCTCCAGCCCCTCTCCAGGAGACTGGTTCCGGAACTGGAGCTGTGTGTTGAGATGAGGCCGACTATATCTAGCCAGTATCTCTCAACCTCATGCACCAACTCAGGTTCCTTCACCACCAGTGAAGTGACAATCCATGCCCCAAAAGCCAGTTTAGGAAGCTTGGGATCAGACTGCCAAGGTCTCTGCCTTTGACCGTCACCTGATCCACATAGCACCAGACCCCCATGGTCCCTCCTGCAGGTGGTGAGCCCACTGGAGGGTGGACCCATGTAACTCCTTCGGGCTGAGCCCGGCCGGGTCCCATATGCGGAAACCTGACCACCAGGCACTAGTCATCGAGCCCCTCCCCCAGACCTGGCTCCAGGGTGGGGTCCCAGAAACCCCATAGCAGGCGAGGTCCACTGAATCCTTGTTCTAGTATTCATCATGAGAGTCTGTTGGATCGTTCTTAGTGTGGCCCTTCACCTAGGACCAGTTTGTCTTTGGTGACCCTACCAGAGGCAAATTGCCCTGGACAACATAGCTCCTGGGATAACTAGGGCACGCAACCCCCCCCCCCCCCCCACGATAAGGGTGGAGGGGGGGTTTGCGTCTGGTGGCCAGGTTTCCACCCATGGAACCCGGCCGGGCTCAGCCCGAAGGAGTTACATGGGTCTGCCCTCCAGTGGGCTCACCACCTGCAGGAGGGATCATGGGGGTCCGGTGCTATGTGGATTAGGTGGCGGTCAAAGGCGAATACCTTGGCGGACTGATTCCAAGCTTTCTAAACTGGCTTTTGGTACGTGGAATGTCACCTCTCTGGTAGGTATGGAGCCTGAGCTGGTGCACAAGGTTGAGAGATACCAGCTAGATATAGTTGGCCTCACCTCAACACACAGCTCCAGTTCCGGAACCAGTCTCCTGGAGAAGGGCTGGAGCTTGGCCTTTTCTGGAGTTGCCCTGGGTGAGAGGCGACGAGCAGGGGTGGGTATTCTTGTATCCCCCCCACCTTGCTGCCTCTATATTGGAGTTTTCCCCGGTGGACGAAAGGGTAGTTTCCCCTGCGTGTTCAGGTTGGGAAACGGGTCCTGACCATCGTTTGTGCCTATGCACCAAATGATGGTTCGGAGTACCCACCCTTTTTGGAGTCTGTGACTGGGGTGCTGGAGGGTGCTCCTCTTAGAGATTTCATTGTCCTACTGGGGGACTTCAATGTGCACGTGGGCAACGACAGTGAAACCTGGAAGGGGGTGATTGGGAGGAATGGCCTGCCCGATGTGAACCCGAGTGGTGTTCAGTTATTGGACTTCTGTACTAACCACAGTTTGTCCATAACCAACACCACGTTCAAGCATAAGGGTGTCCATATGTGCACCTGGCACCAGGACACCCTAGGTCGCAGGTCGATGATCGATTTTGTTATCGTGTCATCAGACCTGCGACTGTATGTCTTGGACACTCGGGTAAAGAGAGGTGCAGAGCTGTCAACTGATCACCACCTGGTAGTGAGTTGGATCCAATGGCAGGGAAGGATGCCATTCAGACCTGGTAGACCCAAACGTATAGTGAGGGTGTGCTGGGAAGGTCTGGCTGAGGCCCCTGTCCGGGAGGTCTTCAACTCCCACCTCCGGAAGAACTTCGACCACATTTCGAGGGAGTCTGGAGATATGGAATCTGAATGGGCCATGTTCTCCAAGTGGCAGCCTAGAGCTGCGGCCGCAAGGTGGTCGGTGCATCTCGTGGTGGTAACCCCTAAACCAAGTGGTGGACACCAGTGGTGAGGGGGGCCATTAAGCTGAAAAAGGAGTCCTTACTGTAATTTCCCAGTTTGGGATCAATAAAGTACATCTATCTATCTATCTATCTATCTATCTATCAAGCTTGGTTGGCTTGTGGGACTCCTGAAGCAGCTGAGGTATACCGGCAGACCAAGTGGAGTGCAGCTCAGGTGGTTGCTGAAGAAAAAACCCGGGTATGGGAGGAGTTCGGTAAGGCCATGGAACAAGACTTTTGGTCGGCCTTGAAGAGATTCTGGCAAACTGTCTGGAGGCTCAGGAGGGGAAAGCAGGTCCCTGTCCACACTGTGTATGGTGCGGATGGAGCGCTGTTGACTTCGACTGGGGATATCGTCAGCGGTGGAAGGAATACTTCGAGGATCTTCTCAATCCCACTGATACGCCTTCCACAGAGGAAGCAGGGTTTGTGGACGAAGGGGACGACTCGCCTATCACAGGGGCTGAGGTCGCCAAGGTGGTTAAAAATCTCCTTGGTGGCCGGGCCCCGGGGGTGGACGAGATTCGCCCTGAGTACCTCAAGGCTCTGGATGTTGTTGGGCTGTCATAGTTGACACACCTCTGCAACATTGCGTGGAGGTCGGGAGCAGTGCCTTTGGCATGGCAAACCGGGATGGTGGTTCCTCTCTTCAAAAAAGGGGACCGGAGGGTGTACTCCAGCTTTAGAGGGATCACACTCCTCAGCCTCCCTGGGAAGGTCTATACCAAGGTACTGGAGAGGAGAGTCCGGCCGTTGGTCGAACTTCGGATTCAGGAGGAGCAATGTGGTTTTCGTCCTGGCTGTGGCACATCGGACCAGCTCTTTACCCTCTCGAGAATTCTCAAGGGTTTGTGGGAGTTTGCCCAACCAGTTTACATGTGTTTTGTGGACTTGGAGAAGGCATTTGACCACATCCCTCGTGGTTTTTTGTGGGGGGGGTGCTTTGGGAGTATGGGGTATCGGGCTTGTTGTTACGAGCTATTCGGTCTCTGTACGACCGTTGTGAGACTTTGGATCGTATTGCCAACACTCGGTCGGACTCATTCCCAGTGAGAGTTGGACTCTGCCAGGGCTGCCCTTTGTCAATGATCCTGTTCATAATTTTTATGGACAGGATTTCTAGGTGCAGCCAGGGAATGGAGGGTGTCATGTTTGGTGACCACATGATCTCATCTCTGTTGTTTGCAGATGATGTTGTCCTGCTGGCTTCATCCAGCAATGACCTACAGCTCTTGCTGGGACGGTTTGCCGCTGAGTGTGAAGCAGCTGGGATGAGAATCAGCACCTCCAAGGCCGAGTCCATGGTCCTCAGCCGGAAAAAGGTGGATTGTCCTCTCTGGGTTGGGGACAGGCTCCTGCCCCAAGTGGAGGAGTTTAAGTATCTTGGGGTCTTATTCACGAGTGACGAGAAAATGGAGCGAGAGATTGACAGATGGATCAAAGTATCATGTGCAGTGATGCGGACGTTGCACCAGTCTGTTGTGGTGAAGAGGGAGCTGAGTTGAGATTGAGATTGAGATTCAACTTTATTGTCATTACACATGTATGAATACAAGGTAACGAAACGTGACTTGGCATTTGGGCACGCTCTGCAGAGCACATCCAAGGCCGGGGCAGCCGCTAGGCGCCAGTCATAAAGAAGAAAGGAAAAAAAAAAGAAAAGAAATGATATGACACAATAGGCGAGAGAAAAAAAACATGTTTTATCAAATTGACGCTTAATGAGTAAGCGAAATTTTGATTGCAGGCAAAAAAAACCTCAATGCATATTTAGCAGACATTTAGTGGACAAATCACACAGCAGAGGGAGAGCAGTGTGTGTATATATGCATGTAGTGTTGTATGCATTGTGTAGTGTAAATGTAGCAGTTGTTAGTGAGCAGCAGAGGGCGCCTCCTGGCAGTGGATAGATGTTATAATCATGTGACTTATGAACAAGTCCAGAGTGCAGAGTCTATCTCTCTCTCTCTCTCTTGCTTGCAGAAGGCACATGGGTATTGTCCTTGAGAGTCCAATCCGCTGACGACAAACAACTGATTGTTGATTGTATGGGTAGACATAAGAGCCGGTTCTTCCGCTAATCTCAGTCAGGAGGAATGTAAACACGGGGCAAACAAGGTCAAATCAAATCAAATCAGCACAGTGCACTCAGAGAGTAGAATTTTGTCCTCACCCGTATAATTCTGTGCTTCCATTATATATGCAGGCTTAAACTGTTTTTCCATAGAGAGCACAGGGCTTCAGATGTATTCCTTCACTCAATCACTGTCATTCAGTTCACCGTTTGCCGCTACTCGTGCCCTCCCCAACTGGTCGAATTTAATGAAGGAGCTGGCCGGGTCCGCTTTGAACAGCTCTCTCACTTTCCTTCAATTTCTGATGCATCAGGGAACTCCACAGCCAAAAATAGAAGTCCTGAGATCATAACCAATAATGTTTCCATAGACGCATGGATTCCAATGTCCATGAGTCTCTCGTAGGTTCCAATTCTTGGGCTCCTCTTTGGCCCAATTCTTGTTGAAAAATAGTGACAATAGCACATTTAAGCCGCTTCCAAATCCATAATTTCCGTTTAGATTAAGATTCAGCAGAAGAAGAGCGACTAAACACAGACAAAAACGCAACATTGCAAAAGCTGGGAATAGATCAGGAAGGCAGGGGAGGAGGGAAGAAAAATGCGACTGCTCTCTCTCAAGGCAAGAAGGAAAATATGTTCTAAGGCAAAGCTGTTGATTTACCAGTCAATCTACGTTCCTACTCTCACCTATGGTCACGAGCTTTGGGTAATGACCGAAAGAACAAGATCGCGGATACAAGTGGCTGAAATGAGCTTTCTCCATAGGATTGCTGGACTCACCCTCAGAGATAGGGTGAGGAGCTCAGTCATCTGGGAGAGGCTCAGAGTAGATCCGCTGCTCCTCCACATTGAAAGGAGTCAGTTGAGGTGGTATGGGTGTCTGATTAGGATGCCTCCTGGACGCCTCCCACTTGAGGTGTTTCGGGCACGTCCCACTGGGAGGAGACCCCGGGGCAGACCCAGGACTTGGTGGAGAGACTATGTCTCCCAGCTGGTCTGGGAACACCTTGGTATCCTCTCTGAAGAGCTGGAGCAGATGGCTGGAGCAGGTTTTTGTTGTTTGTCACACTTAAATGTGTCATGAACTCACCCGTGCACTTTTCCTAGAGCACGGCGAGGGGAGAAAGGACGAGGATTTAAACACTGGGTTACACCACGCACACGTTTATGAACACACAACTTAACATACAGACACAGAACAGCTAGCGTCCTCAAAGTTGCCCTACACACACACATGAGGGAAACAGCGGCGGAACAGCGCACAGGCAGTTCCTCACAGTGGGGGGGGGGTAGCAGACTGAGTCGTTACAGCGAGAATCCAAGACACACAGACAGTTCTTACTGACGTGACAGTTGACGGCGGAGAACGACCATCCAACGCATACAATAATCCAGCGACGTCTGTCTAGCAAAGAGCTCCTTTAATACAGACGCCGCTGGCTTGACAAATAGGAATCACCTGGGCGGGGCATGGACAGATAATTTCCGGGGACTGGAAACAACTGATTGAGCCAAAAGGAGAGCGAGGGGGCATGGCTAGGCCAGCAGCCTGTCAACAGCATGAGAGAAAGGTGATGACAGATGCTGACTAACAGCTGCCGGTCAGGCAGTGGCTAGAGGCATGGCACAAGTACAAGAATACATCAAGAAACACATAACCAGCAAAGCCAACCCCACAAAGATATAGAGGCTGAACCGGGGAAAGCCAAGCCGGCTCGGCATGTGACAAAATGTTTCAGATCATCAAACAAATTTAAATATTAGACGAAGATAACACAAACACAAAATGCAGTTTTTAAATGAAGGTGTTTATTATTAAGGGAAAAAAAATCCAAACCTACGTGGCCCTGTGTGATAAAGTGATTGCCCCCTAAACCGAATAACTGGTTGGGCCACCCTTTTGCTGCAACAACTACGATCAAGCATTTGCAATAACTGGCAATAAGTCTTTTTTCAGCACTGTGGAAGAATTTTGGCCCACTCATCTTTGCAGAATTGTTGTAATTCAGTCACACTGGAGGGTTTTCGAGCATGAACCGCCTTTTCAAGGTCGTGCCACAGCATCTTAAGCGGATTCAGGTCAGGACTTTAACAAGGTCTCTCCAAAGTCTTTATTTTGTTTTTCTTAACCCAGTCAGAGGTGGATTTGCTGGTGTGTTTTGGATCATTGTCCTGCTGCAGAAACCAACTGCGCACCATGAACAGATGGCCAGACATTCACCTTCATGATTTTTTGGTAGACAGCAGAATTCATGTTTTTTTTTTTTACCACAACAATTCTTCCAGGTCCTGAAGCAGCAAAACAGCCCCAGACCATCAAACTACCACCACTATATTTTACCACTGGTATGATCTTCCTTTTCTGAAATGCTGTGTTACTTTTACGCCGGATGTAATGGGACACACACCTTCCAAACAGTTCAACTTTTGTCCCGTCAGTCCACAGAGTATTTTCCCAAAAGTCTTGGGAATCATCAAGATGTTTTCTGGCAAAACTGAAATGAGCCATTCTGTTCTTTTTGCTCAGCAGTAATTTTTGTCTTGGAATTGTGCAATGCAGGCCATTTTTTCCCAGTCTCTTTCTTATGCTGGAGTCATGAACACTGACCTTAACTGAGGCAAGTGAGGCCTGCATTTCTTCTTATGTTGTTGTGGGGTCTATTGTGACCTCTTGGATGAGTCATCCCTGCACTCTTGGGGTAATTTTGATCAGCCGGCCACTCCTGGGAAGGTTCACCACTGTTCCATGTTTTTGTCATTTGTGGATAATGGCTGTCACTGTGGTTCGCTGGAGTCCCAAAGCTTTAGAAATGGCTTTATAACCTTTGCCAGACTGATAGATCTCAATTACTTTGTTTCTCATCTGTTGCTCAATTTATTTGGATTGCAGCATGATGTCTAGCTTTTGAGGATCTTTTTGTCTACTTCACTTTGTGAGGCAGGTCCTATTTAAGCGATTTCTTGATTGAGAACAAGTGTGGCAGTAATGAGGCCTGGGTGTGGCTAGAGAAATTGAACTCACCTTTCCAAAGAAGTGATAAACCACAGTTAGTTTATGTTTAATGGGGAGGAGTCACTTTTTCACACAGGGCCATGTAGGTTTGGATTTTTTCCCCCTTAGTAATAAACACCTTCATTTAAAAACTGCATTTTGTGATACTTGTGTTATCTTTGTCTAATAGTTAAATTTGTCTGATGATGTGAAATGAGGAAGGGGGCAAACACTTTTTCACACCACTGTATATCTTTGTGTATTCCACTGGGCCCAATGGAGAATGCACACTCCATAAATTTCTTGAAGTTGACACCAGTAAAATGTTTGCAAAAATAGCCCCAAGCATTACCAAAATAACTGACACATTACAGTGACGAAAAGGGTTGGAATCCTCTACAACCTCTGGAGTCCAACTTCCTTTAATGGCCCACATGGGGCCCCAAGAAATGCACTGGTTTCTTCATCAAGCAGAAACAATGATGTGGTGAAAAATTGGTAATAAAATTCTGTTCAGAACCAATGATAGAGCCTAAATTGTTTGAAAGGTCACAAAGGTCAACACCAAAGCCAAAAGAGAATTTTTAGCTTCTGTTTCAGGTTTGTTCATCCAATAGAGCTCATATTCAGTATGTTAGCATTTCATTGGACGCTGGTGTAGTGCAAAAATATATGCAACATTAGTACATGTGTATAAGAAGTTGTCATTTAAAGCTTAAATTCAAGTTTTCTTTCCACAGTTTTGCCCCTGTTATAACCTGAACACTGTATTTTTTAACTAAGTATTCCATAGTGATCCAATAAAACTCTGCTCAAAACTAAAGATAGAGCCTTAATTGATTTGCAGGACACAAAAGTTAAAGTTGGACTCCATAATTACAGTAGGCCCTCCATACCCCCCCCCCCCATACACACTAGTAAAGCAACTATTGATTTGGGCAGAATGTTGGAACACTGATTAGCACAGTGGCAGCACAGCAAGAAGGTCACGGGATCGATCCCACCCCCAGACCATCAGTGACTCTTCTGTGTGAAGATCTCATGTTCTCCCCTGTGTCTGTATGGGTTTACTCCAGGTACTCTGGTTTCCTCCCACAGGCCAAGGACATGCAGGTTAGGTTAAATGGCATCAACTGGGGATTCTCTGGGTTTTTCACTGGGTTTTTTCTCTCTCCTATTGTGTTTTCCTCCCCCTCCCCTCCCCTCTTTACCTCCACTGTTGACAGGTGCCTTGTATGGCGACGCGTCATTGGATGCGCCTAACGTGCGCGTCCAATGTCAAGTCAAATTCCTCGTGTGTTTACTTGTAAATATACTTGGCAATAAAGCTGATTCTGATTCTGATTCTAAATTGTCCTTAGGTATGAATGTGAGAGTGAATGATTGTCTGTCTCTCTGTGTTGGCCCTGAGATGGACTGGCAATCTGTCCTGGGTGTATCCTGCCTCTTGCCCAAAGATGCTGGGATAGGTTCCAGCCCTCCCCATGACCCAAAAAAGATTAAGCGGTAGAAGATGGATTGATGGATTTATTGATTTTACATATTTTAAAAGAAACATACAACTACATAAAAACAAACAATAAAGGCCATGATGGTGGTAACAAAAAACTGACCCCCCCCCCCCAAAAAAAAAAACCCAAAAAACAAACCTGACACAAGCTACAAGGTATTGACACACCACAGGAGCACATTTGACTGGCCAGACATTTTACTGGGTAACACAGTACCTCAGTTTCTAAAGCAGACTAACCACAGGTTGTCATATTCTCTGGAAGAGTCCTTACTTGTGTAACATTGTGAATCCGATTATTTCTAGATGTAAAATATCACCTAATTGCTTCAGCCACACGTCAAACATCAGGGGCTTCTCAGATTTCCAGAACTGTAATATCAGTTTTCTGGTTACAAGTGTAGACAGTGAGATGGCCTGAGCTCCATGCTTATCTGTGTATCTATGCCTATCTATGTATCTATGTCAAGTTGATCAAGTTTGCGGACGACACCACCCTCATCGGGCTCATCTCCAACGGCGACGAGTCCGCCTACAGGAGAGAGGTGGCCCAGCTGGCGTCCTGGTGCAGCAATAACAACCTGCAGCTGAACGCTCTGAAGACAGTGGAGATGATTGTAGACTTCAGGAAAGTCACTACTCCTCTGCCCCCCCTCACCCTCTCAGGCTCTCCCATCACCACTGCTGATTCCTTCCGCTTCCTAGGCACTACCATCACCAGGGACCTCAAATGGGAGCTGACCATCAGCTCACTCATCAAAAAAGCCCAGCAGAGGATGTTCTTCCTGCGGCAGCTGAGGAAGCTCAAGCTACCCACCAAGATGTTAGTGCAGTTCTACACAGCCATCATCGAGTCCATCCTCACCACCTCCATAACCGTGTGGTACGCAGGAGCCACTGCCAGGGACAGACTAAGGCTGCAGCGCGTCGTGCGCACTGCTGAGAAGGTGATCGGCTGCAAGCTCCCATCTCTCCTGGATCTGTACATCTCCAGGACCCGGAGGCGTGCTGGCCGGATCATAGCCGATCCCTCACACCCTGGTCACGTACTGTTTGCCCCCCTCCCCTCTGGTAGAAGACTTCGGTCCATCCAGACTAAAACCTCCCGTCACATGAACAGCTTCTTCCCCTCTGCCATTAGACTGCTGAACACTAAGTGACTTATTGACTCTCGTGCACCATGTACAGCAGCTCAACCAGACTCATGTCAATCATCACTGTTTTTCTTCCTGCATTACCGACTGCACTATATAGTTCTCCACAGTATCTGCTGCTGGCTAATATATATTTTAACTGTTGACCAGTATCACTTAATCTTATCCTACACTTTATTACATGTATAGTTTATTTCTCTTATCCTATCATGTTTAATGTTGCAGCATTGTACCGAGACAAATTCCTAGTTTGTGTACTACATGAACAATGGCAATAAACCTGATTCTGATTCTGATCTTGTGCTCCACCATCTTGAACCACACCAGACAGCACAGTTAAAGGTTTGGGGCTACAGACTTTACCAAAAGCTTTAGAAAGAAAAACAAATATTTGGCCCCAAAAGGATTGTAGCATGTGGCATTGCAAGAACTGGAGGGCTAGGGTCCCTATATCATTTGCACATTTCACACAAAGAGGTGAAACATCCCTGAATGATTTTTTGCAATCTAGAGGGAAAAAAGTGCACTCTTTGAAGTACTTTAAACTGTAGCGGGTCGATGATTGTTGGATGTTTTCCAATGTTTCATCTGAAATAACAATATCAAAGATATAAGTTTTTGGATGGATTTTTGGAACAAACAGTTCCATATATTGGTTATTTAAGTGTTTTATTTTTTTTTTTCTTATTCAACCTATACAAATGATATACGTTAAACATGAATTACACTAAAACTATAACTTTATATGACTTCTGATGTTCTGAAACAGAAATCCATCTAGCAAATGTCTACTGGTCCGGTTCAACTAAAATATGTCACTATATACGTTCTTGTTATGCTAGAATGTTCTGAAATGAATTGTGATGCCTCAAATAATTTTCATCTGAATTCATAATGCATAGGTATAACAGTATGCGAATGGCTCACTCATTTTTCAACTCCTGTAACAAAACAGATTGAATCATTATAATAATCTTTATCAAGACTAAATCCAATAGGAAATTCCACATCTGTCATTTAAGAAGACATTTTTGTCAATCTAAGATTAAAAAAAAAAATCTCTGTCTGTTCAAGTACGTTAGCAGGATATAGGGTGCCATTACAGTGCAGACATGGCAGAGTCACCAGTTCATAAGGAACCTCATTCAAGAGGGAAAAGGAAGACACTTGTACAGGAGATGGACCTAGTTGGGTTGTGACCAGATTGCAACAGTTTTCAGAGCTGCCCTGGAACCTGTATAATTAAGTTAGTACAGGTGTCTGCGTGCCCCAAAATCTGTATAGCAGTCAACTGACCCAGCTCTGGAGGATTCTCTTTGTGCACGTGCAGGTTAATATGACAAACTTTTAAAATATGATGATGTTTACTCCTGAAAGCTGTGTGTTGATATGTTGGTGGGTTTTGGAGGTGTTTGTGTATCCTTTGTCTTACACTAGCTACATGCACTTGTTATTTTTGGTTTAGCAAGGGTCTCAATCCAGCTAGCAAGGATCCTTGTGAAACTGGCTAACCATTCAAGTTTCTCCGGCAATTGTGTCTGCCCCCCTTGCCAACTGGAGAGAGGTATGTTGTACAGTTGTGTGTTGTGTAACCCTCAGAGATGTTGAAATGCTGCTGAGTATTGTATTTTGTGTAGTTTTGTGGAGGTTGTGTTTGTTTTCAGTTACTGGATTTAGGTACTTCTTGGGGGACAGAGGGGTAGGTGAAATTTAAGACTTTTTAAAGACTTAGTTAATTTAAGGCCAAATTCAGGGCTGTATTGGTAGAACAATAAACAATAATTTAATCAGTGTACATTCTCAGTCATAAAAATTGCATTTACCAAGCACTTTAATTTAGTATGTTTTAATACATAAATATATGCCAAAAACATCCTAACTTTGATTTTTCTTATTGACATTTGAGAACAAGAAATGAAAAGGTAACAGGAAAACACATCTTTTCTTTTAGTCACAAAAGTTTGACACTTGTACTGGCATAATTTCCATTTCCATTTTACCACACCAGTCAGCCATATTAAGCATAATAATATGTACATTAGACAGAAAGCATTTGAAAGGCTAGATTAGATAAGGATTTAAACCATTACACAAATGATAGAATCAAAGATCAGAGAAAAAAATGACGTTTGTAAATTAAATCTAATATGTTTTTATGAAATTTAATACTGTAAAGCTGTGACTTCCACACAATTAAATCAAACACTTTTAAATAATAATTTAAAGACCCCGCAGCTACCCTTTGGATTTCCCATATATAATTTAGGTTACAAAAATACGTTGAATGCTGCATGGAGTATAATTTGTTGACCCTTTCATCTGTCCACCCGCTATTTGATATCTTATGTTGTTATCAATATAGTTTCTACATTTCTAATCAGACTGACTTCAAATTTATGCAGAAACTTGAACTCATCAATACCTTGGATGAGCTTGTGTCATGGATGGGCCTCACAAGCCATCATAAGATGCCACAAATTGCCAGTGAGTTTGCAAATTTATTAATAGAACAGGAAAGGAACAAAATAACAAGCCACGGGGGGCTAAAACACATTACAATGAAATATGGACAATGATAATGGGAAATGGATGCACAAGGAGACACACTTACGAATATAGAAGAATAATGGTCACGTCCGAACAAAGGAGTGCTCGCCAACGTCTGAACACGGGAAGTTCTTGACGAGACTGCCATGCCTTTTCGTTCCCAGCTGCCCTCTTAAGAGGAGGGCAGCTGATGAGGTGAAATGCGGCTCAGCTGTCAAGCCTGACAGCCGGAAGCCCCTCCGAGCGCTGTCACAATAAAGGCTCGGGGAGCCAAAAAGGGGTACACAGCCGTCAAATGGGTGAAGATAGTGCATGGCTTGAGTGCGGACCAGATCGGCGCTCAAACCATGACAGTTTGACTTTGAGGTCAATCTAATGAGTGACTCCATTTTTTCAGGAGGGGGACTTGGGCTTTTTTTCAGTCCATTTTATATTCCAACAGTAGTTTCTACATTCTTATTTATTCAGAAGCTTTGACTCAGTCTACTAAATGTCTGCTAAATATGCATTGAGGGTTTTTTTTGCCTGCAATCAAAATTTCGCTTACTCATTAAGCGTCAATTTGATAAAACATGTTTTTTTCTCTCGCCTATTGTGTCATATCCTTTCTTTTCTTTTTTTTTCCTTTCTTCTTTATGACTGGCGCCTAGCGGCTGCCCCGGCCTTGGATGCGCTCTGCAGAGCGTGCCCAAATGCCAAGTCACGTTTCGTTACCTTGTATTCATACATGTGTGTAATGACAATAAAGTTGAATCTCATCTCATCTCAAATGAGGGGTTCCAGTTCTGGGGAGAGAGGGTGTATTTTTTCCAGCCTATGTTTATGTTGATCATTGCTTTTTTCATCTTGGTTTGACATTTAGATATATATTTAATTACTTTGGCTACAAAGCAGGATTATATTAGCATCAGATGAAGGCATGCATCACATTGTTTAGTGAGAACTCTGATATGGGGATGCATGGGGTATGGGTACATGCTCACTAAGGTTATTTAATTATTATATCTACATGTAACTTTGTAAATTGTATTTTTTAATGCTGTGTATCATTTAATGTGTGATGTACAATCATGTACAATGATCATGTACAATCAACAGGCTATGTCATGTTGATTTTGTTACCCGAAGCACTTAATAAATAGCAATTTGTGTTTATTCTTTTCATCAAGATCTGATAGTGCTCGAGATTACATCAGAATAATAAACATACTAGGTATGACAAGGGCCACTACAGACTGTGAGCCAATAACTAAGAAATCAATTTAAGCCATCTTTGTTCAGTGAATTAATTTTACTCATTTTCTCTATCTACTGTTTATGAGATTGCCCAGACTTCTCCACATTAAAAACTATATTTGAAGAATCACAATGATTAAATTTGTAAGTATAGGGCACTCATAGAATGCATACCTCCACCAAGGTCCCATCTGTCAGAATGTAGGTTTGTCTGCCTGTTTGTTTGTTTGTTTGTTTGTTTGTTTTGCCAGGATTACACAAAAAACTACTGGATAAAGTTGATAAAATTGTCATCTGAGGTGGCCCTTGGGCTACAGATGAGCTCATTAAAACTTGAGGTGATTCAGGTCAGGAAAGAGAATCCTTTTTCACTTTTTTAACATTGCAAGATAGAACCTTGGTGGAGGTATGTGCTCATGGAGCACCTCCAAAATGTATTGTTCATCTGTAGACCGAGGGCCACCTCTGGTGAAAATTTAATCAAAATCTGTCCAGAAGTTTTTGAGCTATTTTGCAAAAAGACAGAAAAACAAACAAACCAATGCTGCCAAAAATATAATCTCCTTGGTGGGGGTAATAAATAAACTGAGCCTAATTTCAATACCTCTAGAGTCCTAAACATTAAAATGTTGTATGTCTGTAGTGGGCAGAGAATAAAGTTATTTAATATTAGAACTGCAGATTTGACTTGTATTTTGAGACTTACACAACTGACTTGAACTTGAAGATGTGTAGGTTTGATATGTAGTTACAAATATGTAAATTTGTCCCAAGCACCAAAGGCAAAATTTAACAGCACGAGAATAAAAGCAAGATAATCAGAGAGGCCAACACAGGAAACCTCTGGGGGGAACAGGAATATTCATAATAAAATTATGAATGGTGCACATTCACCAGCCAACCATAATGCTCTGCACTGTGTCTATATATATACATTTATAGTAATATGGACATATGTTTACTAGATGTTGTTTTTTCTTGCCTTCTGATTGTTGCTCTGAGTGTTGCTATCCCTGTGCTGTTGCAATCCTGGAATTTCCCCATTGTGGGACTAATAAAGGTTTATCTTATCTTAAAATTTATGCTAGTTTATCTCATAAATGTGAAGCAATTTTGATTAAATGTGCTGAAAAATCCTGCAGAAGTCTTCAACTCATTTTGAATATTTAAATCAAAACTTATATCCCAAGAGCAATGCAATGAATTCTGAAAAAAATCTTAACATAAACAAAAAATTCAATAATCATAAGTAGCAAAAGTTAGGATCAGCTGATTTTATAATATCTAAACCACCCTCACATTATGTGGTAAAACATTGGTGCATGGGCAAAGTCCTACTCTAGCTCCCAGTAAACAATATGTATTCATTTAGAATTTTGTATGTTGGTGTTACTGTTTTCATAATAATCACCATAATAAATAAATAAATATAGTAGCTCTGGTACCTCTGGTGTAGGGTGCAGTGCACATGCAAGAGCAATAGGGGGTGACATTGAGCGAAAAGTCTTTCTGGTTCAGTGAATATACATAGCCATAGGGGGCGATAGAGAGCAAAAAGTGTGTGTATTTAACGAAGATGCACACAATCATACATACACACCAATTTTTTTTTTTTTTTTTTTTTAACTTTACCATCTTCTTGAGGACCTGCCTGAAACTTTGAAAAACACCTCTAAACAGCCTCTGGAGGCCATTACAATGAAAATAAAGTGAGGACCGGCCTAAATGTCCTCACTTTGTAAAAGTGTCCTCACTCTAAAGGTTAAAAACCCGCGGTAGTCCTCGCAAAGATAGAAGAACAAACACACACACACACCACCACCACCATCACATACTTTTCTGCCACTTCTGACTTTCTCATACAGTACCACACTTCCTCTCTTGGCACCCTATCATATGCTTTCTCTAGATCCACAAAGACAGTGCAACTCCTTCTGACCTTCTCTATACTTCTCCATCAGAATCAGAATCAGAATCAGAATCAGAATCAGCTTTATTGGCCAAGTATGCACAACACATACAAGGAATTTGACTTTGGCTAAAAACTTGCTCTCGTTGTTCAGGTGAAGGATTTAAATAAGGATTCAATGACAACCAGAGTATGTACAGTAAATTACAGTCTGTCCACGTTTCTACAAAAAGGATGCAAATATATACAGGAATATATGCAGTTATTTACTCAGACTAACCACACTTTGCAGAAATATATGAAAAAATATACAATCACACAGTATTTCAATGTGGACTCAGATTCAGTGATATAATGTGAATGAAGTAAAAAGCAGTGTGAGAGTTATGTGCAATGTAATAATGGATGAAAAGTCATGAGTACAGCAACAGGTAGGACTAGGTGAATGTTAGGAGTTCATCAGAGTGATGGCTTGAGGAAAGAAACTGTTCCTGTGACGGGTGGTTTTGACCTTCAGTGATCTGTAACGACGACCAGAAGATAGAAGTTCAAACAGTTTGTGGCCAGGGTGTGATGGGTCAGCACAGATGTTTCCCGCCCGTTTCCTGGTCATGGACCGATATAAGTTCTCAATGGAGGGTAGGTCGGTACCAATGATCCTCTCCGCAGACTTAATGATCCGCTGCAGTCTGGTCTTGTCCTGTTTAGTGGCAGATCCAAACCAGACAGTGATGGAAAAGCAGAGGACAGATTGGATGATGGCGGTGTAGAAGACAACCAGCAGCTCCTGAGGCAAATCAAACTTCTTGAGCTGACGCAGAAAAAACAACCTCTGCTGGGCCTTTTTCCGGACAGTGTCTATATGGGAGGACCACTTCAGGTTCCGGGAGATTGTGGTACCCAGAAACTTGAAGGAGTCCACAGTGGACACTGTGCTGTTGAGGATGGTGAGTGGGGGGAATGAAGGGGGGTGTCGCCTGAAATCCACAGTCATCTCCACCATTTTGGCTGGGTTAAGTTCAAGATGGTTCTGGCTGCACCAGAGGATCAGCTGCTCCACCTCCCGCCTGTATGCAGACTCATCATCATCCCGGATCAAACCGATGACTGTGGTGTCGTCCGCAAACTTCAGGAGCTTCACCGAAGGGTCCTCTGAGGTGCAGTCGTTGGAGTAGAGGGAGAAGAGCAGTGGGGAAAGGACACATCCTTGGGGGGCGCCAGTACTAATTTTTCGGGAGCTGGATGTAAATCTCCCTAGCTTCACCTGTTGCCACCTGTCAGTCAGAAAGCTGGAGATCCACTGGCAGGTGGAGGGGGGCACCTTGAGCTGGAGGAGTTTCTGATGAAGAATGCCTGGGATGATGGTGTTGAACGCTGAGCTGAAGTCGACAAACAGGATCCTGGCGTACGTCCCTGGGGAGTCGAGGTGTTGCAGGATGTAATGTAGTCCCATATTCACTGCATCATCCACTGACTTGTTTGACCGGTAGGCAAACTGCAGTGGGTCCATCAGGGGGCCTGTGATGACCTTCAGGTGGTTCAGCACCAATCTCTCCAAGGATTTCATGACCACAGAGGTCAGGGCAACAGGTCTGTAGTCGTTTAATCCTGTAATAGAGGGTTTCTTGGGAACTGGAATGATGATGGAGCGTTTGAAGCAGGAAGGCACTTCACGCAGCTCCAGTGATCTGTTAAAGATCCGGGTGAAGATGGGGGCCAACTCGTTGGAGCAGACTCTCAGGCAGGACGGAGACACACCATCAGGTCCTGCAGCCTTCTTGATCTTTTGTCTCTGAAAGAGACAATGACTACATGACTACAGACCTGTAGCGCTCACCTCTGTAGTCATGAAGTCCTTTGAGCGCCTGGTCCTGTCCCACCTCAAGTCCATCACCACCCCTCTCCTGGACCCGCTGCAGTTTGCCTACCGAGCCAACAGGTCTGTAGACGATGCAGTCAACCTGGCCCTCCACTCCATCCTGCAGCACCTGGACTCCCCGGGAACCTACGCCAGGATCCTGTTTGTGGACTTCAGCTCCGCATTCAACACCATCCGCCCCGCTCTGCTCCGGGACAAGCTGTCCCTGCTCAACGTGCCTGACTCCCTCTGCAGGTGGATCATCGACTTCCTGACGGACCGGAGGCAGCATGTGCGGCTGGGAAAGACTGTCTCAGACTATACTAGCATCAGCACCGGATCACCCCAGGGCTGTGTACTTTCCCCCCTACTCTTCTCCCTTTACACCAACTCCTGCACCTCCAGCCACCAGTCTGTCAAGTTGATCAAGTTTGCGGACGACACCACCCTCATCGGGCTCATCTCCAACGGCGACGAGTCCGCCTACAGGAGAGAGGTGGCCCAGCTGGCGTCCTGGTGCAGCAATAACAACCTGCAGCTGAACGCTCTGAAGACAGTGGAGATGATTGTAGACTTCAGGAAAGTCACTACTCCTCTGCCCCCCCTCACCCTCTCAGGCTCTCCCATCACCACTGCTGATTCCTTCCGCTTCCTAGGCACTACCATCACCAGGGACCTCAAATGGGAGCTGACCATCAGCTCACTCATCAAAAAAGCCCAGCAGAGGATGTTCTTCCTGCGGCAGCTGAGGAAGCTCAAGCTACCCACCAAGATGTTAGTGCAGTTCTACACAGCCATCATCGAGTCCATCCTCACCACCTCCATAACCGTGTGGTACGCAGGAGCCACTGCCAGGGACAGACTAAGGCTGCAGCGCGTCGTGCGCACTGCTGAGAAGGTGATCGGCTGCAAGCTCCCATCTCTCCAGGATCTGTACATCTCCAGGACCCGGAGGCGTGCTGGCCGGATCATAGCCGATCCCTCACACCCTGGTCATGTACTGTTTGCCCCCCTCCCCTCTGGTAGAAGACTTCGGTCCATCCAGACTAAAACCTCCCGTCACATGAACAGCTTCTTCCCCTCTGCCATTAGACTGCTGAACACTAAGTGACTCTCGTGCACCATGTACAGCAGCTCAACCAGACTCATGTCAATCATCACTGTTTTCTTCCTGCATTACCGACTGCACTATATAGTTCTCCACAGTATCTGCTGCTGGCTAATATATATTTTAACTGTTGACCAGTATCACTTAATCTTATCCTACACTTTATTACATGTATAGTTTATTTCTCTTATCTTATCATGTTTAATGTTGCAGCATTGTACCGAGACAAATTCCTAGTTTGTGTACTACATGAACAATGGCAATAAACCTGATTCTGATTCTGATTCTGATTCTGATTCTGAAAGACCCGGCGCACCTCCTCTTCACAGATCATTAGTGCTGGTGGGAGGTCAGAGTGGAGGAGGGATGGAGTTCCTGGGGCTGCAGATAATCCTTTTGTGTGGGTGGGAGGTGAGAACTGTAGGTTCTTTTCAAACCTGCAGTAAAAGCTGTTTAGGTCATTAGCCAGCTGGAGGTTTTCCGCAGGGTGGGGGGATGGTCTCCTGTAGTTGGTGATATTCCGTAGGCCTCTCCAGACAGAAGCAGAGTTGTTAGCTGAGAAGTTTTTTTGTAACTTCACACTGTAGCTCCTCTTAGCAAGCCTGGTCTCCTTCGTCAGCATGTTTCTGGCCCGCTTGTACAGAGTCCAGTCACCAGTCCTGTAGGCCTCCTCCTTGGTCTGACGTAGCTGCTTCAGTTTAGGAATGAACCAGGGTTTATTGTTGTTGTATATGCAGAAGGTCTTGGTCTGCACACACATGTCCTCGCAGAAACAGATGTATGACGTCACAGTGTCAGTGAGTTCATTTAGGTTAATGGCTGCAGCTTCAAAAACACTCCAATCTGTGCAGTCAAAGCAGGCTTGTAACTTCAGCTTTGATTCCTCAGTCCATTTCTTCACAGTCCTTACAACAGGCTTGGAAGTTTTTAGTTTCTGTCTGTATGTTGGAATAAGATGGAGCAGGCAGTGGTCAGAAAAACCCAGAGCTGAACGGGGGACGGCATGATAGGCATTTCTTAAAACTGTGTAACAGTGGTCAAGTGTATTTGTGTCCCTGGTGGGACATTTAATATGCTGTCTGTATTTAGGAAGCTCATTTGTGAGATTAGCTCTATTGAAATCACCCAGAATGATAAGCAGAGAGTCTGGATGTTTTTCCTCCACCTCTGCTATCTGGTCAGCGAGGAGCTGCAGTGCCTCCGTTGTACAAGCAGCAGGCGGGATATAAATTCCGACCAGAATAAATGAGGAGAACTCTCGCGGTTCTTAGTTCTCCTTAGGTTAGGGCTACAAAACTTCTTCAACACTGTGACATCAGTACACCAACCTTCGTTTATGTAGAAGCAGATTCCACCACCCTTAGTCTTTCCAGAAAATTCTCGGCTGCGATCAGCGCGAAACAGTTGGAATCCGTCCAGACGCACCGCGCTGTCCGGGATGTGTTCACTCAGCCAGGACTCCGTGAAACAAAGGGCGCCAGATCTGCTAAAATCCCGGTTTTTGTGAGTCAGGAGCAGCAGTTCATCCATTTTGTTCGCCAAACTGCGGATATTTGCCAGATGGATCGATGGGAGCGGCGTGCGAAATCCTCGTTTCTTCAGCCTGACTAACGCACCGGCACGTTTACCACGCCGCCTTCGTTTCTGGCCAGCGCCAATAGCCGCTGCTCCCACAGCTAAGATGGACTGAAAAAACTTCAGATCAGCAGCAGTAACTGGCGGAGAAGTTGCATTGGGAGGTAGTGTGAGTGAAAGTAGTTCCTCCCTTGAATAGGTGATTCGGACAGAAGAGCAGAAGTCCAAAAAAACACACAAAATTATCAAAAACATCAGAGAGCAGAAGCCAGTGGCTGCCATCCGCGGCGCCATCTTGTTTTTTTTTTTTTTGTTGTTTTGTTTTCAGCACTCTTAGAGCAAACATTGCATCTGCAGTACACTTTCTTGGCATGAAACTATACTGCTGCTCACTGATTGTCACCTCTCCCCTTAACCTGGCTTCAACAACTCTTTCCCATATCTTCATAGTGTGGCTGATCAACTATGCCTCTGTAGTTACTACAGCTCTGAGCATCACCTTTGTTCTTGAAAGTTGGTACCAAAACACTTCTTTTCCACTCCTCAGGCATCTTCTCACTCTCCAAGATTGTGTTAAACAATTTGGTTAAAAAATTGTCCACTGCCATCTCTCTGAAACATCTCCATATCGCCACGGGTATGCCATCTGGACAACCATCTTTCCATTCTTCATCCTCTTCAAAGCTGCCCTCATTTCCGCCTTGCTAATCCTCGGGACTTCCTTGTTCACCATCTTTTCTTCATCCATCCTTCTCTCTCTCTCTCATTTTCTTTATTCATCAGCTCTTCAAAGTACTCCTTTCCCTGTCTCAACACACTCTTGTCATTTTAGTACATTACCATTTCTGTCCTTAATCAACTTATCCTGCTGTATGTCCTTTCCAGCTCAATCTCTCTGTCTAGCCAATCGATACAAGTCCTTTTCACCTTCGTTAGTATTTAGCCTCTCATACAACTCACTGTATGCCTTATCCTTTGCCACCTCTCTCTTTGCCATCCACCTAGATTACAAATACTCCTGTCAACTTTGTTCATCTCCCTGACTATCAGACTTTTTTCTTTGCTAATCTCTTCCTTTGGATACTTTCCTGTTCGTCCTCATTTCACCACCAAGTCTTCTTGTCTTCCTTCCTCTGTCCACTGGATACACCACATACCTTCAACACTTCCGGTTCCTGTAGGGTGAGGACGCACAAGTTGAGGCTCCCAGTTTCGTTTCTGTTTAAAACGCAGTTAAACACAGTTTAGAGCTGGCGTGTTTGAGCTTTTCTTGTTACTACCGCTGGAGAATAAACCTGTTCATGCCAAAAAAAGGAGTAATTGCCAAAAGTAGCTGGTGAAGCTATCGAGCCCCTCACCCTCAGGGAGAACAAACGACAGAGAACCACGAGGGCCGCAGCGGAGAGAGAGGACGGTGTGGGAATTTACAGCGGCAGCGCACGGGACCGAATGACGCCGGGAGAGTGACCAGCTGGCAGTGACGCCGCAGTGCTGGATGAGAGGCGATAAAACAGCTAAGTAAAGGAACATGCTCACTGTCTGTGTGTGTGTGTGGTGAATGTTTGTTAGCCACGGTGCGTTCACGGGAGGCTAAGTTGTGCTGCATTGTATGCTGTAGGTTTCCCTGGACAACAGAAACCAAAGAGCCACTCCTCTTCTCTCCACTTGTCACCTGCCTGCCATCTCTACTCGGGCACGGAGCATTCCCTCCTCGAGGCGTACAAGAGGGCCTTGGACGAGCCCGGACAGTTCGGTGCTTAACTTCCAGGCTAAGGAGGATGTTAGCGGGAGTTCCTGGCCGGACAGTCAGTGAATGCATCACGCTCGATTGAAGACACTCAGAAGGTTTTCCTCTTGTAGCGCAGGAAGTGACTCTGGTTGAAAGAACTATATTGCTTCTTTCCCTTATGTGCTTTTTCAGGATATTCATGCTATATATAATATTTATTGTGGGGTAGTCTCTTATCTTGGGCACTTTGGGAATGTATGTATGGTTTCTATGAGAGTGTATGACTTCAAAAAAGATGGCTGCCACCGGAGTGCGGAGTGGTCTGATGGGACACTTTCTGCCTATATACTTATTCTTATTACTGTCTTTGTGTCTCTGTAACTGCAACAAGAAGGGTTTTCCGGCCAACTCAACTAAAGGTGAAGCTAAAAAGTTTTATTTATATGGATTTGGACATGGACATTTCACCCTGTACTCTATCTGGTCTGCAAAAGCACTGAGAAAAAGCTCCCAAAACAAGGCAAACATGACGGGTAAGCAAATATCACAATATGGCAGAGGCTTTACAGTTAAAGTACTGTTAGCACTGCTACTTCTGGCAGGGGATATTCACCTTAACCCTGGACCTGCCACTATTAAACAGCAGACCACTGGGTTAGCACAAACATCTGAGCTGGCGAATTGGTTGTTTCTATCTATGGCCCTTCATAGCGAGTCGGGTGAGTCGAATTGCACTGAACAGACTCACATGTCTGATCCTGCTGTAAACAGCTGCGCTACGTCCAAACTTTTGGAAACAGGAGCGGTTAAACAAATTACAAATGAGGCGAGATCCGAAAACCGTGCTGTTCAAAAGCAAAAACAACATCTATTTTTCCAAACTGTTAATCATGCATGAGTTCTTTGGGACGCAAAGGCTAAACCAAAGGGGATCCTCGGCGGACATCTAAACATACGAAGCATAATCCCCAAAAGAGATGAGATTTCGGTGTTGCTGTCTGACTCAAATCTGGACTATCTTTGTCTCTCAGAAAGCTGGCTACACAGTAACATTGACACCAATATGATCGATATTGTGGGCTATCAGTGTTTTAGAAAAGACAGGCAGCCAGGGAGGGGAGGAGGTGTTTTAATTTACATCAAAGAGAAATTTAAATGTCAATTGGTTGATTTGAATACTTCACTTGAATGTTTAGCAGTTAATGTATGTCTCTCACCGGTAATGAATTTCAACATCGCAGTATTGTACAACCCACCCTCACACAATTCTTCCTTTTATAATGAATTAAGTGATCTGGTTAAACAACTTGAGAGGAGCAGAGAAACCATATTTTATGGTGATTTCAATATCAACTGGTCTGATTATAAGGAAAAACAGAAACTGAAAAGCCTCATGACTAAATTTAATTACAAACAAATGATCAAAGGACCCACCAGGATAACCAAACAATCCAGAACACTTATTGACATGGTATTCGCTAATAAACCAGAACGAATAACCAGAACCTATAATCTTGTAACTGGTCTCTCAGATCATAACATGGTTCTTGCTGTCAGAAAACTTACTAAAAAGTGACTACAGTATTTTGGAGGAGTCAATATTGACAAACCAAATTTTATTATTCCCAAATCAAAAAATGAGGAGTTTGAACATTACTTAGAGAATCAAAATTGGGAGCAGCTCATGTCAATAAACGAAGTAGATGATCGTTGTAACTTTATAACTGCAACAATTACTAAGTCCATAGAAAAATTTACAAAGCAAATTAAAAGTAGACAACAGAAGATTAACCTACCATGGTTAAATAATGAAATAAGAAAACTTATGAAGAGGCGAGACTCTGCATTGAAAACATCATTAACCTCTAAACTGCAAAATGATCACCTTGTGTACAAAAGTTTAAGAAATAAAGTGGTACAAGAGCTGCGAAAATCAAAAGTATCTTATTACAATAAACTGATAGATCATGCAAAGGGTAACAACAGTTCCCTATGGAGGCATTTAAATAACTTAACTAATAAAAAAAATGTTCAGAAGGGGGTAAAGGAACTTAGAATCAATGGCAAGACCATCAGTGACAAGGCTACATTGGCAAATTAATTTAATTCATATTTTGTGGGCTCTGTGGAAGACTTGACAAAAAACTTTGTGCCGCCAAATGTGCTCAACAACACGAATTCAATACTTCCAACAGATTCTTTTCACATTGATGAGGTAAATGAGGAGTTAATTGCTGGTATTGTTAAAACACTGTCAAACTCAAAAACTAATGATATCTACAACATGAGCACCTCCTTTCTCAAAACGCACAGCAAAATATTAATCAAACCACTGACTCATCTCATTAATCTCTCCATTAGGTCTAGTACATTTCCATCTGGCTGGAAAAAAGCTGTCGTCATACCAGTTCATAAATCAGGCAGTAAAGACGATAAATGCAATTACCGCCCAATCTCTATTTTACCAGTCCTGTCTAAGGTTCTTGAAAAAGTTGTAGCTATACAGATGATAGACTACTTACAAGACAGTCAACTTCTTCATCCACATCAATTTGGTTTTAGACCAGGATACTCAACAGAAACAGCAAATTGTTGCCTTATTGAAAATGTCAAACAGTCCTTGGACAGGGGTAATGTGGTAGGAGCTGTTTTTCTAGATCTCAAAAAGGCTTTCGATACTGTAAACCACAGTTTGCTTTTATCCAAAATGTATCTTTTACTTCTCCCCAGATACATTAGACTGGTTTGCATCTTATCTCCAGAATAGAGAACAGTGTGTAAAAGTTCACCAGGATAAATCCTCACTTTTAAATAACCGTATGGGTATCCCACAAGGGTCCATTCTTGGTCCTTTACTTTTCAGCATTTTTATTAATGACTTGCTGCTACACTGCTCTGCTGCAACATGCCAACTTTATGCAGATGATGCAGTTATTTACACAGCTGCCAAGACTCCAGCACAGGCTGCAGATGTACTGTCTACAAGTATGGTTGATGTCCAAGAGTGGCTCCTCCAGAACCATCTATTGCTGAACCTTCAGGAAACAGTTTCAATGTGCTTTTCAATCAAAAAGCATAGCCTGCAATGTTTTAAAGTTAATATACATGATCATGACATCAGTTTAGTTACAGAATTCATATACCTTGGCATTGTACTAGATCCTCAACTCAAATTTAATCTTCATATAAAGAAAATTTCAAAAACAGTTAAAAAAAATCTGAACTGCTTTAAATTAATTAGATATTACATACCTTACGGACCTGCTGTACTGTATATGCATTCTATGGTTTTTTCTCATATATCATACTGTTTGACAGTCTGGGCTCAAGCAGCCCCTTCCACAATAAGACATACAGTATAGGTTCATTATATAATCAAACCCTAAAAATCTTGGACAAAAAGCCCATTAGGTGGCATCCCTGTAATATTTTAAAAAAATACAACCTATTGAGTTTTGAGAGTTTCATTGACCTCTGTTTACTGAAATTAACTTTCAAATGTTTCCACAAATCAGCACCTGAGCCACTTGCTGGTTTCATCCAAAGACAGGACAGCAGCAGAGCCACCAGGAGTTCTGTTAACAATAACTGTAAAATATTCCACCGCAGAACCACATTTGGACAAACAGCTTCTCTATAAAGGGCAGTCACATCTGGAACACAATGCCAAATGAAATTAAAATAATAACGGACTTTAAAACATTCACTAAAAAGGTTAAAAACTGGCTGAAAAATAAACAAGAATGCACCCATGTATGAAATGATTGTCTGCAGGGTGAGAGTGAATGAAGGGAAGGAATGAATGTGTTTGTTTATAGTGAGTGACGAAGGGAGGGAGGCCTAAAATAGGCAAATGTGTGTCAGGTTGTTATATTTGTGTATTTATAATATTTATAATTGTGTATTTATAATGTATTTATGTTTTTTTGCATTGATGTATGTGGTTATTGTGTATTCCTTTTCTTTCCTTTTTTTTTTTTTTTCTTTTACTTGTTTCTCCTTTCTAAAGCCCATCCAGGGACAAGAGTTGCAAATTAGCTAATAGCTATACACTCTGTGCAACACATCAGATTGATTGTCATTGATTAATTGTCTATGTTTATTGCACTGTCCTTGTCAAATAAACAAATCTATCTAACCTTTCCACCCATTTCCCTCAATACTTTTGCTGTACTTTCCCAGTCATCTGGTAACAAACTCCTTCCTGAACTCTGTGCAACCTTCATCCTTCTGTAACTTCCACCACTTAATCTTTGGCTCTGCCTTCACTTTCACTCTCTTCTTGCTTTGCAAAGTCATGCTACAGACAACCATTTAATGCTGTCTAGCTACATTCTCCGCTGCCACCACCTTGCAGTCTTGTATCTCTTTCAGATTTCTCCTGCTGCATAAGATGTAGTTCACCTGTGTGCACCTTCCTCTACTCTTGTAAGTCACCCTATGTTTCTCTCTCTTCTTGAAGTATGTGTTCACCACAGCCATTTCCATCCTTTTAGCAAAATCCACAACCATCTGTCCTTCCACATTTCTCTCCTAAAGCCCAAACCTACCCAAGACCTCCTCATTGCCTCAGTTTCCTTCACCTACATATCCATTAACATACGCTCCAATCACCACTCTCTCCCCCCGAGAACACAGTTGTTTTGCTGTCGGAGCTCAATTGTCAGGATTATACACACGCCGCTCAAAAGGAAATAACACGCTTTGTTCCCTTTCAGTGCTCGCTGTCATGGCTGTATTTAGCAAGAAGTCCAAACGCTTCCACCACTAACTGCCTGCTGGAGTCCGTCTGGAGAGAGTGCCCCACACGGGGCTGCCACCGCCAGCACCCTGTGCTATGTAAGCTTCCAGAGTACCAGGTGCTGCCGCCGTCGGTGCCAGATACAAACATGCTATTGGCAATAAAAATACACTTTACCTGTATTTTAACAAGATGTAAAATACACTTAACATCTCGTTGTCCATAAGTGAACAACGAGATTTAGGCAGATTTAGGTTGCTCATTATCCTCCGTGGTAGGCTTGTCCATTGTGTGGTATTACATAATTGCGGTTATCCTGACAGCCCTAGTCCCTGCATTTAACGTCCCTCCTCTCACCTCCACCTTTCCTTTTCTCTCTCTTCCTCCTAACATGCCTTCCCCCTCTCCACCTCCCCTCGAACTTCTACCAACAGTAGCCCAGTTTCCACTGACACACTGTTGGTTAACAGCACCAGTGGTGTTCATTGTTAACCCTGGCCTCGACTGATCCAGTTTTAAAGTCTCATTCTAGATAGATAGATAGATAGATTTTTTTATGTACTTTATTGATCCCAAACTGGGAAATTACAGTGTAACAGCAGCATGACAGTAGACAACCACACGACAGAAACACACGCATGACAGACAAAGGGATTACCCATGGAAAGTAAAACTAACACACCTATAAAACCTATTTACATCGTAGCTTAATATATGATGACCTGTATAAACACCTGAATCATCCCACTGCACAATGAAGGACTATCACGAGCAGAGTGAAATGTGAGGTACCAGTTAGACTGTAAGGTGCAGTGTGGCATCATAGTTATGACCAGAATACAACATCATAGTGAGTTAGTGTACAGTGAAATGGCATGCGGCAGGAAGGATTTCCTGTATCTGGCCGTTCGACAGCGAAGCTGTAGTAGTCTACTGGAGAAAGTGCCCCGCTGTCTGTCCAGTGTGTGGTGGAGGGGGTGATCAGGATTGTCTATGTTGGATCGCAGTTTATTTAGTGTTCTCCTCTCCACAACTGTCTCAAAGGTCTCCGGTCTGAAACCAGTTACAGAGCCAGCCCTCTTGATAATCTTGTCAAGTATGTTGGCGTCGCTGGCCCTGAAACAGCTACCCCAACAGACAGCAGCAAAGAAGATGCCGCTAGCAACAACGGTCTGCTAGAAAAGCTCCAGCATCCTGCTACATATGTTGAAGGATCTCAGCTTCCTCAGGAAGTTGAGTCTGCTCATCCCCTTCTTGTGCGCAGCATCGGTGTTGGATCTCCAGTCCAACCCATTGCTGATCCTGACACCCAGATATTTGTAGTCCTCAACCACCCCCACATCCTCTCCCCTAATCTGCATTGGCTGAGAAGGTGTCCTTCTCTTCCTGAAATCAATCACTGTCTCTCTGGTCTTGCTGACTTTCAGCCTCAGGTGATTCTGCTTTGTCCACTCCACAAATCTGTCTACCAGTGCCCTGTACTCCCCCTCCTCTCCCCCTCTTATACACCCCACAACAGCTGAGTCGTCAGAGAATTTCTGCAGGTGGCTGACTCTGTGTTGTACTGAAAGTCAGTGGTGTATAAGGTAAAGAGAAAAGGAGAGAGCACAGTCCCCTTTGGAGCTCCTGGATCACTAGCCACCACGCCAGACAAGACACTGCCTAGCCGGACAAATTGTGGCTTTCCTGTCAGGTAGTCAGTAATCCAGGAGATCACAGAGCTGTTGACCCCATCACCCGCAGCTTCTCACCCTGCAGCAGTGGCTGGATGGTGTTAAAGGAACTGGAGAAATCAAAAAAAGTGATCCTCACAGTGTCTCCTGCGCCATCCAGGTGCAGATGGGCTCATTGCAGCAGGTAGATGACAGCATCTTCAACTCCTAAATGGGGCTGATATGCAAACTGCAGAGGGTCCAGCCACGTCTTCACCTGCGGCGTCAAGTGGGCTAAGACCAGTCTCTCCAGGACCTTCATCACATATGAGGGCAACTGGTCAATAGTCGTTCAGGTCCGATGGAGATAACTTCTTGGGGACAGGAGCCAGGCAGGATGTCTTCCACAGCACCGGTTCTCTCTCCAGACTCAGGCTCAGGTTGTACAGGTGTTTCAGTACCGGAGCTAGCTGGTTGGCACAGGTCCTCAGGGTCCTGGCGGAGATGCCATCAGAGCTCTCCGCCTTCCACTGATGGAGTCTCACCAGTTGTTTCTTAACTTGGTCTGTAGTCACTGTGAAGTGAGGGAGGGTCCTGGTGTCCCCGAGGAGGAGGAGGAGGAGGGGGAGATGGAGAGAGGTGCTGCACAGGAGGGTGGGTGGGGAGGGATGTGTGGAGGCCTGGCTGTGTTTTCGGGGTGACAGACTATGAGTTGAATCTATTGTGAGTTGATCCTATTGAACCTAGTCATGATCCGCATGTTTGATTTGCCAAAGGTTTTATGTCGGATGCCCTTCCTGACACAACCCTTCCAATTTACCCAGGCTTGGGACCGACACTAGGAGTACACTGGCTTGTGCATCCCCTGTGGCTGGCAGTTTACTGTTATCATTTCTGATCATTTATTAACACTAGTACATACCCGTCCATGCCTGTAGAAACCAAGTATAAGCAAGTATTTCTGCATGCCCTTTGCTGAAGGGTCTCCTCCTGTCTCAGACGGCTGTATTGTTCACAGTCATGCCTACGGCGTACTGGTGGAACCTGAGGTGTTTCATCTTCATGGCATCTTTTCTGACGTGCAGCAGTTGTCCTCATTCTATTGCTCTCCATCTGGTGGATCTTCTTCTTCTTCTTCTTCCTTGAGACCACTGGTTGAGGGATATGTACGCCGTAATTCTAGTTACTAGAATTACGGCGTACATATCTATTCTCCATATCTATTTTCATGATCCCGTCCATGAACTAGAATCTAGTTCATGGACGGGATCATGAAAATAGATCTGAGCAAAAAGAGAATGTGTCTTTATGATGTCACATAGACCATAGGATGTCCTATGATGTTCAGGCAGAAATCAGAAGACACAGACACATGGTCTATGTGACATCAAAAGACATATGGTCTATGTGACATCATCAAGACACGTTTGTGTCCTATGATGCCTGAGATCATAGGACGTCCTATGATGTTCAGGCAGAGATCATAGGCCGTCCTATGAAGCGTGACACACACACAGACAGACAGACACACAGAGATTTTTGTTTTTATAGAGTGATGATGATGATGTAGCTAAATAATCAGATGCCCTGCCTTGTATCAGCATTGACATTTCAGTGTTTCCTGGTTTTTTTTTTAAATAAAATTACTGTTTTTGTTTTTGTTTTTTTGAATAAATTTGAAACGGACTGTGGTATTTTTTTTTTTTTTTTTACTTTTTCCTTATAACAATTTATATTTTTGACCATAGTTTTGCAGAGCCAGAACAGAACAATAATTTAACTCTGATTTCAAAGAAAAAAATATAAAAAAAATTGTATTTAATGAAATAAATTAACTTAAATGACCTAGGAGGCAGTTATTTCTGTTATAACATTTCTGTATATTTATAGTTTTTAGAACTCTCCTCACCACCCAGACAGCAGGAAAAACCTCCCTTATTTTGAAATCCAAATGTCAGCTCGTTTAGTTTATCTGAAGGCTGCTGACAGATTAAAGACATTGACTTCATGAATTTTGGTCATCGTAACTTGCAGGTACATAATAATGAACATAAATTAGTTAATTAACCCCTTGCACTCCGGGCAATTTTCCTAAAAATGCCAAAAAATAACGTGCCCAAAGTAAATCGAAAGCTGTTATTCAACCCTTTGCAGCATCTTCATGGGGTTGGTCTCATTTAAAAGAAAACACTTTGAATTTTTTTGCAAAAAAAACATAATCTCTCTACGTGCTCCGGCCACTGAGTTACAGTCATCTAAACATACTGAACTTGAAGAAAATAAATTTGGACACGGTGTTTTTTTGGATACAAATGCTTGCAAATAACACACAGCTGTCCGATCCGGCTGGAAAATGCAACAGAAATGTAGAACCAAGTGTTATCAAGCTGAGATCCAAATTTGGTAACAATACCACAAAAAATGAATATTTTACACAGCTTTGTTCTCAGGCTGTTCCCAGGCGTTTTGGAACTGTACCAAATTGTGCCAAATGGCACAGTTTGGAAAAACGTCTGTAACTTTTGAATAATTCAATGTAGAAGCTTCATTTTAGGCTCTAATGAAAGGTCACACTCAGGGCTGTGTCTGTGTGTGTGTGTGTGGGGGGGGGGGATCGCCCCCTCCCCCCCCGCTACCAAGGACGGAGTTCAGCCCTCGCTACATGATGGATTACACTGGTTGCATGTTTCCACAGCAACGCTGTCACAGCGGCCCCCCCCCCTCGCTACTGTGTGTGTGTGTGGGGGGTGTCCCCCCCCCCCCGCTACAGAGGACGGCCATCGCTACATGAAGGAATAGACTCATATGTCTATGTGATGACCGCTGCGCAGTCAGAGCGGCTTCCCCCCGCGGACCGGGGGCGTTCGGACCGTGAACGCCCCCCCCTGCTCCTCTTTTGCAGCGGGGGGGGGGGGCCTTCACGGTCCAAACACGGCAAATGAACCGTTTATCGCGGCGCACGAAGTACGAAGTGCGTGCGCAGTACAGTTGTAATTTACCGATCGGTCAAAAGTCATTTTGGATTACAGTTTTCAGGGAGAAATAATAATTTAGCTTATAACACCTTACCTCTTCACAGCAGCAGAGTCCTGGCGAACTTCTCTTCCCCATTGTCAGACGAACGCGATGCTGGTCTGCTCGTGGATCCCGATCAAAACATAATTCCAATATTGCGGTTTTGGTGAATGATTTACGACCTTTGTCGTCGGACTCCGTCGGTCTATGATGACGGAAGAGAATCCTAAACGTCTATTCTGCTGGAATGAGTGCAGGTCCCACTTGTGGGTGTTCTCCATGCTGCGGGATGAGCCTGGGTCTGTAGCAGATTTGTCCAGCGTCCTTTGTTTTCATCTGCTGCAGCAGTCAGTCTCTCTTCACTCAGCCTGAATTTCTGTGCTTCAATTGGCTCCTGCATTCACAGTAGGCGGGTCCTCCTTCCTAGGTTTTCATTCATTGGCTCTTCAAGGTTTCAGAAACCCAATTCAAGGCTCTTATTAGTCGAATGAGAGGTCAATCAGATGAACTAATCTGTTCGCGGCTGTGTCTGCAGTTTTTTTTTCCAGTGGCGCTTGGACGCCACTACATCACCATCACCACCTACATCACCACAATCTGGACTATGCGTCCGAGTGCGCACGAGGGCGCACTCCTGCGCCCTCGTGCGCCCTCGTGCGTCCTAGGATGCAGAGACTTGTCCGCCCGCGGAACAACGGAGTGCAAGTGGTTAATATTAACTCAGGTAAAGATAAAAAAAAAATCTTTTTATTGTTGTCTGAAATAAGAAAAACAAAAAACTAATAATTTAAAAGGAGACAAAATTATCCGACTTGAGCTTCTAACCACACCTGTTAGCTAAGCAACTCTTCCATGATTGCTCCGGTTACCAGCGGGTTAAAACCATGATAAATGCCTCCACTGCATACATACCTCTCCTGCTTTTTTCCACATTTAAAGTCTTTTAAGAAGCTCATGTTTCTCTTGGACAGTGATGCTAGCGACTGCCTGCTGACTGGAGCGGTCACGCAGGCGGGGCGCTTTTGAACACTGTGTAGATGACTGTCACGTGTGTTGTTTGTGTGCACGCTTGCGGATCATCATTCTTTCATATTTTTTCTTAAACTTATGTTTCCTCATAGAGTGGCGGAATTGATTCAAGAGTGGTGGGCCGCCACCCAGAAATGTTACCAGAGGAAACCCTGTGGTCTACCTGACCTTGGCTTGGTTTCAACAGAATCCCTTATTTTCCACTTCTTAATTAGAGTTTGAACACTGCCTATCGACATTCTCAATTCCTTGAATATCTTTTTCTATCTTCTTCCTGTTTTATAAAGTTCAACTATCTTCTCCTGCAGGTCCTTTGATAATTCTTTTGCTTTCCCCATGGCTCAGAGTTCAGCAACGTCAGTGCAGCACTGGATGAAACATTCAGGGGTCTGTCAGGAGCCCAGAAACTCACTGACTTTTTACAAACACACACTAATTACAAGAAAACAGACCACAGGTGAGGATGGTTACCTTTAGTAGCCATTGAAACCTGTGTGTGTCAACCTGTGTGTATGTTATCAGGCCAAAACTTCCAGGGTATGTAAACTTTTGATCAGGGTCATTTGGTAACTGGTAAAATGGTAAATGGCGTTCACGAATGTACGCTTTTTTCTGATCTCGATGACCAAAGCGCTTTATAAATGTTGCTATCCACCTATTTACACACTGATGGCGGGGGAGCAGCCATGCACAGGCGCTGGCCAGACCCACCAGGAGCAACTGGGGGTTCAGTGTCTTGCTCAAGGATGATTCAAGGTGCAGATTGCAGGCAGAGAGGGAATCAAACCCCTGACCCTCCGATCAGTAGTTGGCCACACTACACCTGTGCCACAGCCATAGTGTAGGCTCCAGCCCCCAGCGACCCGAAAAGAGCAAAAATTGGTTGATAGTGCTTGGGTGAAGCCATTCATTAACTATGAGTGAAAGAAAAGTTTTTGTGTTATCATTCATATTCTCTGAAAAATGGCCAAAAAAATCACAAATTCCTGCACGGTATGTAAACTTATGAGCACGACTGTATGGGCGGTGGGGCAGTGGCTGACTAGTGTTCTGGTGGGTCTCTGACGCCCCTCCCTGTGGGGGGAATGCTGCTTGAGGGCTTTCCTCTTGCTCTTGCTTCCTTCGTCCCACTGGGGGTGGCCGTGCTGGTGCCGGGCTGGCAAGGGTTTGGTCACCTTGGTCTTTGCTGTGGCTCCCTTGGCTGTACGTCCTGTGGTGGTGGTTGGTGTGCTGGTTGCCAGTGGCAGGGCTGGGAGCTGGTTTCTCCGGGATAGAGCCGATGGAGTGGGGGCCGTGCTCCCCTGGTGGGGTGATGGAGATTTTTAGGCGATGGGTTTGGTTGTCGGTTGGGGTAGTCTGCTGGTTTCCCTCTGTGTTCTCCCCACACGCTCATGTGGATTCACTCATGCACACACAAGCTGGGAAAGTTGAACAAGCTTCGTAGTATAGCCCTCAGGTGGGCTTGGAGATGGAGGGGTGAAGTTTCAGTTGAGTCTCTCCCATGCCAGAGAAGAAAGAACTTACCTGTTGCTAGGCAGTATGATGTCATCTGTGTGTGTTTAACCCTCAGAATGACCTCAGAACAACATGAGGGTCAACTCAAAAACAGGGTCGACCTTCATTTAAACAAGGTCTATTGGTCCTAAATTCAAAACAAAGAAAAATTCTGGTAACAGGTTGGATTGAAGTGAGACTAAAGGTCTAACACAGAAGTGATTGACAATTTATACTCTATGCTTTAAAAAAGCAGTCAAAGCAGGCGGAGCCATTTTTGACCCCAAAGGACAAAAGGGCTGAAACGATTAGTCGACGTCAATAATGTCGATCATAAAAGTTTGTCGACGCAGATTTTTATTGTCGACAAATTGAATAATTTTAAACTTTATATGCATGCCGCCGAAGCGTTCAGTTTAACTGTTCCAGCAGAGAAGAAGAGGAACGCATCATGGTGACACGGAGAAAAAAATCACAGAGAAGGCCTAAAGTTTCCAAAGTATGGGAGGATTTTACCAAAAATGAATGAAACAAGTGAAATATAGACTGTAAAGCAGTGTTGTCATGTCACAGCTACACTACAGCTATGCATCCATTCCCTCCTCCTCTTCATTCCTTTATCTCTGTCCACCTGTCAGCAGACTGCACCGGTAAGGTTAGCAAGTAACGTTAGCACTTCTTAATTTCAATGAGCTACCCGCTCAGCTTTAGTAAACTGAGCAGACTATTAGTATGTGCCATTTAAATCCAGTGGACTGAAAAAGTGTTTGCCCCCTTCCTAATTCCTCATTTTTTTGTTTGTCACACTTAAATGTTTGAGATCATCTAACAAATTTAAATATTAGACAAAGATAACGCAAGTAAGCACAGAATGCAGTTTTTAAATGAAGGTATTTATTATTAAGGGTTAAAAAAATCCAAACCTACATGGCCCTTTGTGAAAACGTGATCCCTTCCCATCCATCCATCTTCTTCCGCTTAATCCTTTTTGGGTCGGGGGTGGGGGGGGTGGGGGCTTGAGCCTATCCCATCATCTTTGGGCGAGAGGCAGGGTACACCATGGACAGATCGCCAGTCCATTGCAGGGCCAACACAGAGAGACAGACAACCATTCTCTCTCACATTCATACCTAAGGACAATTTAGAATTCCCAGTTTGATGCCAGTTTACCCAACTTGCATGTTTTTGGCATGTGGGAGGAAACCGGAGAAATCCACGCAGACACGGGGAGAAGATGCAAACTCCACACAGATCATTGTTGGTCAGGGGCTGGGATCGAACCCAGGATCCCCCAGCCAAGGGTGAGTTGCTATGCTGCCGCAGTGCTAACCACTCCGCCACCCCTCCCAGTTAAAACATAAATGAACTGTGGTTTATCACATCTTTGGAAAGCTGAGTTCAATTTCTCTGACCACACCCATCCCGATTACTGCCACACCTGTTTGCAATAAAGAAATCACTTAAACAGGACCTGCCTGACAAAGTGAAGTAGACCAAAAGATCCTCAAAAGCTAGACATCATGCTGTGATCCAAAGGAATTCAGGAACAAATGAGAAACAAAGTAATTGAGATCTATCATTCTGGAAAAGGTCATGAAGCCATTTCTAAAGCTTTGGGACTCCAGGCACCCACAGTGAGAGCCATTATCCACAAATGGTGAAAACATGGAAGAATGGTGAACATTCCCAGGAGTGGCCGGCTGACCAAAATTACCCAGATAGTGCAGCGATGACTCATCCAAGAGGTCACAAAAGACCCCACAACAACATCCAAAGAACTGCAGGCCTCACTTGCCTCAGTTAAGGTCAATGTTCATGACTCCACCATAACAAAGACTGGGCAAAAATAGCCTGCATAGCAGAGTTCCAAGACAAAAACCACTGCTTAGCAAAAAAATCATAAAGGCTCATCTCTGTTTTGCCAGAAAACATCTTGATGATCCCCAACACTTTTGGGAAAATACTCTGTGGACTGACGAGACAGAAGTTGGACTTTTGGAAGGTGTGTGTCCCATTACATCTGGCGTAAAAGTAACACATCATTTCAGAAAAGGAACATCATACCAACAGTAAAATATGATGGTAGTCATGTGATTGTCTGGGGCTGTTTTGCTGCTTCAGGACCTGGAAGACTTGCTGTGGTAAATGGAACCATGAATTCTGCTGTCTACCAAAAAATCCTGAAGGAGAATGTCCGGCCATCTGTTCATGACCTCAAGCTGAAGCGCACTTAGGTTCTGCAGCAGGACAATGATCCAAAACACACTAGCAAGTCCACCTGGCTTTCTTATATTAATAAGAACCGCCTTTATAAGGCGGTTCATGATCAAAAGCCCTCCAATGTTTATTTACATTTTGTTCATATTTAAGACAAAAATAGAAAGGAGATGTCTTTACCTTCTTAACATGTTTCGACTGTGCACTGCAGCCTTCGTCAGAAGAGTCAGCTGATTGCTGCCAGGTGACATTTATCAGCTGACTTTCATAGGTGGGGCCAGCCCAGCAGACCTGTCAGATCCACCGAGCCAGCCCCACCTTCCGCCGTCAGATGGTCTCTGGAGAATGTGATCCCAGGTGTGGGAAAGCATAAAGGCCCCTTCATCTCAGTTCATGGTGTTTTTTCCCCGCTTCCTGATTTCTATGGTCTCCTTGATCCAGCGTTTGTGTCTGTTGCTCTCTGATCCAATAATTTTTGCGTTGTCCCAGTCCATGATGTGATTATTTCTTTTGCAGTGATCTGATATTGCTGATTTTAATGTTTCTTGTTCTGCCTTTTCTTTTTGTGAACTTGTGAGTCGTCCTTGTGTTTCCTTCTCACATTCCTTCTGGTGTTCTTTTTTTCTTGTGGTGAATGATCTTCCAGTTTCTCCAATGTAGGTTGTGTTGCATGATCTGCATGATATTTTATATATTACATTGCATTTTTTGTCTTGTTCTATTCTTACCCTTAAAAGATGCACCAATCTCACAGTTCATGACATATCCGAACTATTACAATTTGTTGCAAAATCCACCTATTTTCAATACAGAGGAAAAATCTACAGACAAAAAGAAGGATTTGCAATGGGAGACCCACTATCGGCCATCATGAGCAGCTTTTTCATGGAGGATCTGGAAAACAAAGCCATCAACACAGCACCTACACAATGCAAACCCACCCTTTGGAAGCGATACGTGGATGACATTCTGGAGAAAATAAGGAAAGGATACATACAAGAACTTACTGATCATCTGAACAGTACAGACAGCACTGGGAATATAAATTTCACACACGAAGAAGAGGAAAATGGCACCATAGCCTTTCTGGACATGAAAATCCACCACAACGATGATGGCAGCATAAAAATCAGTCTACAGGAAACCATCCCACACAGATCAATACCGACTATGGACATCAGAACACCCCATAGCACACAAACTATCAGTTGTCAGGACGTTATATGAACGGGCCACCATCATCACAGACCAAGAAGACAGACAGGAGGAGAAAAACCAATAAAACATGCACTTATATGCTGCCAATATCCAGTATGGGCCATAAACAAAGGGAAACAGCAAGTCAAAAACAAAGAAAACAAACAGGAAACAAGACACAGAACAAAAGCCTAAATCAAAACCAAGGACACCATAACTATACCATACATCTGAGGGATCACGGAACCAATTCAAATGATCATGAAAAAATACAAAATAAATGCAGTGGTAAAACCACACAAAAAATTAAGACAGTTATTAGTACACCCCAAAGACAGAATAGAACAAGACAAAAAATGCAATGTAATATATGGAATATCATGCAGATCATGCAACAAAACCTACATTGGAGAAACTGGAAGATCATTCACCACAAGAAATAAAGAACACCAGAAGGAATGTGAGAAGGAAACACAAGGATGACTCACAAGATCACAAAAAGAAAAGGCAGAACAAGAAACATTAAAATTAGCAATATCAGATCACTGCAAATGAAATAATCACATCATGGACTGGGACAATGCAAAAATTATTGGATCAGAGAGCAACAGACACAAACGCTGGATCAAGGAGACCATAGAAATCAGGAAGCGGGGAAAAGACACCATGAACTGAGATGAAGGGCCCTTAATGCTTTCCCACACCTGGGATCACATTCTCCAGAGACCATCTGACGGCGGAAGGCGGGGCTGACTCGATGGATCTGACAGGACTGCTGGGCTGGCCCCGCCTACGAAAGTCAGCTGATAAATGTCACCTGGCAGCAATCAGCTGACTCTTCTGACAAAGGCTGCAGTGCACAGTTGAAACATGTAAAGAAGGTAAAGACATCTCCTTTCTATTTTTGTCTTTAATAAGAACAAAATGTAAATAATTAAAAGAAGACAAAATGAACCTACTTGAGCTAACCCTCCAATATGGCTGAATTACAACAATTCTGCAAAGATGAGTGGGCCAAAATTCCTCCACAGTGCTGGAAAAGACTCATTGCCAGTTATAGCAAACGCTTGATTGCAGTTGTTGCTGCTAAGGGTGGCCCAACCAGTTATTAGGTTTAGGGGGCAATCACTTTTTCACACAGGGCCATGTAGGTTTGAATTTTCCCCTTAATAATAAACACTTTCATTTAAAAACTGTGTTTTGTGTTTACTTGTTATCTTTGTCTAATATTTAAATTTGTTTGATGAGCTGAAACATGTCAGTGTGACAAACATACAAAAAAAATAAGAAATCAAGAAGGGGGCAAACACTTGTTCACACCACTGTAGTTTACCTGCTGTCGGACCGTAATCTCTCTTACGATGGTTGCTGACAGCTGAGCTGCTTCTGTTATGCTAGCTATATGTTAACTGCAGTGAATGGATGAATTACAGGAGCAACTTACTCTTTTTTGTATTCTCTTATTGTCACTGTAATATCAGTCTTCCTTCTGAATATTAGTGCATCTCGGTTGATTAGAATATCATGATTTGTAATTTTAATTAAAAAGAGAACGATAATCATCACAAATAAACTTTAAACGGCTTAAATATTTCACTGTATGTGTTTGTGTTGCTACAAACACTTCTGATTAAGCTGTCAAGTTCAAGTTTCCAACTCATGTTAGATGGGTCATTATTTTATTTAGCTATGGGAACTTTTTATAATAGGCTACATTATGTTAAGGCAGAGATTGACAAAAAAAGTGATTTTCAAAGGTGTGCAGGCTTAAACAGGCGAGGTAAAACATGACCTAGAGCCCCGAACAGCAGCTGTGCCAGCAGGAAGCTGAGCTGGAGGACATGAGGGAAATAATCCCGATTAGTTGACTAATCTGAAAAAAATAGCCGTTGGATTAGTGGACTACCAAAATAATCATTAGTTGGAGCCCTACAGGACAAAAGGTGTGAGACAATCAGGAGACATTATGAGGGTTAAATGCTGGTGTTCCTCTCTGTTCGGGGAGCTCCTCTCCATGACTTTGTGTTATGTGAGATTCTGTGGACCGCTTGAATAAAGAGACGCTGACTTCAAGGAACCTCATCATTTTGAACATGTGGTTTATTTTCCACTCACATGAATATAGAAAATTAGGAAGGTTTAACTTTTTATAATTGAATTATATTCACAGTATTCTAATTTTTTAAGGTGTGCTAATATAGAAACTGTAGCAGTTAAAGAAAAAGGAAGCATAAATGAAACTGTCTCTTATACCTGCCAGGTGGATCATAATGAAGAATGTTTCTCTTCTCTGATTGTTGCAGGAACGGGTTGGTGAGAACGGTTAGCTGGTCGGTGTCGGTGGTTCGGCTCCTGTTCTGCTCCTCATGGATGAATAGCTGATGTAGCTCTGTGGAGACCTGCCATTGATGGTCTGTGCTGAGTGCTGGAGAATAAAGAACCAACATAGAAGTCCACATTCTGAGTCTGAGGACTTTTATTTACTTTTATTTTATTTACACTGTATGTCTCATAATAAAAACATTTGTAGATGGTACCAGTGTATAAAAATTCAAACATCTGTCTCCCATACTTAAAAGGAATGCATACAGTAGTTGTGTAAATGAATGAATGAATTCAAAGTGAGTTCATGAGTTCAAAAACAATATTTTACCATAAGTTTCTTCTTCTAAGACCTTCTTGACAATGTGGCCACCCTTCTTGTACTTAGGATAATGAACGCCATAAACTGGTGCCCCATCCAGTGTGACAGACTGAGCTCGGTGGGAATTCTCATTAAAGTGAAGGGCTGCTCGTGCTGTCCTGAAAAATATAAAGATGTGTTTAATATTTTATTAATTTGGAAGTATAGCTTGTTTGACAAATAACATTCAGGTAAATATCAGTATGCTTACCTGCATTCCATTCCAGTAATGGAGAAACAGGTCATCTTGGGTGCAAAGTGGTTTACCAAGCTATGGAAAGCCTCAATGTTTGATGTTTGGTATGAAGACGATAGGTGAGCAATATCTTTGCAAAGTCTGAGGTTGCAGACAATCTTCTCCATTTCTCCTGCAGCTTTTGTACCTTTCAAACATAGAAAATAAAACTGTTTTGGATATTTTTACTAACATTTGCTCTGCGAGACAATATAAATGCTTCAATACTGATGTTATTTTAGAATAGATAAATGCTCAAACGTGTGGTATCAACAAGCAAATTGTATGTTTAAAACTCAATAGCACAAATTTACAAGAAAATAATTATCACTACAAATTTGGAATATGACAACTTACATGGTTGCAGCCAAGCTTTATGTTGTTCCCGTTTGTCAAGATGTGGATGATCACATCTTTTGAAGCGGCCAGGGAAGCTCTCGTGTTGGTTTAGGATATGAGAGACCACAGACTGCCACTTGTCCAACACCAGTTCACCATCATGTGGAGGCGAAGACACGACAGACCAGTAGATGACTGACAATGCTGGCAACCCACCCTCTCAAAGCCTGGCACTCCTTCAGTTGGGCAGCAGCCTGGAGCTTCTTCTTCACACCTGAGAGTCATTGAAAAAAAATTAATAATCGGAGTCAAACATTCTTAAAATTATCTACAGGGACAAAAGATTAAATATGGAAATGTTTGCTGTATCATGGCTTCCAATATTTTTTCTTTAATTAAAATAAAGAAAAGTTGCTAATTTGCAATAAAATATGCACACATTAGGAAAATGTATTACCTTTAGCAACATGCCATATGTCGAAGAGATGGTTAATGTCAGGATGATGAACTCTGAGGAACTTAATGATGGAGACATGCCTGTCAGTGATGAGGGTGTTGACAGCCACAAAGTTGAAGATCCACGCCAAAGATCTTGATAAGCCCTCTTCCTCCACATGGTAACTACTGCCAACTTCGTTACTCTGAGGAAAATGTAGTAAAATTGCAGATAGTGTTATGATTTTATCTTCATATTTAAAATAGAATAGACAGAGCCAAGATGGCGGCTTAGTGAGTACGCTTAGTGAGCGGCTTAGTGAGCGGCTTAGTGAGCGGCTTAGTGAGCCGCTTAATGAGCGGCTTAGTGAGTCTTAATGAGTACACAGACACTGTGAACTCATATATCAACTTTTGTGAGGAGAGCATTCTCCCATCGCGCACAAGGGTGAGGTACTCTAATGATAAGCCCTGGTTCACTGCAAAGCTCAGACAGATCAGGAAGGAGAAGGAAGCAGCGTTGAAAAGTGGAGACAGGGACTGCTACAGGGAGGTTAAATATCGGTTTAACAGAGAGCTGAAGAGAGCTAAATCTGTGTATTCTGAGAGACTTCAGCAGCAGTTCACTGCTAATGACTCGGCTTCTGTGTGGAGAGGACTGAGGCAAATCACCAACTATCGGCCTCAGGCTTCTAAAGGTCAGGATGACAAAGCCCTTTGTCAAAAACTGTCCCAACATTACGCCCGTTTTGACACCTCGTCAGCTGTGTCCAACTCCCCCACTCCACCCAGCTCCACTGCCTCCTCGGCCCCTAATACATCAAAAGCGGTCCCCCCCTGCCCTTGTCATCAGTGAGCAGGACGTGCACAGACAGTTCTCCAGACTGAACCCGCGCAAGGCCCCCGGGCCGGACGGTGTGTCTCCCTCCACCCTGAGACACTGTGCGAAAGAGCTGGCTCCTGTCTTCACAGACATTTTTAACACCTCCCTTAAGCAATGCCACGTGCCGACCTGCCTCAAATCCTCCACCATCATCCCTGTCCCCAAGAAGCCACGGATTACTGGACTTAACGACTACAGACCTGTAGCGCTCACCTCTGTAGTCATGAAGTCCTTTGAGCGCCTGGTCCTGTCCCACCTCAAGTCCATCACCACTCCCCTCCTGGACCCGCTGCAGTTTGCCTACCGTGCCAACAGGTCTGTGGACGACGCAGTCAACCTGGCCCTCCACTCCATCCTGCAGCACCTGGACTCCCCGGGAACCTACGCCAGGATCCTGTTTGTGGACTTCAGCTCTGCATTCAACACCATCCGCCCCGCTCTGCTCCAGGACAAGCTGTCCCTGCTCGGCGTGCCTGACTCCCTCTGCAGGTGGATCACGACTTCCTGACGGACCGGAGGCAGCATGTGTGGCTGGGGAAGTCTGTCTCAGACTCTGTTAGCATCAGCATCGGATCACCCCAGGGCTGTGTACTTTCCCCCCTACTCTTCTCCCTTTATACCAACTCCTGCACCTCCTCCCACCAGTCTGTTAAGCTGATCAAGTTTGCGGACGACACCACCCTCATCGGGCTCATCTCCAACGGCGACGAGTCCGCCTACAGGAAAGAGGTGGCCCAGCTGGTGTCCTGGTGTAGCCACAACAACCTGCAGCTGAACGCTCTGAAGACAGCGGAGATGATTGTGGACTTCAGGAAAGTCACAACCCCCCTGCCCCCCCTCACCATCACAGGCTCTCCCATCACCATTGCAGATTCCTTCCGCTTCTTGGGCACCACCATCACCCGGGACCTCAAATGGGAGCCAACCATCAGCTCCCTCATCAAAAAGGCCCAGCAGAGGATGTTCTTTCTGCGGCAGCTGAGGAAGCTCAAGCTACCCACCAAGATGTTAGTGCAGTTCTACACGGCCATCATCGAGTCCATCCTCACCGCCTCCATAACCGTGTGGTACGCAGGAGCCACTGCCAGGGACAGACTAAGGCTGCAGCGCGTCGTGCGCACTGCTGAGAAGGTGATCGGCTGCAAGCTCCCATCTCTCCAGGACCTGTACATCTCCAGGACCCGGAGGCGTGCAGGCCGGATCATAGCCGATCCTTCACACCCTGGTCACGTACTGTTTGCCCCCCTCCCCTCAGGTAGAAGACTTCGGTCCATTCAGACTAAAACCTCCCGGCACATGAACAGCTTTGTCCCCTCTGCCATCAGACTGCTGAACATTAAGTGACTTATTGACTCTCGTGCACTATATACAGCAGCTCAACCAGACTCATGTCATTCATCACTGTTTTTTCTGTTGCATTATCGACTGCACTATGTGGTACTCCACATTATCTGCTACTTGCTAATTTATTTAAAACTGCTTTGACTAGTATTACTCATTATTATTATTATTACTTATTATTCTACACTTATTGCATGTTTTTAGTTTGGTTTTTTTTTAGTTTTTTTAGTTTATCTCTTTATCTTATCATGTCTTTAATGTTGCAGCGTTGCACCGAGACAAATTCCTAGTTTGTGTACTACATGAACAATGGCAATAAATCTGATTCTGATTCTGATTCTAGGAGACGGTAGGCTTTTGTGGAGCTCATGGGTGACCAGGGTGAAGAGCAGCGGGCTGAGCACACACCCTTGTGGGGCCCCTGTGATCAGTGTGATTGTCTTGGAGGTGTTGATGCCAACCCGTACGCTCTGTGATCTCCCTTTGAGAAAGTCCAGCACCCGGTTACAGAGAGAGGTTTTGAGTTCAAAGTGTCTGAGATTTTGTATTAGGTGCTGGGGGATGATTGTGTTGAATGCTGAATTGAAGTCCAATAACAGCATTCGTGCATAGGAGTTCTTTGAGTCCAGGTGAATAAAGGATGGATGGAGAGCAGCAGAGATGGAATCTTCTGTTTGGCCTGTATGCAAACTGAGATGGTTTGTGGGAGGGAGAGAGGATGGACCTGATGTTTTCAATTCAATTCCATTCAACTTTATTTATATAACGCCATTTCACAACAACAGCTATTTCATAACAACAGCCATTTCATAGCACTTTCAAATGTACTGGAAACCCCCACAACTGCAGAAAGGCCCCAGCAATCAGGCGATCACCTGTGAGCAAGCACTTCGTGACGGTGGAAAGGAAAAACTCCCTTTTAACATGAAGAAACTTCCAGCAAAACCAGGCTCAGGGAGGGGCAGTCATCTGCTGTGACTGGCTGGGGGATGAGGGGATAGAGAAGACGAAAAGAACAGACAAGTAGAGAGCAAATAGCACGAAGGGGACTCAATCTATGGGAGAGAACAAACAGATGTTAATGACCAGCAAAAATATTTCATTGAGAGTGAAGAAAGGAGTGAAGCCAAGTACATTGTTGGAGGTCCCCCGGCTGTCTAAACCTATTCGCAGCATAACTAAGGGAGGGTTCAGGAGAACATGATCCCTCCCTAATTATAGCCTTTATCAAAAAAGAAGGTTTTAAACCTATTCTTAAAAAAAGAGATTGAGTCTGACTCCCGAATTCAGATTGGCAGCTGGTTCCACAGGAGAGCCGCTTGATAACTGAAGGCTCTGCCTCCCATTGTACTTTTAGAGATTCTAGGTATTACAAGTAATCCAGCATTTTGGGAGCGTAGTACTCTGTTAGGATAATAGGGCATGACAAGAGGTTGTCATAGCCGGGGGTGGAAGTGGGGATAAGCTCCCACTATCTATAAAGTGCTCCCATATGGCGTGCGTCTCTTACAGCCTCTGACAACTAAGTCCAGCTCCTGGTGTGCTTGTCGCGGGACTGCTTCTACTGACAGGAGAAGGGGCAAAGGCGGGTTTCTGGAGCCTTAAAACCAGATTGCTTCTGGTAGGTGGGGCTCGATAGCCGGGAAGGCAGCTCACCTAGGGGAAGGAAAACCCTGATCTCAAACCTCCGCTGCCTTGCGGTATACCTGCTTATGGGAAAGGCTTCGGGAATCAACCCTGAGGAAAAATCCAGAGTCGGAGCCCCTAAGGCAGTTCGTCGCTGTCTACAACGTCGCTCTGGCAGCTCCTGTGACAGCGCTGGAACCAAGTGTACTGGCTTTTGCCTTTCCATTGGATCATTTCAGCGACGTGGAGAGGGGGGACCTGCTGCATGGGTAACAGCTTCTCCTCCTTATCAACCTACCCAGGCTTTGCGCAATGGAGAGGACACTCCAGCTTCGCTACGCAGCGTCGATACAACACGGGAAGCAGCAGTCTACCGGTTATAAGTCTCCGCTCAATTGGCGTAGAGCTCGACTCCAGGGGCTGCTTCCGACGGTGGGAGGGGCCATCGTGCTCCATTGGGCAGCTACCGCCCACCTTAAGCTGGGCAGCTCCCAGCCAATAAGGTGCTGCCTCGCCACGGACCGTTAGCCTCACTGGGTGCGTGGGGTCTAGGGTGAAAACCGACAAGTGGTTCGATAACCTCGCACTAAGAAACAAGAACAGAAAGTAGAAAACACCCGCCCTAAAGATGGGCGCATGGAACGTCAGAACAATGACACCAGGTTTCTCTGACGATCTTCAGGAAATCAACGATGCTCGCAAGACAGCAGTCATCGCCATGGAACTGAGCAGACTGCAGATGGACATTGTCGCTTTCCAAGAGAATAGGCTCGCAGGGTCAGGATCTGTGAGAGGGAGGGACTTCTTTTTCTGGCAGGGGAAACCACCTGACGAGACCAGGGAACATGGAGTTGGATTTGTGGTTAGGAACACCCTCTTGGGATCCATTATTCCACCCACAGAGGGAAGCGAACGCATTCTGTCCCTTCAGCTTCACTCCTCAGAGGGGACAGTCAGTTTAATCAGTGCCTACGCACCAACACTGACGTCTATGGAGGAAGCTAAAGACAAATTCTACAACGTCCTCAGTACCGCCATAGAGAAAATCCCAAAACAGGAGCCATTGTTCATCCTCGGCGACTTTAACGCTAGAGTTGGTGCCGATTACAACTCTTGGCCTACCTGTTTGGGCCAGTTCGGCACAGGAAGGATGAACGAAAATGGACAATGCCTATTGGAACTCTGTTGGCACCACGGTCTCTGCATCACAAATACATTCTTTAGCATGAAGCCCCAACACGGTCTCCTGGAGACATCCAAGATCCAAGCACTGGCACCAGCTTGATTTGATTCTCACCAGACGCAGCTGTCTACCCAGCGTCCAGATCACACAAAGCTACCAGAGTGCTGACTGTGATACAGATCACTCCCTAGTATGTAGCAAGGTCAAACTTTGAGCAAAGAAAGTGCACCGCACGATAAGGGAAGGCAGGCCTCACATCGATACAAGTAAGACGCACGACCAGGAGAAAGTGGAGGAATTTGCACGCGTGCTTGAGGAATCTCTCCCAGGCCGTTCCGGCGCTAGTGCCCAAGAAAGGTGGCAGCACTTCAGAGATGCCATGTACAAGGCTGCCATGACCACCTTTGACGAGAGAACCATCAGGTCAGCAGACTGGTTCGAGGGTCATTTCGATGAAACGATCCCAGTAATCGTAGAGAAGCGGAACGCCTTGGTAGCTTATAAAGCCTGCCCCAGCGAACGCAACCTGCAAGTCCTCTGGGCCGCCCGTAGCAAAGTCCAGCAGCGTGCCAGGTGATGCGCCAACAACTACTGGCTTCAGCTCTGCCCCCAGATACAGCTGGCTGCAGACACGGGCAACATCAAGGGGATGTATGATGGAATCAAGCTGACCTTGGGCCCTATACAGAAGAAAATCGCTCTCTTAAAGTCTGCCACAGGGAAGGTAATCCAGGATCGGGTACAACAGATGGAGCGCTGGGTAAAGCACTACTCTGATCGGGTCTATCTGATCACGTGATGGTCCACCTCATCCCCACATAAAGACAAAGACTGAAACTCACTAAACCTGTTGTGACCACTACAAAGAAATTGACCAGTGAAGCTGGAGAGAAACTGAACACATGCATGGAAATAACTGACTGGGGCATGTTTAAAAGAGCCACACATGATCTTAATGAGTACACAGACACTGTGAACTCATATATCAACTTCTGTGAGGAGGACATTCTCCCATCGCGCACCAGGGTGAGATATTCTAATGACAAGCCCTGGTTCACAGCTAAGCTCAGGCGGATCAGGAAAGAGAAGGAAGCAGCGTTGAAAAGTGGAGACAGGGACTGCGACAGAGAGGTCAAATATCGGTTTAACAGAGAGCTGAGGAGAGCTAAATCTGTGTATTCTGAGAAACTCCAGCAGCAGTTCACTGCTAATGACTCGGCTTCTGTGTGGAGAGGACTGAGGCAAATCACCAACTATCGGCCTCAGGCTTCTAAAGGTCAGGATGACAAAGCCCTTTGTCAAAAACTGTCCCAACATTACGCCCGTTTTGGCACCTCATCAGCTGTGTCCAACTCCCCCACTCCACCCAGCTCCACTGCCTCCTCAGCCCCTAATTCATCAAAAGCGGTCCCCCCTCCTCCTCCTCCTCCCCCCCCCCTCCCCTTGTCATCAGTGAGCAGGACGTGCACAGACAGTTCTCCAGACTGAACCCGCGCAAGGCCCCCGGGCCGGACGATGTGTCTCCCTCCACCCTGAGACACTGTGCGAAAGAGCTGGCTCCTGTCTTCACAGACATTTTTAACACCTCCCTTAAGCAATGTCACGTGTCGACCTGCCTCAAATCCTCCACCATCATCCCTGTCCCCAAGAAGCCACGGATTGCTGGACTTAACGACTTCAGACCTGTAGCGCTCACCTCTGTAGTCATGAAGTCCTTTGAGCGCCTGGTCCTGTCTCACCTCAAGTCCATCACCACACCCCTCCTAGACTCGCTGCAGTTTGCCTACCGTGCTAACAGGTCTGTGGATGACGCAGTCAACCTGGCCCTCCACTCCATCCTGCAGCACCTGGACTCCCCGGGAAGCTACGCCAGGATTCTGTTTGTGGACTTCAGCTCCGCATTCAACACCATCCGCCCCGATCTGCTCCAGGACAAGCTGTCCCTGCTCAACGTGCCTGACTCCCTCTGCAGGTGGATCACCGACTTCCTGACGGACCGGAGACAGCATGTGCGGCTGGGGAAGTCTGTCTCAGACTCTGTTAGCATCAGCATTGGATCACCCCAGGGCTGTGTACTTTCCCCCCTACTCTTCTCCCTTTATACCAACTCCTGCACCTCCTCCCACCAGTCTGTTAAGCTGATTAAGTTTGCGGACGACACCACCCTCACCGGGCTCATCTCCAACGGCGACGAGTCCGCCTACAGAGAAGAGGTGGCCCAGCTGGTGTCCTGGTGTAGCCACAACAACCTGCAGCTGAATGCTCTGAAGACAGCGGAGATGATTGTGGACTTCAGGAAAGTCACAACCCCCCTGCCCCCCCTCACCATCACAGGCTCTCCCATCACCATTGCAGATTCCTTCCGCTTCTTGGGCACCACCATCACCCGAGACCTCAAATGGGAGCCAACCATCAGCTCCCTCATCAAAAAGGCCCAGCAGAGGATGTTCTTTCTGCGGCAGCTGAGGAAGCTCAAGCTACCCACCAAGATGTTAGTGCAGTTCTACACGGCCATCATCGAGTCCATCCTCACCTCCTCCATAACTGTGTGGTATGCAGGAGCCACTGCCAGGGACAGACTAAGGCTGCAGCGCGTCGTGCACACTGCTGAGAAGGTGATAGGCTGCGAGCTCCCATCTCTCCAGGACCTGTACATCTCCAGGACCCGGAGGCGTGCAGGCCGGATCATAGCCGATCCTTCACACCCTGGCCACGTACTGTTTGCTCCCCTCCCCTCAGGTAGAAGACTTCGGTCCATTCGGACTAAAACCTCCCGGCACATGAACAGCTTTTTCCCCTCTGCCATCAGACTGCTGAACATTAAGTGACTTTTTGACTCTCGTGCACTATGTACAGCAGCTCAACCAGACTCAAGTCATTAATCACTGTTTTCTGTTGCATTATCGACTGCACTATGTGGTACTTCACATTATCTGTTACTTGCTAATTTTTTAAAACTGCCTTGACTAGTACTACTCATTATTACTAGTATTGCTATTATTATTATTATCATTATTACTTATTACTTATTTTTCTACACTTATTGCACCTTTTCAGTCCTTCAGTTTTTTAGTTTATCTCTTTTTCTCATCATGTTTTTAATGTTGCAGCATGGCATCGAGACAAATTCCTAGTTTGTGTACTACATGAACAATGGCAATAAATCTGATTCTGATTCTGATTCTGATTCTGAGCTGTATGCCAGGGAGAACATAGTCACTGACGATGCCCTGAATGCCTTCGAGTGTATGCCTGTACTGGGGGAGTTTGATGGAGAACCGACCATCGATGAACTGACCAAGGCCCTTGACTCCCTTGCCACCGGCAAAGCCCCCGGGAAGGACGGCATCCCTGCCGAGGTCCTGAAGTGCTGCAAAGGGTCACTGATCACGGAGCTGCATTAAATCCTCTGTCTGTGTTGGAGAGAAGGCAAAGTGCCGCAGGACATGAGGGACACCAACATCGTCACACTATATAAGAACAAAGGTGACAGGAGCAACTGCAATAACTACCGTGGCATCTCTGTCCTCAGCATCATTGGGAAGCTGTTCGATCGTGTTACCCTCAAGAGGCTTCAAGTTCTGGCAGAGAGAGTCTACCCTGAATCGCAGTGCGGGTTCCGAGCCAACAGGTCTACAATCGACATGGTGTTCTCTCTCAGACAGCTGCAGGAGAAATGCAGGGAACAGAGACAGCCACTCTTCGTAGCCTTCATTGACCTGACGAAGGCTTTCGACCTTGTCAGTAGGGATGGCCTCTTCAAAATCCTCCCCAAGATCGGATGTCCGCCCAAGTTGCTCAGCATCATCCGATCATTTCACGATGACATGAAGGGCACAGTCATCTTTAACAGCTCAACTTCATCCGCCTTTGATATTAGAAGCGGAGTGAAACAGGGATGCGTTCTCGCACGACTCTGTTCGTAATCTTCTTTGCCGTCATGCTGAAACACGCCTTTGGTTCTGCCAAAGAGGGCATCTACCTTAGAACCAGATCGGATGGAAAGCTCTTCAACCTCTAACTAACTAACTAACTAACTAACTAACCTGCACTTATATAGCGCTTTTCTAGTCACAAAGACCACTCAAAGCGCTTTCATTAATACTAACCCTCTATTCTAAGGGCCTATAGGAAACAGATATCTATGGACAATTTAGAACAGCCAATTAACCTAACAGACCTAACCTGTTAACCTGTTAACCTGTTAACCTAATTAACCTCTCCAGACTAAGAGCAAAGTCCAAGGTCCAGCTAAAATGTCTGCGTGACTTCCTCTTTGCAGATGATGCAGCAATCACCGCCCACTCAGCCAAGGACCTTCAGCAGCTCATGACTTGTTTCAGCGAGGTTTGTCGCGACTTCGGACCATCAGCCTGAAGAAAACACAGATCATGAGACAAGGCGTGGATTCTCCACCCAGCATCAGTATCTTCGATCATGAACTAGATGTTGTCCATGACTTTGTCTACTTGGGATCCACCATCAATGACTCTCTCTCTCTCGACACGGAGCTCAATAAGTGCATCGGCAAAGCAGCTACAACCATGTCCAGACTGACAAAGAGAGTGTGGACCAATGGCAAGCTGACAGAGCACACCAAAATCCAGGTCTACACAGCTTGCGTCCTCAGCACCCTCCTGTATGGCAGCAAGTCCCGGACCCTGCGAGCCCAACAGGAAAAGAAGCTCAATGCATTTCACATGCGCCGTCTCCGTCGCATCCTGCACATCACCTGGCAGGACAAAGTCACAAACAACAGCGTCCTGGAGAGAGTTGGAATCCCCAGCATGTACACGCTGCTGAAACAGAGACGCATGCGCTGGCTGGGGCATGTGATACACATGGACGATGGCAGGATGCCCAAGGATCTCCTCTACGGTGTCCTAGCTCAAGGCAAACACCCGTCAGGCAGACCCCCACTGCGTTACAAAGATGTCTGCAAAAGGGACTTGATGGCCATGGATGTCGACCTCACCACGTGGGAAGCTGTAGCCTCAGACCTGACGGCCTGGAGGCAGATTATGCAGAAAGGCCTGTCCAGCTTTGAACAGTCACTTACACAGCAAGCTGAGACGAAGCGACAGAGGAGAAAGCCCCGAGGTCAGGCAGAACAACCAGCAACGGACTTCACCTGTGTCCAGTGCGGCAAGGATTGCCACTCCCGCATCGGACTTTTCAGTCACACCCAACACCAACGCTGCATCAAAACCAAACAGAGCGCAACTCCATAGTCTCCCGAGACTGATGGATGCCCACGTATGTATGTATCAGATCTTTTAAATGTTCTGTATGACCAGCCGCTCGAAGCACTTCATTATGATGGAGGTCAGAGCTACTGGCCAGTAATCGTTGTAGCTGAATGGGACGGGCTTCTTTGGGACTGATTTTATGGTAGAAGTTTTTAAAAGTGGGGACAACAGCTTGACTCAGGGAGATGTTGAAGATGTTGGCCAGGACATTCATGAGTTCCTCCGCGCAGTCCTTCAGAACGTGACATGGTATGTTGTCTGGTCTAGCTTCCTTGTGTGAGTTGATCATGGAGAGGGTCTTCTTTACGCTAGCTGGATCCAGACTTATAGCCTACTCGTCTGGGGGGGGGGGGTCTTCTGTGCTGAATGAGCTGTTTTGCTCTTCAAAGCAGCCAAAGAAGTCATTTAAGTTGTTAAGTAGTGTGATGTCACTCGCACAGGTCTGAGGTGGAGGTTTGTAGTTGCTGAGGGTCTGTATGCCACGCCAGGGAGACTGTGCATCTCTGGTGTTGCTGGAGTGTTTGGATATTTTCTTGATGTACTGTCGTTTTGCTTCCTTGGTGCCTCGGGACAGGTTGGCCCTAGCTGTTGTTAGTCCTCCGGTGTCACCGGCCCATAAGGCTGCATCCTGAGCCTTCAGGAGCCTGTGAACCTCTGCTGTCATCCATGGCTTCTGATTAGCATGAAGAGTGACGGTTTTGCCGGGAGTGACATCATCAAAGCATTTAGCTCTAAATTTTCCTTTGAACAGTCCATTTTGTGACTTTTTGTCTTTCGTTCATAACAAATGCAGAGGCGCTGTTTACTCTTGCGGTTTGTCTACAGCCATCCGGCCTACTCATCCTAGGATGCACTGCATGTTTGTCACGTGGGCTGGCGAGATCTATTGGGTGAAGGCACAGTTTCTGAGAGACAATAAAGATGGGTAGTAGCATTATATGATGTGACATTACATGAAAACCTATGACAGAGCAGATGTGACTTATTATCTTGTTCATAGTATTGTTGTAGCATTAGCAGCATAACTGCAGGACTATGGTGATGGATTTCAAAGGCTTACAAAATTTAAACTGCTCTACTTTTTTATAGAGGAAAATGTGAAACCATGACAGACTGATATGTTTACCAGCAAACCTGGTTTCTACAATGAGGAAATGTGGAACATGGTAGGAAATTATCAAATATAGATCTTTACATCCTCCAAAGTCGTCATCATCAGTGTCAACCCTGATAATGTTATTTTTAACATCCATACATTAGAACTATTAATATTTTATGAGTCTGCTGAAATATTCTATACTTATTTGAACAAATTGTTGTGAGAAACAAGATAAAGAAACTTGGGATGTATACTGGTTTAATATTTTAATACAGTTGTAAACTAGAAAGTGGAAACAATTCAGATCTACACAACTTAATGGAATGGTATTAATGGAAGTTGTGTTAATGAGATATGCTTATTTTAAATATAAATCAAGAATTGAATGCTAAAAGCAATAAAAAATACTCTGGAAACGACTAGCATATTTATAAATGTAAGCAATTGTATCAAAGAGCTAACTTGAAATTAATTTAAAAAGTAACTGTAACTGAACATATTAACATAGGATAAGGCAGAGATTCTAAAGTGGGGGTTGTGACACCCGGGGGGTCCCGAGATGCTGGGTGTGGTGGGGCACCAGATGATTTTCAGAATCCTCCTTAGGTGATTACTCAGGTCACGTCACTTTAACTGCACCACAGTTAACGTCACAGGTCACACACAGGTCAGTGTGCACCAGTAGATTTAATCTGAACAGCTCAAATCAGCACATTTCACTTTAAGCCCAGGATATTATTTTTAAAAATGAAACGTTGGTTAATGCCGACCAAAGACAATGCAGAGAGGCCAGCAGAGACGGCAGAAGAGGAGAGCGGACAAATGCCACCACAAAGGCAGATGTTTGGTGAGGGAGGAGGAGGAGGAGGAGGAGAGCACCATAAAGGGCTCCATAAGCAGTCAGACCAGCCTTCCTCCAAGTGTTGCATATATCGAGAGGAATATATTCAGTATGGATTCACATGCATCGTTATCAATGAAGTACAACAACCACAATGTGTAGTGTGCACCGAGGTGCTTGCACATGAGAGTTGAAAGCCCATAAAAATGCTCAGACACTTGAAAACTAAGCACCCATCTCTTGCCGCTAAACCAGCCGATTTGGAAGCAGTGCTGCTGTCTGACGGGACCATATCCCGGTGCATCACAGACATGGTCCAGGACATAAAATGTCAGCTGACTGACAGAGTGAAGAAAGGGAAATATGCTTTGCAGTTAGATGAATCCACAGATACTGTATATCAAACTCAGCCCAGCTGCTTGTTTTCGTCAGATACAGTTTTGATGGAAAACTTAATGAGGACATGCTGTTTTGCACCCCGCTGGATGTAAAGTGCACAGGTGAGGACATTTTCCCAAAACTTGACAACAAACTAGAAGAAGAGGGACTGTCTTGGGATGAGTGCATCGGTGTGTGTACAGACGGTGCTGCAGCAATGCTGGGGGAAAAGAAAGGATTAAAGGCAAGAGTCTTACAAGTGGAACCCCACTTAAACTTTACACATTGTATTATTCACAGAGAAGCTCTTGCGAGTAAAACGCTCGACCCAGATCTTAAGAGTGTTCTTGAGACTGCCATAAAAATTGTCAACTACATAAAATGACGTCCACTCAACACCAGGCTGTTCGCTACTCTCTGCAATGAACTGGGATCGGAGCATCAGGGCCTGCTGTTCCACACAGAGGTCAGGTGGCTTTGGTGAGGAAATGTCCTCAGCCGCTTGTATGAACTGCAGGATGAGGTGCATTTATTTCTGATGGAGAACGGGTCCCAGCTCACTGACTACCTGACTGACCCTGACTGATTAACAAGGCTAGCGTATTTGACCTGCTTATTTGACAGACTGAAAGGACTTATCATATCACTGCAAGGTTAAAACACAAGCATCACGTCGCTGAATGATAAAATCCACACATTCAGAAGGAAAGTGGATCGCTGGACGTTGAGATGAACAGGATTGATATGTTTCCTGAGCTGGAGGAGTTCATGGAGGAAAATGATCTGAGTGTTAACACTGTGAAGAAGTCCATCACTACCTACCTTCAAGCCCTCCTGGAACACTTTAACAAGTTTTTCCCTGAGGAAACAACTCTGGAAAAATATGACAGGATAAGATCACCATTCACTGTAATGGCTGCAAGTCATCTGCCATCCGACATGGAGGTCACACCCATTGAACTGTCAAGTGACCGCACCTTTAAGACAGCTTTTCATTCAAAAATGCTTGCTGAGTTCTGGATTTCAGTCGAGAGAAAATATCCACAGCTATCCAGGGCCTTGATGGACGTACTGATGCCATTTGGCTCTACATACCTGTGCGAAAAGACTTTCTAGGCACTGGCATATATTAAAAATAAATACAGATCGTATCTAAATGAGGAGGATGATCTCCGAGTGGCCATCTCTAAAATTAAACCCAGAATTGACTTGTTGTGCTCCACGCATATTGCCCACCCATCTCATTAGATGAGATTAACGCTGAAACATAGTTTGCCAAAATATACATTTGCACCGTAACAATGTTCACATGTTAACGCAATGCTACAGTTTATGGCTGTTACTGTGACTGATTGTTCTGCTAACATGGAAATGAAAGCATTGTGTCAAAATTAAGTTTGCATGACAGCAACAATGTTCACTCCTAAATTACATGGAAATTACTTTAATGTGTATCTTGTCAGGTTGTTCTGTTCTTTTGTTTTGTTATGCCTGTGTTTGTTTACGCTTATTAGTGCGGGAGTCCTGTGTGTACGTTTTTTTTATGTTTCAGTCACCTCCGGGGATAGTGGAGGTTGCCAGTCTGTCACCATTATTTTGGGGGTCGTGGGCTGAAAAGTTTGTGAAACCCTGGGATAAGGACCTGTACTTATACAGCATTTTTTCTATCACAAAGACCACTCAAAGCGCTTAACTAGTAGCTCCACTAACCCTCTATTCTAAGGGCCAATCAGAGACAGATACCTGAGGACAATTTAGAGTCACCAATGAACCCAACAAGCAGGTCTTTAGATTGTGGGAGGAAACTGGAGCCCCCAGAGTAACCCACACAGCACAGGGAGAACATGCAAACTCACACAGAAAGGTTCCCACCCCTGCCAGCCTGGGGATTCCAACCTGGAACCTTCTAGCTGTGAGGCAACAGTGCTAACCATTGCTCCACTGTACTGCCCATAGAGGAAGAAAATCTGTTTTTTGTTTTGTTTTCTAATTCCTTTTATTGTAATTCAGGAAACAGTTCATGTTGACTCTTTACTTTTTATGCATGTATAATTTGAATTGTATGAGACGGTACATGTAGATATTTTTTCCTCATGTGAACACATTTAAGAGAAAAATCTAAAGTTTCCCAAATAGTTCTCTAATGTATGCATAAAAACTAAAATTGTACATTAAAAAGTTGCACATTTAATATAAAATTATTTACAAGAAAAAAGTAATGAAAACTTTAATCCTTTTTATTTACAAACACATAACAGAACATGCAGAAATTAACCAACACACAATAATTGTAACAAACTGGAGAAAGGCCAAACGAACAAGCACATCATCACCCATTAACAAGAATAGAATAAAATAAACTACAAAAACACACAAACAAACCAAAAAAAAAAAACTTGTATAACATTAACACACACAAAACAGGGGAGGTGGGAAGGGACGACAAAAGCGTGGCAGAAATATGTTACAACAATCAGATGCATCAAAATTCAGAATTGTAATGTCTAACAAGAGCATAAATCAGCAACAGCTGCAAAGATATATGGGGGAGTTGGAGATGTGTTCATCAGACTAAAGTGATGATTGCCCCCCCACCCCAAATCCAAATAGCATACATACACATACTCACACACATATACACATACCTATAATTGTTGCTGTTGTTGCCAACCACGACAACCATTGTTATTATCAGTAACACCAACAGCATCACCATCAACAACAACAACAATGACCATTATCATCATGAATAACAACAACAACTGTAACATAGGGGAGAGGACAGAGTCAGGCACTTCAGCTGAGGATAGAGGAGTGGTGGTGTCCATTTAAACTGGATGATGTAGGCATGCTGGGAAAAGGAACCTCAATTTAACTTTACTTGTAAAGCGCCCAACCACAACAAAACTCATGCCAAGGCGCTGGACACATCAGCACAAATACAAATCAGAAGTAATTCAGAGAAAATAAAAGAAAACAAAAACCAACAATCTAACAATCCCCTATGAGCAGCACTAGGCGACAGTGGGAAGGAAAAAAATTCTCTTATAGGAAGAAACCTCCAGCAGAACCAGGCTCAGGGAGGGGCAGACATCTGCTGCAACTGGGGGGGTGGGGGGTAGCAGGAAAAAAAGAAAAAAAAAGAGACAGAAGAGACATACTATTCATAAAAAAAACAATAACATACAGTACAAGTAGAACAAGGTTCATTCAGATACGACGTGCAATACGTTAAAGCCAGGCTAACTGAGAATTACAGCGTTTTTGGAATAGAATAGAATAGAATAGAATAGAATAGAATAGAATTGGCTTTATTATCGCAACAAAATTGTGGGTGCTCCACCAGGCTACTGTGCAATAGAGAATGGGCATTGGCGTCATGCCGTGCTGCATTCTGGGCCGTTGTCATCATCCTCATGGTCTGGCTTCTTTGTTTACCTGTAGTCTAGGCAACTGCTAATGTGGGCAAACATACGTTTGACGGAATGCAGCAAACAGAAAACTAAAATTCCTTATTCAGAGAAGCTGAATAAGGAAGCAAAGGAGTGCTACCTCTAAAAAGTTTAAGAAATAAATGGGATGATCGATATGACCACAAGAAATGGACCACAGATCACGACCAACTGCCTGGAGTCACGCTGTCAGATGTGTTTGCCTGCCTGGTTTGTGGGATGAGCGCATAAACCCATGAGCAGATTAAAAACTATAAATCATTACAGGCTCATGTTTAATTCACCAATGGATGGGTCCAGCTGCCTCAAATATTCTGGCTGAATGACCAGAAAACCGTTGTTCAACACAAAGGTAAGCAGTCATTGTTTCTACAAAGTCAAAATACGTTGAGATTAATGTCTAGCATACCCAATAATTACTTCTAACAAATGAGTAACGCTCTTCGAACCCATGTGCAACTGATTCAACAGGTTTCTAATTTACAGCTACCATATAATGGCGTATTTGCAGCGTACAGAGCTGCTGCTGCTGCCTGAAGAGTACACACACACACACACACACACACACACAGAGCAAAACACATGTACTTGTACATATAATGGGACCTGTCGGGAATGTGTCTGAGCACTTTCGAGCTACAGGATAAAGATTTTGACTTTTTTTCCGCAGCCTGGAACATCATCTGTCCAGTGTTGTTCTGATCAATATGGCAGAATGTCAGAACACCGGAGGAGGTGGATCAATCAGCTGCTCGTGCAAGAGAAATTTAGAATAGCAGAGATGATGTGGGAAATTATTTCATTTTGCCCTGTGCATTTTTACACATTATTGAGAGATGACAGAGAGCCGTGGCTGAGGGGCAGCTAAAGGCACGACGTGCAAGAAAGCTGCTCTAGAGGGGACGTCTTTCTGCACTTCTAAATATATTTTAAATCACAACTTACCTTGGTGAAAATGCCGTGAACATACAACCATGTGTGCAGGAATATAGTCAAAGCTGATGTCTTTCCTTTTGACTGCTGCAATCCATTCCATCCCACGCCTCTTTGTTAGCTCAGAGCCCCGATTCACTCCATTTTTCTTCCAAGTCGGGAAGTTTAAAAAAAAAAAAAAAAACATACGCCATTATCAATCTTTTTCCACGCTAATCTTGAGAGCAGTTGTGGCATTTGATAATGCAGCAAAACTTCCCCATTCTAATGTTGCGTGGTATTTGGAGGAATAAAAATTTTGGCGCAAGATGGCGGCGCGTGCACAACGCGAGGCTCAGCATCCTACCAGACATTTATTGTGGCGAGTGATTTTAACCACTCTAACCTCAAGACAGTGCTTCCTAAATTCTACCAGTATGTCTCCTGTCACACAAGAGGGGACAAAACATTGGACCATGTTTACACCAATATTGTGGGAGCCTACACAGCAACTCCCCTCCCCCACCTAGGTCAGTCTGATCACTTATCCTTGTTCCTTACCCCCAAGTATGTACCGCTCATCAACCGGGTGAAGCCATCAGTGAGGACCATCAAAGTGTGGCCAGAGGGGGTTGACTCTGTACTCCAGGAGAAGTTTAGGAACACAGACTGGAGTATGTTCACCTCTCAGGCTACCTGTGGTTCCCACATAAACATCAACTCTTACACCCACTCAGTCCTGGACCATATCAACACCACTATTGACAGTGTCACCACGGAAAGACAGATCACCACGTACCCAAATCAGAAGCCGTGGATGAACAGAGAAGTGCGGCTTCTGCTAAAAGCACGTAACAATGCCTTTAGATCTGGTGATGCACAGGCCTACAGTTCATCCAGGGCAGATCTGAAGAGGGGCATCAAGAAGGCCAAGCACAGCTACAAGCTGAAGGTGGAGGAACATTTTGGGGACTCTGACCCCCGACGTACACTTCCGTTCAAAAGTTTGGGGTCACTTAGAAATTTCCTTATTTTTGAAAGAAAAGCACTTTTTTTCAATGAAGATAACTTTAAACTAATCAGAAATACACTCTATACATTGCTAATGTGGTAAATTACTATTCTAGCTACAAATGTCTGGTTTTTGGTGCAATAGCTACATAGGTGTATAGAGGCCCATTTCCAGCAACTATCACTCCAGTGTTCTAATGGTACAATGTGTTTGCTCATTGCGTCAGAAGGCTAATGGTTGATTAGAAAACCCTTGTGCAATCATGTTAGGTCTGCAATGCTGTAATTGCTGCAAATGGAGGATTCTTTGACGAAAGCAAAGTTTGAAGGAAAAAATTATTATTTCAAATACAAATTATTATTTCTATCCTTGTCAATGTCTTGACTATATTTTCTATTCATTTTACAACTCATGGTGGTAAATAAGAGTGACTTTTCATGAAAAACACAAAATAATTGTCTGGGTGACCCCAAACTTTTGAACGGTAGTGTATGTGGCAGGGCATTCAAGCTATCTCTGATTATAAGCCCAGCAACTCCATACCTATAGCCATGACTGTGCCCTTTCTCAATGAGCTAAATGACTTCTATGCTCGTTTTGACAAGGACAACAACGAAAAGAACATCAATTTCCCACCCTCTGATGACCTCCACCACCTCACACTCACCCACACCGACGTCCGTAACGCACTGAGTCATGTCAACGTACGTAAGGCTGCTGGCCCTGATGGCATTCCTGGGCGTGTGCTGAGGGCATGCGCTGAGCAGCTGGCAGGGGTCTTCACAGACATCTTCAATCTGTCCCTGGCCCAGGCCGTGGTACCAGCGTGGTTCAAGACCACTTCAATAGTACCAGTGCCGAAACATTCAACACCATCGTGCCTAAATGACTATCGCCCTGTGGCACTGACGCCCATAGTCATGAAGTGCTTTGAGCGACTGGTCTTGGCACAGCTCAAAAAAGGCCTGCCCCCTACACTGGACCCTCATCAGTTCGCCTACCAGAGCAACAGGAGTACAGAGGATGCGGTTTCTACAGCGCTGCACTATGTACTCTCACACCTGAATGACAAGAACACCTACGCAAGAATGCTGTTTGTTGACTTCAGCTCAGCATTCAACACAGTTATCCCCTCCAAGTTGCTCACTAAACATTGGGGACCTGGGAATCAGTACCTCCGCCTGCAACTGGATCATGGATTTTCTGACCAACAGACCCCAGCATGTTAGGTCAGGCCCCAACCGTTCTTCTGTCATCACACTCAACACTGGTGTACCACAGGGCTGTGTGCTCAGCCCATTCCTCTACTCCCTCTACACCCATGACTGCAGGCCTGTGTATGGATCCAATTCCATCATAAAGTTCGCAGATGACACCACTGTGATTGGACTCATCAGGGACAACGACGAGTCAGATTACAGGGCAGAGGTTGAGCACTTGGCTACTTGGTGCGCTGACAATAACCTGCTCCTTAACACCAGCAAAACCAAGGAGCTCATAGTGGACTACAGGAAGGAGAGGGAAGAGACACATGACCCCATCCATATCAATGGCATAGCTGTTGAACGTGTCCCCAGCTTCAAATTCCTGGGGACCCACATCTCGGAGGACCTGTCCTGGTCAGTTAACACCACCAGCCTGATCAAGAAGGCCCATCAGCGCCTCTTCTTCTTGAGGACACTGAAGAAGAACCATCTGTCAACTGACATCCTGGGCAACTTCTACCGCTGCGTGATAGAGAGCACCCTGACCAACTGTATCACAGTTTGGTATGGAAGCTGCCCTGTCGCTGACCAACAAGGCGCTGCAGCGGGTGGTGAAAACCGCCCAACGCATCACAGGGACTCCACTTCCAGTTATAGAGGACGTCTACAGGAAAAGAAGTCTGCGCTGGGCACGCAGCATTCTTAGGGACTCCAACCATCCTGCTCATGGACTGTTCCAGCTTCTCCCCTCCAGAAGATGTTTCAGAAGCCTTTGGACTAGAACCAGCAGGTTTAGGAACAGTTTCTTTCCAACAGCTGTCACGTTATTGAACTTAGTTCCCCACTGACTCTCTTACCATCATCTCTTACCATCCTCACCTGTACATAACTGCATAACTACATAACTACATCTAACTTATTGCACATTATTTGCACATAACAGTACTCTTAACTTTCTGCACTGCTGCATATATTTGCATATATTTGCTTAAATTGCACATACTGTCAATTACCGTATATACTGCACTGCTGTCCTTTGCACTTCTGATTGGATGCTAAACTGTGTTTCGTTACCTTGTATTCATACATGTGTAATGACAATAAAGTTGAATCTAATCTAATCTAATCTAATCTAATAATGTGATTGAAAGGACCACAATGGAAATAAATGTTTTCACTTCCATGTGTAATCCTAGATTTTGTATGACATTTTATATGTATATTTACATTTCCTGTGTTTAACATATTCAGTGTCATTTTAATAAGGCTGCGTGTCCACAGGGAAAGTAAACATGCTCTCAACCCATTTTCCTGAATGCTTTTCATGCATTTATTAAAAAAAGCACTCTTCCCGGTATCCAGGCAACCGCTTGACCTGTCACTCAAAGTGTGCCGGGGATTTCAGATTTAGCTCTGAAACACTCCACTCACTGGAATAAATCACATCAAGCTGGTAAGAAAAAACATATCGCTCCAAGCTTTGGCTGTTAAATATTGATCATGGTGTACTTTTAGGCTGACTAATCAGCTGGTGAAAGAGGTGTGCAGCTGATGAGCACTGCAGCACTCTGAAAGTTGAACTTTTTTCAGCTTTCAGCACCATGAGTACAGCACTGACTGCTGAGGGCATTTTTGCGCCGAGGTCACTGAACGAATTAAACGCTGGACTACATAGAAAATGAACAGAAAATAGTTACCCAAAGCAGAAAGCAACACATCTGGTGGACACACAGTGTAAATGCATTTACTGCTCACAACTAAGCACAGAAAGGCAGAACACTTTTCCCACAATTCCTTGCGGTTTGTCCATCGGGTGACGTCATGCACCTATTCTCTATAAAGTCAGTGAGAAGAATTTGAAATTAAACAGTTACAGAACACACGATTAACCATACAAATGAAACATAATTAAAAGTAAAAATAATAAATAGCCCATCGGTATATACCCAGGTATGGTAGTGGCTTCATGGGTGGAACTACAGTGGTGTGAAAAAGTGTTTGCCCTCTTCCTGATTTCTCATTTTTTTTTGTATGTTTGTCACACTTAAATGTTTCAGATCATCAAATAAATTTAAATATTAGACAAAGATAACACAAGTAAACACAAAATGCAGTTTTTAAATGAGGGTGTTTATTATTAAGGGGGAAAAAAATCCAAACCCACATGGCCCTGTGTGAAAAAGAGATTGCCCCCTAAACCTAATAACTGGTTAGACCAACCTTAGCAGCAACAACTCCAATCAAGGATTTAAGATAACTAGCAATGAGACTTTTACAGTGCTGTGGAGGAATTTTGGCCAACTCATCTTTGCGAAATTGCTGTCATTTAGCCACATTGGAGGGTTTTTGAGCATGGACCGCCTTTTTAAGGTCATGCCACAGCATCTCAATCGGATTCAGGTCAGGACTTTGACTAGGCCACTTCAAAGTCTTCATTATGTTTTTCTTAAGCTATTCAGAGGTGGAATTACTGGTGTGTTTTGGATTATTGTCCTGCTGCAGAACCCAAGTGCGCTTCAGCTTGAGGTCATGAACAGATGGCTGGACATTATCCTACAGGCCTTTTTGGTAGACAATAGAATTCATGGTTCCATTGACCACAGTAAGTCTTCCAGGTCCAGAAGCAGCAAAATACCCCCAGACCATTACACGACCACCACCATAGTTTACTGTTGGTATGATGTTGCTTTTTTGAAATGCTGTGTTACTTTTACGGCAGATGTAATGGGACACACACCTTCCAAAAAGTCCAACTTTTGTCTCGTCAGTCCACAGAGTATTTTCCCAAAGGTCTTGGGGATCATCAAGATGTTTCTGACAAAACTGAGACGAGCCTTTATGTTCTTTTTGCAAAGCAATGATTTTCATCTTGGAACTCTGCCATGCAGGCCATTTTTGCCCAGCCTTTTTCTTGTGGTGAAGTCATGAACACTGACCTTAACTGAGGCAAGTGAGGCCTGCTGTTCTTTGGATGTTGTTGTGGGGTCTTTTGTGACTCTCGGATGAGTTGTTGCTGTGCTCTTGAGGTAATTTTGGTTGGCCAGCCACTCCTAACAAGGTTCTCCACTGTCCCATGCTTTTGCTGCTTGTGGATAATGGCTCTCACTGTGGTTCGCTGGAGTCCCAAAGCTTTAGAAATGGCTTTATTACCTTTTCCAGACTTATTAATCTCAGTTGCTTTGTTTCTCATTTGTTCCTGAATTTCTTTGGATCACAGCATGATGTCTAGCTTTTGAGGAACCTTTAGTCTACTTCACTTTGTCAGGCAGGTCCTATTTAAGTGATTTCTTGATTGACAACAGGTGTGGCAGTCGTCAGGCCTGGGCATGGCTAGAGAAATTGAACTGAGCTTTCCATCATCATCAACATAATAGTCTGTAGGGGGTGACAATGACTGTTTCAATTAGGTCTGATCAGATTCCTCCAAGCAGCTCTGTCCTTCGCCTTCCATTGCCAGGAACTCCTGACCTTGTTAACCCGGGTGACGTCCGAGCCGGTATGAGTTGCTCTCTGACCTACCATTTCATGAAACTGCTTGTCACGCCGCGCCATTCATCAGCGGCGCCACCTGCTCACGCACCTGACAATCATCAGCGGCGAGGGATAAAGGCCGTCTCGCCCGGAGGCTCGGCCTGAAGCCGTCAGACTTCGTCCCTCACCGTTGTGAGCTACTTCTCTTCAGCAACATTATTTGGGTAAGAACCCTTACCTCTCTTTCCCAGTCTGCTCCCCTGTGCACAGGTGGATTCCCCAGCGGCGGACATCTCCACTCCATCGCCCAATCCTCGCTGCTGTACGGAGCTCTCCAGGTGGCTGTCTTCCGGGCTTCGCCCCCTTGTTGTGCCAGCTGTCCTGACCCACCAAGTAAGTCCTTCTCTCGCCATAAATCCCTCTTGTGTTGGTGTATGCCCGTCACCCTCTCCCTGTGCTCTCTCCATAGGGTTGCTCGGCTGTACGGTCACCTGCCTCTGTGCCTGGAGCAGACACCATCACCAACACATTTACATCCCGCAGACACGCACTCATTTACTCCTGCTGTTAATAAACTCTTTGAACTACTCTAAGCCTGTGTGTGTGCGTCTCCTGAGCCGTGCGTTATGTCAGTACGGCTTCAGCAGAGCGGCTCGGCGGACGGCGGGCTCGCACACCGGTTTACCACTCTCGAGGCTAGAGTGGATCAGATTGCTTATCAACAGCAGGTTATTCTGAATCAATTATTGAACTTAACTAACCGGTTGGGCCGCTTAGATCCTCAACAGCCGTTCCCCCCGGCTCGTCAGGGTGGCGCGGCTCCTGCTGTTCCAGCGGCCGTCCAGCCGGCTCCAGTGGCACCGGTTCGGCTCACACCGATTCCGACCCCCGCCCGCTTTAGCGGTAAGCTCGCCGGAGCGCGGGGGTTCATTATGCAGTGTGAGTCCGTGTTCCACCGTGTGCCCGGAGATTTCCCCTCGGATCACAGTCGGATTGGTTACATAGGGAATCTTCTGGAGGGGCGTGCGTTAACTTGGACCTACGCCGTAATGGCGAGGCCCAGTTATGCCACCCTCACCTATGACCAGTTCGTGAGGCGCTTTCTGGAGGTCTTTGACCATTCTCAAACCGAGACAGTCCAGGTCGATCGGCTTCTCGCTCTCCAGCAGGGAGGCCGGTCGGCAGCGGACTACTCGGTCGACTTCCGGGTAGCGGCGGAGGAATTGGGCTGGGAGGAACGCTCCCTCTGTGGCCTGTTCCTCCGCAGCCTCAATAGTGATCTGAGGGATGAACTGGCTGGACGGGATATCCCTGGGACGCTAGCGGAGCTGACATCCTTAGCGATAAGTTTGGATAACAGGTTACGCGAGCGCTCCTCGGGGCGGAGGTCTTCTTCTTCTCGCCCTCGTGGAGTCTCGCCGCACCTGTTCCAAGCTCGCCCCCTGGCGGCGCCGCCAGCATCGTGCCCCGAGGAGTCGGAGCCGATGGTGACGGGCTGGACCAAGCTTTCCCCTGCGGAGAAACAACGCCGCCGTGAGTTGGGCCTCTGCATGTATTGCGGAGGTGACCAACACAATGTGGAGCGTTGCCCGCCGAAAGCCAGTCGGCGGGGTCCGCGAATCGCTGTAGGGAGCCTCGCGGATCCCAACCGGTTAGACACTCTCACTCAATTAAAGCTGCCCATCCGTTTTTGCCACAATCCCACTGGGCACCTCACCCACGCACTGGTGGATTCGGGCGCAGAGGGCAGCTTCATTTCACAAGGCCTGGCAACCCGATTGGGCATCCGCTGTCAGGCATTAAAACACCCCATCTCCCTGGTCCATCTCTCCCGTGCCTCCCTTGGGAGAGTTTCTCACCAAACCATGCCTGTCCCAGTCATCATCTCAGGGAACCACCGGGAGGAGATGGTATTTTACGTCCTGCCCAACTCTGTGTCGCCCGTCATCCTGGGGTATCCCTGGCTACGCCTCCACAACCCTGTCCTGGACTGGAGGTCCGCTGGGGTATCGGCATGGAGTACCTTCTGTATAGGCACCTGCCTTCAGTCCGCTGCCTGCTCCCCATCCGCGGCTCCCCCTGTGGCGGATACAGCACCTCCGGACCTGTCACTGGTGCCTCCAGAATTTCACGACCTGGGTATGGTATTTAGCAAATCGAAAGCTATGTCTCTTCCCCCGCATCGACCATATGACTGTGCCATCAACCTCCGCCAGGGGGCTCCCCTGCCATCTGGTCGGCTCTACAGCCTGTCGGCGCCGGAGAAGGAGACCATGAATACATACCTGAAGGAATCACTGAGCGCTGGGATTATTCGCCCATCGTCGTCACCCGTGGGGGCAGGGTTTTTCTTTGTCGGGAAAAAGGACGGATCCCTCCGCCCCTGCATAGACTACCGAGCGCTAAATGACATCACTGAGAGGGACCGTTACACCCTGCCCCTCATGGACACTGCCTTTCACTCCCTCCAGGGGGCGACCTGGTTTACCAAGCTGGATTTACGCAGCGCTTACCACCTCGTCCGGATCCGGGAGGGAGATGAATGGAAGACAGCCTTCCGTACCCCGAACGGCCACTTTGAGTATCTTGTCATGCCGTTCGGGCTGACCAACGCTCCTGCCGTCTTTCAGCGCCTCATTAATGACGTCCTCCGGGATTTCATCGGCCTTTTTGTGTTCGTCTACCTGGATGACATCCTTATCTTCTCCAGGTCCAGGGACGAGCACCAGGTCCATGTGAGGCGGGTCCTCCAAAGACTGCTGGAGAATCGTCTGTACGTGAAGGCTGAGAAATGCGAATTCTACGCTAGGACCACATCCTTCCTGGGATTCATCATCGCTCAAGACCAGGTGCTCCCAGACCCAGAGAAGGTGAAGGCGGCAGTGGAGTGGCCTACTCCCGCATCCCGGAAGCAGGTGCAACAGTTTGTTGGCTTCGCCAATTTTTACCGCCGCTTTGTCCCAAATTTCAGCTCGATCGTCGGACCGCTGACCCGCCTCACGTCCCCGAAGGTCCCGTTCCGGTGGACTGAAGAGGTCGCTGCTGCCTTTAGGGCGCTGAAGGCGGAGTTCTCCTCCTCCCGGGTCCTTCGCCAGGTCGACCCCGCGCTGCAGTGCATTGTGGAGGTGGACGCATCGGACACGGGAGTGGGAGCAGTGTTATCCCAGCGGTCACCTGACGATGGCGCCAAACGGCCGTGCGCCTTCTTCTCCCGGCGCCTGTCCCCGGCGGAGAGGAACTACGATGTGGGGGACAGAGAGCTCCTGGCCATTAAACTCGCCTTACAGGAGTGGCGCCACTGGCTAGAGGGGGCGGACCTGCCGTTTGTGGTCCTGACGGACCACAAGAACTTAGAATACTTACGATCTGCCAAGCGCCTGAATGCCCGCCAGGCGCGCTGGTCTTTGTTCTTCGCCAGGTTCCGCTTCTCAATCACCTTCAGGCCGGGCTCCAAAAACGGCCTGCCTGACGCCCTCTCTAGGCAGTTCACCCCCGTGGAGGCTGAGGAGACGCCCCACACTATCCTGCCCAGGTCGTGCGTCCTCGGTGCCATCTCTTGGGACATTGAAGACAAGATCCGGAAGGCGCAGGAGGTGGAACCTGATCCTGGCGGCGGACCGGAGGGAAAACTGTTCGTCCCATCTGCGGTCCGAGGAGAGGTCATCCACTGGCTCCACACCTCCCGGCTCACCTGTCATCCCGGCACCTCTCGGATGATCAGCCTCCTCCAACGGTCCTTTTGGTGGCCAGGCCTGCGGAGGGATGCAGCCCGCTACGCCCGGGCTTGCCCAATCTGTGCCACCAGCAAGTCGGGAAATGCCCCCCCAGCGGGTCTGCTCCAGCCTCTGCCCGTCCCCGGCAGGCCCTGGTCGCACATCGCACTGGACTTCGTCACCGGACTCCCCGTTTCCAACTCATTTGACACCGTCCTGACCATCGTGGACCGTTTCTCCAAGGCGGCGCACTTCATCCCCCTGCGAGGTCTCCCTACTGCCCTGGAGACGGCGGGCCTCCTCGTCCAACACGTGGTCAGGCTGCACGGGATTCCGGTGGACGTGGTCTCGGACCGGGGTCCCCAATTTTCATCCGAGGTTTGGAGATCCTTTTGTAACGCCATCGGAGCCAAGGTGAGCCTCTCCTCCGGCCATCACCCCCAGTCTAACGGGCAGTGTGAGAGGACCAATCAGGAGCTGGAGGCTGCGCTCCGCTGTGTTACTAGATCCAAGCCGACGTCCTGGAGCAACCATCTCGCCTGGGTGGAGTATGCCCACAACACCGCCCGCTCTTCTGCGACGGGGATGTCCCCCTTCAAGGCGTCCCTGGGTTACGACCCCCTGCTGTTTCCGGCGCAGGAGAACGAGGTAACTGTCCCCTCTGTTAGGGCGCACCTTAGGCAGTTCCGCTCCACCTGGGCTGCCGCGCGTCATGCGCTTTTACGCACAGCGGAGCGCAACAGGACCGTGGCGGACCGGCACAGAAGACCTGCCCCGGCGTACAGAGTTGGGCAACTCGTGTATGTGTCTACCCAGGACGTCACATTAAAAGGCGAGAGGAGGAAGCTGGCACAGCGATTCATGGGTCCCTTTCCCATCACCCGGATCATCAACCCGGTGGCTGTGCGCGTGGCTATTCCCCCCTCCCTCCGCATCCATTCCACTTTCCATGTATCGAAGGTGAAACTGGCAGTCACTGACCCCCTTTGCCCTCCTCCTGCAGCGCAACCCGCGCCCCGGATGATTGGTGGCCATCCGGCCTGGTCCGTCTCCTCCATCCTGGACTCCCGGCGCCGAGGTCGTGGGTTGCAATACCTGGTGGACTGGGAGGGCTATGGGCCCGAGCATCGACAATGGGTGCCCCCGTCGTTTGTGTTGGACCCATCGCTCATCGCGGACTTCCACCGAGCGCACCCGGATAAGCCATCGCCAGGAGGCGCTGCTAGAGGGGGGAGTACTGTCACGCCGCGCCATTCATCAGCGGCGCCACCTGCTCACGCACCTGACAATCATCAGCGGCGAGGGATAAAGGCCATCTCGCCCGGAGGCTCGGCCTGAAGCCGTCAGACTTCGTCCCTCACCGTTGTGAGCTACTTCTCTTCAGCAACATTATTTGGGTAAGAACCCTTACCTCTCTTTCCCAGTCTGCTCCCCTGTGCACAGGTGGATTCCCCAGCGGCGGACATCTCCACTCCATCGCCCAATCCTCGCTGCTGTACGGAGCTCTCCAGGTGGCTGTCTTCCGGGCTTCGCCCCCTTGTTGTGCCAGCTGTCCTGACCCACCAAGTAAGTCCTTCTCTCGCCATAAATCCCTCCTGTGTTGGTGTATGCCCGTCACCCTCTCCCTGTGCTCTCTCCATAGGGTTGCTCGGCTGTACGGTCACCTGCCTCTGTGCCTGGAGCAGACACCATCACCAACACATTTACATCCCGCAGACACGCACTCATTTACTCCTGCTGTTAATAAACTCTTTGAACTACTCTAAGCCTGTGTGTGTGCATCTCCTGAGCCGTGCGTTATGTCACTGCTTGCAAAATATTTGAGTACTGCTAGCTTTTGCTGGACTAGTAGCACATTCTTGGCAGATCGAGGTATTATCAGTGGCAAGGACAGGCCAAGACAAACTGACTCCAGTATCTGTTGCTGTGACTGACCAGGTGATAGGTTTGTTTATCTCTGCTCTTTGTGTAGTGCATGTCACGATGCACTGACTGGCAAAAGTCCACCACAGACCTTGTGACAGATGTGCTTATCTGCCAGAATGTCCAGTCTCACCCCGTGTAACTGGGAGTGGTCCACCACAGACCTGTGACAGATATTGTTTTTAGTTCTGCCAGGATGCCCAGTTTCACCCTCCACGTCCTCGGAAGGGCAGGGTTGCCGGTTGAGCCCCTGACGGCCTGACCCATGAGACAGGTAGTACTGGTTTTCATGGTTATCTGGTAGCAACCTAACCAGTGCCTTACCTGACATGAGTCAGGTTTCAGCTTCCAAAGATGTGATAAACCACAGTTAATTCATGTTTTAACAGTGGGGGGAAGGGGGGGCAGTCACTTTTTCCACACAGGGCCATGTTGGTTTGGATTTTTTTTTACCCTTAATAATGAACACCTTCATTTAAAAACTCCATTTTGTGTTTACTTGGGTTATCTTGGTCTAATATTCAAATTTGTTTGATGATCTGAAACACTTAAGTGTGACAAACATAAAAAAAAAGAAGAAGAGAGAAATCAGGAAAGGACAAACACTTTTTCACACCACTATATGTACAAGAGTGCGGAGTGCAGAACACATAATTGAGTGAAATGGCCCAATGATTATGGAAAATATGTACAGTAATGATTTCATGGATGGGTCAATATACATTAAAGTGAGGAGTGCAAAGGCAGATGAGTTACAGTGATAATTTAAAGGTCTCCAGTTCTGTGCATTTGAGTATTCAGAGGGATGGTGGGTGGGGGGTGGGGGGGTGGAGCTTCTGACTGTTTTCAGTTTGGATGGCCAAGGGGAAAAATCTGTCAGTCTGGAGATGTGGGACCTGATGAGCTGAACCTTTGTCCAGAAGGAAACAGGTCAAACAGGTGGTAGACGGAATGTGAGGGGTCTCCTGTGAGGGCCTTGATCCTTCTAAGACAGGAGGATCTGGAGATGTCTTCCAGGGAGGGCAGAGGGCCGCCGATAATTTTTTGGGTGGTGTTGAAGATGCTCTGCACAGCCATCCTGTTCTCGGCTGTGGAGTCGGCCTACCACACACCTAGACAGTAGGTGAGCACGCTCTCCACTTAGCAGTGATAGAAGGCCAGCAGCAGCCTCTGGGCCAGGTTGTTCTTCCTCAGGACACAGAGGAAGTGCAGGCGCTGCTGGGCTTTCTACACCAGGGCCTTGGTGTTGACAGTCCAGGAGAGGGCAGAGGAGATGTGGGTGCCCAGTAACCTGAAGGTGGGGATGTTTTCCACACGACCACCATTTATGGAAGGGGTGGGGTTTCCTTCTATTCTTCCTGAAGTCCAGAATGAGTTCTTTGGTTTTTTGGACATTCAGTTTGAGGTTGTTTGCTTGGCACCACAGCTGTACACACCACGAAGAGAGAGAGAAATGGCATTTCAATTCTACTGTATGTCCTGTACGTATAGAAGTATTGACAAATAAAAATCTTTGAATCTTTGGTGCAAACACTGACTGGTATTTGGAACTATTCCTAATTCTCTCCACCTCGATAAAGGTCCCAGTTCCAGCTGAAGAAAAACAGCCCCAAAGCATGATGCTGCCACCACCGTGCTTGTATGGTATGGTGTTCTTTTGGTGATGAGCAGTGTTGTGTTTGCGCCAAATGTGTGTTGAGTCTAAACTACCTTAAACCCCAGTTCTTTGATACGATGGCCAAATAACCAGGCTGAGAGATGAAATATATTTTCCTTTTTTGACTGAAAGTGAGTTATGGTTACAAGCAGCGCTGGAACACACCTCTTTAGGCTATTCCTGGTGAGACTGTGCCCCCCCAAAATGGAACCCTATGGTTTTTATATCCTGACCACCCCCTCATGCAAGAGGGGAGGGGTTTTACCTCATTGTATCTGTAACACATTTTAGCTTACGTGGCAGCTCTGCTGGGTGCAGAGCTGACTAACTGATTTCAACAAATGAATTATGGGGTGTAAGCTAAGCTCTGGAGTGTAGCGTGTATAGCAAGCGGAGAGAGAGAGAGAGAGAGAGAGAGAGAGAGAGATTGAGTTTTAAAAAATGGCTTTATTGTGCAATTCAAAAATGTAAGAACACCAATATCATGCCCCCAAGTGTGTCACATCTCAAAAGTGCAAACTTAACTCATCCCCCTGTCCCACAGAACACAAAACATTCCCTACAGTCCATCTATTGGTGAATGCCTCCAAATTGCCCACCATTTGATAGTAAGAGAACTCCACCTGGAGTCTGACTTTCAACAAGGCCTTGAAAGCAGACACAGGATCCACATTGCCACCGTTGGTAGTCCAATTTTTCCTTGTCAGCCAGATGGCAAGTTTAGCAGTACCAGATAGGAAGTTCATCAAAGTGTGCGCAGACTTCTTTGCCACTTTATACTTTGGACCATAAATGAACAAACCAAAAGTGAAACATTCACCCAAAGCCTGAAACCACACTCGCAAAAGGTCAAAAAGGCCAGATAAACGAAAACATTGAACAAACAAATGCTCCAGGGTCTCAACTTGGGAACAAAACAAAGATTCCCACCCCCCACAGTTGGATCCAGGCGTGCTCTGTATTTATTCGTAGCTATTGCCCCATGAACAATCCTCCACTGGAGATCTGCTGTCTGTTTCTCAATAGGGAGCTTGTACATGCACCGCCAGCTGCCTTTCGGGGAGACCTCTGGCCCCAAAAAACCCGCCCACTTCGACTCTCTCACGTCCATCAGAGAGCGCAGATTCAGAACCTTCACACAGATGTGATACACCGTCTTCGTCCCCACAAACTGGAACCTGCCCAGGCGAGGATTTCTGAAGGCCAGCAGGTGATCCTCTCACCCCTGCCACTCCCCCACAGCTGGACTTATGGAAATGGCAGGAAAGTTGGACACAGTGTCGTCATCCCATTGGGTGGAAGGAGTGCGGTTTGTCGCAAACGCTCGAAGTGGTTGTGGCAGAGCGGCGCACACTTCCCCCACCACCCTCTGCAGCAGTCTGACAGATGTAATGTTGGCACTCCGCCTCAGCGTTTCCATCGATGTGGTTGACATCTTCATAAGATGACCAAGTTTGGTACAGTGTGCCTCTCGTAAACAAGTCCGCAGACTGACCGACTGCAGCACCTGAGTGTCGATGAATTGATTGAAAAACAGTGGTTCGTCGAACAGCCACATGCCCGGTGTGTCGTCAGGGAAGCGGACTACGGTGAAGACTCGCCATGCATGCAAGACGGATGTGTAAAAAGCAGAAAGTCCAGTAAGGTCCACCTCCCCAGATGTCACGAGGAAGAGCTGCTTATCATAGCCCAAGCGGCCAACTCTCCTCCGGAGCAGTTTTGCAGTGTCCATCCAGCAGGGGTCGCATCCGTAAAGGAGGTGTTGTACAGTCTGAAGTCTAAAGCAGGCGATCTTGGAGTGTATGTCCACCAGGCCCTGTCCCCCCTCGGCAACAGGCAGGTAGAGAACAGGCGCACGGACCCAATGCCGACCAGACCAAAAGAAATCCACGATGATCTTCTGAACCTCCTCCACGAGGCTCCTGGGCAGTGTCAAAGCAACAAGCCTATGCCAAAGAGCCGAAGCGACCAGATTATTGGCGACCAGAACCCTGCCCCTATATGACAGCTGTGGTAGCAACCATTTCCATTTAGAAAAGCGAGCACACACCTTGTCCTTAACACTCTCCCAGTTCTTGCGTTCAAATGCCTCCGAACCCAGAAAACCCCCCAACACTTTGAGACCAGCCATCCCCCACTGAAGACCGCCGGGTAGCCGAGGAACGTCCTGATGCGACCACTGGCCCGCCAATAGACCTTCACTCTTGGCCCAATTCACCCAGGCAGAAGATGCCCTTTCATAAACAGACAAAGTGTCCACCAGACGCTGTACATCCCCGTGGGACGTGATGAAAACGCTGACGTCATCCGCGTAAGCAGACAAGACGATCGGGCGGCAACTGCTGGAGGGCCCCGGCAGAACCAGACCACCCAGCTGAGTGTGCAACCTGCACAGCAAAGGCTCAATAGCCAAGCTGTACAGCTGACCCAAGATTGGACAACCCTGGCGTATTCCCCGGTGTACAGGAATTGGCCGACTCAGCCCTGCCCCCATCTTTACCAAACACTCAGCTCCAGTATATAACAGATTGACCCACCTCAAAAACATATTGCCAAAACCGAACCCCTTCAGTGTGGAAAACAAATAGGAATGGTCAACCCTATCAAAAGCCTTTTCTTTGTCCAAAGACATAATACCGAACTGTAAGTCATAACATTTACTGAGCTGGAGAACGTCACGTATGAGAAAAACATTGTCCATAATGGTTCGGTCAGGAATACAATATGTTTGATCCCTATCTACGATCAAACCCAAGACATTATTCAGTCTGTTTGCCAGGGCTTTCGAAAACACCTTGTAGTCCGTGCAAAGAAGAGTCAAGGGCCTCCAGTTTTTCAGCAGGGCCAAGCGCCCCTGCTTAGGCAACAGAGACAGCACTGCACGGCGGCAGGAGACAGGTAAGGTTCCCTTTCTGTAACAGGCAGTTAGAACGTCATAGAAGTCTGATCCAATAATATTCCAAAAATGCTTAAAGAAGTCAGAAGAAAGACCATCAACATACCTGCCAACCACTCCGGTTTTACCGTAATGGTTCCGGTTTTCAAGATCCCATTCCGGGTTACGGCTTTATTAATCAAAATTACGGTTTTTCACTAAAAATTCAGTCAAAAATTTTAAATCGTAAAAAAACACGAAAGCAATTCCAAACACGAGATCGCTAGGAATCGTATCTAAATTTAGAACATAGTAGCGTCAGTAGCGTTTCTTTTCGTGGTTCGCTGCTACGCTTTACCTGAAGCGTTTGCTAAGCTAACGCTATCGCTATTGAGGTTATTGAGGTTTCTATTCTCGCGCGAAATCCCGGAGAGGCGTGCGCACATGGCGAGATGTAAACACGCTGTAAACTGCTGCAGACGTTCGCACGACTGCACTTCAACCCTGGCAAACGGACCATGGATTATACAATTCAACATAAACATCTAAAGAGACAAAACAAAAGAGAAACATCTAAAGGGAGACTACATTTTATATAATGCCTAAGATTCTGAAGAACATGTGCTGTGTAATTGCAAGCCTTGTCATGCTTGGTGTATCATGTAAACACATAAAATATCAGAGCGATTTTGCCGTCATTACGCACGTGTCTGTTAAACAGTGCTAGTATACCCTGCTGATATTTCTAGTCTTCTAGTTACCTCCGCCAAGGAGGTTATGTGATCATCAGCGTTGGTTTGTCTGTTTGTTTGTTAGCAAGATAACTCAAAAAGTTATGGACGGATTTTCATGAAATTTTCACAGATTGTCAGAAATGGGGTATCCTACAGATGATTAGATTTTGGTGGTGATCCGGATCACCATCTGGATCCAGGAATTTTTTAAAGGATTCTTTTTTTTTTAATTTAACATTGCGAGATAGGGCCATTTTCAATATTTTATTTATGATGTTAAACACTGTATGGGGGGAACTGTGGCGCTTGGCGGAGGTCTGCGCTGTCCGAGTGCTTTTCTAGTATTCATAATACATCACATCTGGCCTATTCAAAGTTCTATGCAGTGTTAAGATAGTCTTTTGAATGCAAATTTAATGAATGAATGAATCTTTATTTCGGATAGATTAAAAGTAAAGATAAAAAAAAAAACAGAATAATATAACAAAGGCAAAAAAATCCAACAAGGTCAAATTAAACAATAACTCCTCTGATTATACAGTTCAACATAAGTCATCTGAAATGGGTGATGGCTGAAGCCGCAGCTTATATTGCCCACCCATATTCCATCCAAGAATTCAAAAGAAAAACAAAACAAGAGCGATTACAATTCGGAACAAAGCTAAGACAAAATGTGACCAAAAAAAAACTAAGTAACAGCACAACACAGACTGGATATGACAATCCTTATGTGCTTTTACATGTCATCTTGGATATATGTTTGGAGTATTTCTTCCTTTAGTTTTTGTTTAAATTGTCCAAGCGTTGTACATGATTTTAATTCAGGTCCAAAATCATTCCATAATCTGACTCCTTGCACTGAAACACAGTGTTGCTTGGTGGTAGTTCTCACTTAAGGTTTTTGAAATATACATCCATCCATCCATCTTCTACCGCTTTTCCGGAGGTCCGGGTCGCGGAGGCAGCAGTTCAAGCAGAGAAGCCCAGACTTCCCTCTCCCCAGCCACCTGCTCCAGCTCTTCAGAGGGGATACCAAGGCGTTCCCAGACTAGCTGGGAGACATAGTCTCTCCACCGAGTCCTGGGTCTGCCCCGGGGTCTCCTCCCAGTGGGACGTGCCTGAAACACCTCAAGTGGGAGACGTCCAGGAGGCATCCTAATCAGATGCCCATACCACCTCAACTGACTCCTTTCAATGTGGAGGAGCAGCGGTTCTACTCTGAGCCTCTCCCGGATGACTGAGCTCCTCACCCTATCTCTGAGGGTGAGTCCAGCAATCCTACGGAGAAAGCTCATTTCAGCCGCTTGTATCCGCGATCTCGTTCTTTCGGTCATTACCCAAAGCTCGTGACCATAGGTGAGAGTAGGAACGTAGATTGACTGGTAAATCGACAGCTTTGCCTTAGAACTAAGCTCCCTCTTCACCACAACAGACCGGTACAACGTCCGCATCACTGCAGATGCTGCTCCAATCCGTCTGTCGATCTCTCGCTCCATTTTCCCCTCACTCGTGAACAAGACCCCAAGATACTTAAACTCCTCCACTTGGGGCAGGAGCCTGTCCCCAACCCGGAGAGGACAATCCACCTTTTTCCGGCTGAGGACCATGGACTCGGACTTGGAGGTGCTGATTCTCATCCCAGCCGCTTCACACTCAGCGGCAAACCGTCCCAGCAAGAGCTGTAGGTCATTGCTGGATGAAGCCAACAGGACAACATCATCTGCAAACAACAGAGATGAGATCCTGTGGTCACCAAGCATGACACCCTCCATTCCCTGGCTGCGCCTAGAAATCCTGTCCATAAAAATTATGAACAGGACCGGTGACAAAGGGCAGCCCTAGCGGAGTCCAGCTCTCACTGGGAATGACTCCGACCGAGTGTTGGCAATACGAACTAAACTCTCACAACGGTCGTACAGAGACCGAATAGCTCGTAACAACAAGCCCGATACCCCATACTCCCGAAGCACCCCCAACAAAAATCCACGAGGGACACGGTCAAATGCCTTCTCCAAGTCCACAAAACACATGTAAACTGGTTGGGCAAACTCCCACGAACCCTCAAGAATTCTCGAGAGGGTAAAGAGCTGGTCCGATGTGCCACGGCCAGGACGAAAACCACATTGCTCCTCCTGAATCCGAGGTTCGACCAACGGCCGGACTCTCCTCGCCAGTACCTTGGCATAGACCTTCCCAGGGAGGCTGAGGAGTGTGATCCCTCTAAAGTTGGAGCACACCCTCCGGTCCCCTTTTTTGAAGAGAGGAACCACCACCCCGGTTTGCCATGCCAAAGGCACTGCCCCCGACCTCCACGCAATGTTGCAGAGGCGTGTCAACCATGACAACCCAACAACATCCAGGGCCTTGAGGTACTCGGGGCGAATCTCGTCCACCCCCGGGGCCCGGCCACCAAGGAGATTTTTAACCACCTTGGCGACCTCAGCCCCTGTGATAAGCGAGTCATCCCCCTTGTCCCCAAACCCTGCTTCCTCTGTGGAAGGCGTATCAGTGGGATTGAGGAGATCCTCGAAGTATTCCTTCCACCGCCCGACGATATCCCCAGTTGAAGTCAACAGTGTCCCATCCGCACCATACACAGTGTGGACGGGGAGCTGCTTTCCCCCTCCTGAGCCGCCGAACAGTTTGCCAGAATCTCTTTGAAGCCGACCGAAAGTCTTGTTCCATGGCCTCACCGAACTCCTCCCATACCCGGGTTTTGCTTCAGCAACCACCCGAGCTGCACTCCGCTTGGCCTGCCGGTACACCTCAGCTGCTTCGGGAGTCCCACAAGCCAACCAAGCTTGATAGGACTCCTTCTTCAGCTTAATGGCCCCCCTCACCACTGGTGTCCACCACTTGGTTCGGGGGTTGCCACCACGAGATGCACCGACCACCTTGCGGCCGCAGCTCTGGGCCGCCGCTTCAACAACAGAGGTGGAGAACATGGCCCATTCAGACTCCATGTCTCCAGACTCCCTCGGAATGTGGTTGAAGTTCTTCCGGAGGTGGGAGTTGAAGACCTCCCGGACAGGGGCCTCAGCCAGACGCTCCCAGCACACCCTCACTATACGTTTGGGTCTACCAGGTCTGAATGGCTTCCTCCCCTGCCATCGGATCCAACTCACCACCAGGTGGTGATCAGTTGACAGCTCTGCACCTCTCTTTACTCGGGTGTCCAAGACATACGGTCGCAGGTCTGATGATACGATAACAAAATCGATCATCGACCTGCGGCCTAGGGTGTCCTGGTGCCAGGTGCACATATGGACACCCTTATGCTTGAACATGGTGTTCGTTATGGACAGACTGTGGTTAGCACAGAAGTCCAATAACTGAACACCACTCGGGTTCAGATCGGGCAGGCCGTTCCTCCCAATCACCCCCCTCCAGGTTTCACTGTCGTTGCCCACGTGCGCATTGAAGTCCCCCAGTAGGACAATGGAGTCTCCAGGAGGAGCACCCTCCAGCACCCCAGTCACAGACTCCAAAAAGGGTTCATGTTCCTCTGAAATGATATTGTTTCTCCCTTATTTGGAACAGCTTTTGGATATTTGCGGGCAGTGATAGATTCTTAGCTTTAAACATTATTACTGCAGTTTTAAAGTCAACCAGATCTTTCAACTTGAGAGCTTTTAATTTAAGAAAAAGTGGGTTTGTTGGTTCCCTGTAAGCAGCTTTGTTTATTATTCTAATAGCTCTCTTCTGAAGCATAAAGACTGGATATATGTTTGTTTTATATGTATTTCCCCATACTTCAGTACAATATGTCATGTATGGGAGTATTAATGAATGATACAAAGTATATAATGTGGGTTGTTGATTCAGCCAATATTTCGCTCTGTGTAGTATTGTAATTGATTTAGATATTTTACCTTTAATATAATTAATATGTGACTTCTATGTCAAATGCTAATATTTGTTTGACACTGCGGCCCCTGGACCCCGGCTAGCTACTAGGCTTTTCAGGTTTGAAAGTTGAAGAAATATGAGGTTGTTAGCTACATTGTAACTTGATTTAATGCTAATATTTGTTTGGCGTCGGGGGGCTTCGCCCCCCTGAACCCCTCCCACCAGGACTTTGTCCTGGACCTACCGGGGCCTGTGGCCCCTGGACCCTGGCTAGCTACTAGGCTTTTCAGGTTTGAAAGTTGAAGAAATATGAGGTTGTTAGCTACAGTTAACTAGATTTAATGCTAATATTTGTTTGGCAAATATTAGCATTATTATTATTAGTATTAGCATTAGCATTATTAGCATTAGCATTAGCATCGGCCCCTGGACCCCAGCTAGCTACTAGGCTTTTCAGGTTTGAAAAGTTGGCAGGTATGCATCAAGTCCAGGTGCGCGTCCCAGAGCCATCTGATTAACAGCCACAGTTAACTCATCCAAAGTCAGGGCACAGTCCAGAGCGGCCCTGTCCTCTGGGCTGAGCACCGGAAGACCTTCAAAGAGCTGGTTTCGAGAGTCCATGCAACACGGTCCCACAGCAAACAGGGCCCCGTAGCAATCCACTGCATGGCGCCGCATCTCGGATGGATTTGTAGTCACTCGACCATCTGGGAGCGTCAAGCAAGCCATCAACTTCTTTTTCGCAGCAGACTTCTCCAGATTGAAGAAGAAAGATGTTGGGGCATCCATGTCCTGCAGGCGAGTGAAGCGTGACCTCACTAGCGCCCCCTTCACTCATTCCTGCATGAATGTGCGCAGGGCCGATCTCTTCTCCTGCAGCAAAGGACCTGCGGTAGAATCCTGACCCGTAACCAAACTGTCCTCCAGCCTCTTGACAGTGTCCTCAAGTTCACTGACCTTGGCCTTGATGATGGAAGTGGAGTTTGCAGTGTACCGTTGACAAAAAAGGCAAATTTGCACTTTGCCAAGCTCCCACCACTGTTCCAGGGAACTAAAATGAGCCTTTGTGGTCCTCCAGTGTTCTCAGAAACACACAAAATATTGACAAAAGGTGTTGTCCTGAAGGAGCTTGTTATTGAAGTGCCAATAAGATTTAGTCCCTTTCCCCGGTGAGTTAAGTAACACCGCAGTGGCCAGGTGATGATCCGTGAAACCGACAGGACTTATGTTACTGTGGAGGATTCCGGGGCCAAAGGTTTTAGAAACATATATCCTGTCTAATCTAGCAGCACTGACAACACCGTCAGTGACCCTGACCCAGGTATACTGTCTAGCGTTTGCATGTTTAGACCTCCATGTGTCCAATAAGTCGAACTGTACAGTGAAATTTTCTAAGAGTCGAGAAGACTGCAGATGGGGTTCTGCATTAGTGCGATCCACAGTGAAGTCCAAGGTACAGTTGAAATCACCAGCAACAATAAGTTGGTCTTGGTGATAGCTCTGCAATTCATTTGTCAGTGTATTGAAAAAGGCAACCCTTTCAGAACCGTGGTTTGGAGCGTAAACGTTGACCAGGCAAAACACGGAATTCCCTATTTCGGCCCTTACATGAAGCAGCCTGGTCCTCACTATCTCCACCACCGACAAAACTGTTGCATTTGCTGATTCCCCAAACAAAATGGTCACTCCTGCACTAAGACTGGTACCGTAACTGAGTGAAAAAGGGCCCTTCCACCATAAGCCCCAGTCCACTTCATCTGCCGAAGTGGGATGAGTTTCCTGCAAAAACAAAATGTTGAGATTTTTCGTTGGAACAGGTCACTAATTAATCCCCTCTTATGATTGCCCCTCCCACCATTGATGTTTAAGGATCCTAATTTTATGTTTTGCATAGGGCAATAGATCTAAGGAACACCGTGCTGTTGCCATGGAAATTATTCCATCTTCGCGCGCTTGACCTTTTGTCTCCCTGCTGATTTACGCAGGGCTGTGAGGTGCTTCTTGAGGCGGAAACGTTTTCTTTCATCCAGGAGGTCAACACCAACCTGCCTTTTCAGCACATTAACAGACCGAATGAATATATCAGTGTCACTGAACTAATCTGTGACTTTAACGGCTCTGTTATTATAGGTTTCATCCAGGAAAGCATTTATTTCTTCCAGTGAATACAAACCCGCGTTTGTACTGCAAGTCGCCCCGATAGACTCAGTTGTAGCAGACACAGCGTCAGAATCACAATTCATTTCCTCATCAGCACAACTCAGCTGACTGTTGGATTCAGCTTGCATTTCAGCTGGCCCAGCTGATCCATCATTAGCCACATTTTCCTGGGCGGCACCTACAGCAGCCGACCGGCGTTGTTCCGTCTGCTGCTCTGAAGTGGCAGCAGCCTCCGGAAGCACAGCCGCTGATGTCACACAGCGAGATTCTGACACACCGTCAGTGACTGTTTGGGCGCCATCACCAGCGACGCCCCCAGCTGCAAGCTGCGCTGCGGGCGCCGCAGGCGGGCTGTCCACAGACACAGCGGCAGGCTCCGGAGCGGCAGGTTCTGGAGCAGGACCGGCGGAAGGCCCCGCAACGTCGGCCGCAGTAGCGGCGGGGGCGGAGGCCATGCCGCCGGGCTCTGCGCCCCCGTCGGGCTCTGCGCCCCCGCCGGGCTCAGCCATGGCGGAGGCCCCCGCAACGCCGTCCGCAGCAGCGGTGCGAGTGGAAGCCGCACCGCTGGCTTCGGCCGCGGCTCCACCAGAGCCCCCCTGCGGCTGCCTGTGCGGGCAGGCGAACCGTTTATGGCCCACGTCCCCACATTCAAAACACTTCATCTGTCCCGAGCTTGCATACACCATATAGGAGCCGTCCCCGTGTTTGACCCAGAAGGACACTTCCAGAGTTTGTGTGGGCGAGTCTAGAAACATGAATGCCTGTCGCCTGAGTGATTTCACATGTTTTAACTGGGCTTCCCTGCATCCCAAACTCACACGTCTAAACGGGCCCGCAAACTTCCCGAATCTGCGGAGCTCCGTCGCCAACTGCTCGTCAGTGATGAAAGGTGGAACACCTGAGATGGTGATATGCGTTGATGGGACAGATAAGGGGGACACCTGTACATACGTGTCCCCGATTACAACACCGCTCGCAATCAGAGCATGGACATTGTCTTCAGCAGCCAGAAACACAACTACAGCTCTATTCATCCTGGACGCATAGTAGATCGCATCATGGCCCACCTGCTCACCCACAGCCATAAGGACCTCCTCCACAGTAGCAGTGCTGTCCGGGGGAACGATCCGCACCCCCTGGCAGATAGATGGAGATGGCATTTCCAAGGTCGCCATCATCCACCCAAAATAACCAAAACTGAATATGCGGGCAGTGATAGAAAAGCAGAAAAAAGTCCAAAAAAACCACAGAGTTCTCTATTTCTGCCCTCCTCCTTCAGCCGCCGGAAAGAGAGCGAGAGAGAGCGTTTTAAAAAATGCCTTTATTGCACAATTCAAAAAATGTAAGAGCACCAATATCATCCCACCAATTGTCTCACATTGGAAAAGTGCAAACATAAGTCACCCCCCCCACACAACACAAAGTATTCCCTGCAGTCCACCTATTCCACATTGCCAGTGGCAGTAGTCCGAGTCTTCCTTGTAGTCCGTGCAAAGACGAGCCACAGGCCTCCAGTTCTTAAGCAAGGCCAAGTCCCCTTCCTCCGGCAGCAGAGATAGCGCTGCGTGCCCGCAGCCAGTTCCGTTGTACGTCCCAGAGACATTTTCCTCATCTCAGATGGATTGTAGTCCTTAGACCATGCGGGATTTTTAAGCAAGTCACCTTTGCAGCAGGCTCATCCAGATTGTAGAAAGAAAACGTTGGAGCATCCATGCCCTGCAGGCGAGTAAACCGTGACCTTGTAGTCCTTGCAAAGAAGAGCCACAGGCCTCCCGTTTTCAAGCCAGGCAAAGTCCCCGTCCTCGGGCAGCAAAGATAGTGCTGCGTGCCGGCAGGAGACCGGTAAAGATCCAGTTCTGTGACAGTCAATTACAGTCAATTAGAAACGTCATAAAAGTCTGATTGAACAATATCCCAAAAATGCGTAAAACAGGCAGCGGAACGACTGCCATTTATTCCTTCTGTCGAGCGCGCTTGACCCCTGTTCCCCCTGCTGCTTTACGCAGGGCTGTCAGGTGTTTTTTGAGGCGAAAACATTTCCTTTCATCCAGGAAGTCCAGACCAACCTGCCTTCTTAGCACATTAACAGACTTAATGAATTTATCAGTGTCACTGAAGTAGTCAGTGACTTTAATGGCCTTGTTATAGGTTTCATCCAGAAAAGCATTTATTTCTTCCAGTGAATACAGACTCGTGTTTGTACTTGCCTCAATAGACTCAGTATTAGACACAGTGTCGGGATTAGATTCCATTTCCTCGTCAGCACAACTCAGCTGACTGTTTGGTTCATCTGGCCCAGTGGATTCATCATGGGCCACATTTTCATGGACGCCACCCACAGCAGCTGACTGTCGCTGTTCCGTCGACTGCTCTGAAACGGTAGCAGCCTCCGGAACCACAGCCGCTGATGTCACACAGCGAGATCCTGACGCACCATCAGTGACATTTTGGGCGCCATCACCAGCGACGCTCCCGGCCGTAAGCTGGGCTACGGACGCCACAGCCGAGCTGTCCACAGACACAGTGGCAGGCTCCGGAACAGGACCGGCGGAAGCCCCCACAAACGTCGTCCGTAGTAGCAGCGGGAGCGGAGGCCACGCCGGCAGCCTCAGCTGCGGCGGAAGGCCCCGCCCCGCCGTCCGCAGCAGCGGCAAGAGCGGAGTGCGCGCCGCCGGCATCAGCCATGGCCCCATCAGAGCCCCCCGCCCGCTGCCTGTGCGGACAAGCGAACTGTTTATGGCCCACGTCTCCACATTCAAAACACTTCATCTGTCCTGAGCTCACATACACCATATAGGAGCCGTCCCTGTGTTTGACCCAGAAGGACACTTCCAGAGTCGCAGTTGGCGAGTCCAAAAACATGAACATCTGTTGCCTGTGTGATTTCACATGTTTTAACTTGGTCTCCGTGCGTCCTAAACTCAGAGTTCTAAACGGGCCCGCAAACTTCCCAAATCTGCGGAGCTCCGTCGCCAACTGCTCGTCAGTGATGAAAGGTGGAACACCTGAGACGGTGATACGCGTTGATGGGACAGATAAGGGGGACACCTGTACATACGTTTCCCCGATAACAACACCGCTCGCAATCAGGGTGTGGACATCCTCTTCAGCAGCCAGAAACAACTACAGCTCTATTCATTCGGGACGCAAAGCAGATCGCATCATGGCCCACCTGCTCGGCCACAGCCAGAAGGACCTCCTCCACAGTAACGCTGCTGTCTGGGGGAATGATCCGCACCCACTGGTGGATAGACGGAGGTGGCATTTCCAAGGTCGCCATCCTCCACCCAAAAAAATAAAAACTGAAAATGCGGCCAGTAGTAGAAAATCGTAAAAAAAGTCCAAACAAACCACAGAGTTCCCTATTTCCGCCCTCCTCCTTCGGCCACTGGAAAGAGAGAGAGAGAGAGAGAGAGAGAGAGAGAGAGAGAGAGAGAGAGAGAGAGAGAGAGATTTTTTTTTATTTTTCAACACACCTTTATTGTCACAAGTTCAACAGAAAAACACAACAACTAAAACAACTAAAAGAAGCAATGGAAAAGTAAAATGACTCACTGACAAGAAATCAAAGACACAAATAACCAAACCAGGAAAACTACAACAAAAACTTGCTTCTTACATCAGGACCATACCATAGGTAATTTTCCCCTCCTTAACACAACACAGGATGTGCTTAAAGCACCACATAGCTTCAAAAGTTTCAACATTTTGCATCAGATGATAGTAATTGTAATCAATCATTATTCGAGCCTTGATCATGTCAATCAACATGTCTTTTAAATTACAATCCAGCATTTGTTCAATTTTTCTTTTCCTACTAACATAAATAGCCATTTTAGCCTGACTCAGGATGAAATTTAAAAGTTCACTCTTTTTCTTACTTCTCTGTCTATATGGGAAACCCAAGACAAAAATCTGCAGGGAAAAGACTTCTCCAAAAAGATAAAACAGCTTCCCCCAAAAAACAAACAATTGCAATCTGTTACAGTCCAGAAAGCAATGGAACACAGTCTCTTTCTGAGGACAAAATGGGCAAACCTCAATAACATTTGGGTTTTAAATAGAGATAAAAGAATTTACAGCCACAGCACCATGTAAAACTCGCCATTGTAGGTCTCCAACCTTCTTAGTTAATGGTGGTTTATAGAGTGCTCTCCAGGTAGGCCTCACCTCTGAACCCAAACCCAAGTGTTTCCTCCATGGTGTATCAGCTCGACCTTTTAACTTATTCACATTTAGAATTTTCACCAAAAGTCCATACATTTTTTTACCAGGAGAGTCACAAATGTTAATGTGTTCAGAGTTTAAAAACACACCAGTGCCATCTTTAAAATCAGGAGATAAAACACTAAAAGGAAAAGGTTCATCAGCAGTTCGCACAGAGTTTTCGCAGTGTAAAACAATAGCAGAGTGTTCTTCTGCGGACAGGCAGTCTCTCCAATCTTTCAGCAAGTTTATTATAACTCTGACTGAAGAAACGCCAAGAGCCGAGCACAAGGCAACAGCATTGTCCAAGTTAGGACCACATAAATTCACCAAATGTCCCAGCGTTGTAACCTTTGCAGAAATGAACTTTTTTTTAAAACAGAAGGTCCTAAAACATTGCCCACATCAAAACAGGTCCCGAACACAAGTGGTTCCTTTAAAAGCCAGAAAGGCGACAAGGAAGCCTGGGGAGAGTTCCTTTTAAAAAGTCCCCAGATTTTAAAAGCACTTTGGTAAAACTGGGGAAGTTCTGGGAGTTTTTGGCCCCTTAAATCCATTAAAAGCAGCGACTCTTCTAGTCCAAGCACTCCACAGTGAGCCAGGACAGCCCTGGCAATAGGTCTCCACACAAGGTCGAGGGGGCCACTCAGCAGTCGCTGAATGAACTGCAGGCGAAAGACAGCCCCCCTGCTGGCCAGATGGATGAGCCCTTGACCACCTTCTTCCCTCGGTAAAAACAGGATGCTCTGTGGAACCCAGTGAAGACGGTCCCAGAAAAAGTCCACGACTATAGATTGCGCTCTGGCCAGCAAATTGGGTGGAGGGTCCAGACAAGACAGTCGATGCCACAGCATTGAAGCAATCAAGTTGTTGATGATTAAAACACGACCTCTGAAGGACAAGTTTGGCAGAATCCATTTCCATTTTTTTAGTCTTCCTTCAACTTTTTCTAAAAAACACTCCCAATTTTTCTCAGTAAAAGTCTGATTTCCTAAAAACACACCAAGATATTTAAAACCACCTTGTGTCCACGAAAGGCCACCAGGTGCGGCAATTTTTTGTGGTCTCCCCCCCACCACAACAGCTTCACTCTTACCCCAATTCACTCTCGCTGAGGAGCACTCACCAAAAAGATTAACAGTTCTTAAAAGGTAGTCTACATCATTCTGATTTCTTGTAAAAACAACAACATCATCACCATAGGCAGACACTTTAAAAACAGAGTCAGAGTTGGGGACTTTAAAACCAGTGAGGCCTTGCCTTAGTTTACAAAGGAGGGGCTCGATGGCAAGAGAGTACAGCATACCTGAGAGGGGGCAGCCCTGTTGGACACCCCTCTCAACTTTGAAAGGAGCACTCAAACTACCATTAATCTTAAGAATACTCTCAATGTCTCTATACAAAGCCTGGATCTTGGCGATGAACCCTGAGCTGAAACCAAAGGCCTCTAGTGTCTGCCACAGGTATGGATGTTCAACTCGGTCAAACGCCTTTTCTTGGTCTATTGAAATAAGACCAAGTTCTTTGACCAATGAGCTGGAGAGGTCCAAAACATCACGAATTAAAAAAAATGTTGTCTGTAACCAACCTACCAGGTACACAGTAGGTCTGGTCTACATGTATGACCTACTCCATCACCTTCCTCAGTCTGGTAGCCAACACTTTGGAGAGAATTCTGTAGTCAGTACAGAGGAGGGCCACCGGACGCCAGTTTTTAATGTCTTTCAAGTCGCCTTTCTTGGGAAGGAGGGTGAGGACTACTCTCCTACAACTTAGCAGCAGGTGACCCTTCCGTAGACTGTCAGACAGTACTTCCAGCAAGTCCTCACAGATCTCAGACCAGAACGCCTTGTAGAACTCCGATGGTAGACCATCTATCCCTGGGGCTTTTCCACACTGAAGAGACTGGACAGCCACTGCTAGTTCTTGCAGAGTGATCCCGCTCTCCAGCTCCGCATTCATGCTAGCCATCACCTTTGGCAAGTCCGTCAAAAAATGACTCAGCACATGTGGATTCTCAACAAATTCTTTCTTAAAGAGATCTTTGTAGAAAGCAGCTGCAAAGCGACGAATATCCGCAGACTCATGGATTGGCCACCCGTCCTCGGAGCTGAGAGAGTGGATCATCCTCCTCTGACCATTCTTCCTCTCCAAACCAAAGAAAAAATGAGATGGAGCGTTCATTAGTGCGATGTTCTGGAACCTACTGCGTACTACAGCGCCCCTGGCGGCCACACCTAGTAGGTCAGTTAAAACAGACTTTTTGCCATTGAGGGCCTCAAAATGTCCTCTTTCTCCTGTGGAGCCTGCCAAAGACTGCAGTTTCACTACTTCTCTCTCCAGGTCCCGGACAGACCTGGCCAAGTCTCCAGAGACATTGCGAGTATACTATAGGCACAGATTCTTTATTTGGCTCTTCCCTACATCCCACCACTGCTGCAAAGAACTAAAACTTGATTTTGTTAATTTAAAATTACTCCAAAAAAACATAAAAGCAGTTTTAAAACTGTTATCCGATAAAAGTGATGTGCTAAAATGCCAGTATGCACTACTGCACTTTATATTCTTGATAAAAACACAACACTGAACCAGAGAGTGATCTGTAAAGCCAACAGGGACTATAAAAGCACTTTTAAAAATGCTAAAATGGTGCTTAAAACTGTAAAACCTATCCAGTCTAGCTAAGGACAGAATATCGTCCTTTCTATGGCTCCACGTGTACTGTCTAGCCTTGCCATGAAAATTCCTCCACACATCACACAGATCATGAGCTTCTACAGTGGGGTAAAAAAGTATTTAGTCAGCCACCAATTGTGCAAGTTCTCCCACTTAAAAGATGACAGAGGTCTCCAATTTTCATCATAGGTATACCTCAACTATGAGAGACAAAATAAGAAAAACAAATCCAGAAAATCACATTGAAGGATTTTTAATGAATTAATTGGTAAATTCCTCGGTAAAATACGTATTTGGTCAATAACAAAAGTTCATCTCAGTACTTAGTTATATACCCTTTGTTGGCAATGACAGAGGTCAAACATTTTCTGTAAGTTTTCACAAGGTTTTCACACACTGTTGCTGGTATTTTGGGCCATTCCTCCATGCAAATCTCCTCTAGAGCAATGATGTTTTGGGGCTGTCGCTGGGCAACACAGACTTTCAACTCCTTCCAAAGATTTTCTATGGGGTTGAGATCTGGAGACTGGCTAGGCCACTCCAGGACCTTGAAATGCTTCTTACGAAGCCACTCCTTCATTGCCCGGGCGGTGTGTTTGGGATCATTGTCATGCTGAAAGACCCAGCCACGTTTCATCTTCAATGCCCTTGCTGGTGGAAGGAGGTTTTCACTCAAAATCTCACGATACATGGCCCCATTCATTCTTTCCTTTACACGGATTAGTCGTCCTGGTCCCTTTGCAGAAAAACAGCCCCAAAGCATGATGTTTCCACCCCCATGCTTCACAGAAGGTATGGTGTTCTTTCTCCTCCAAACACGACAAGCTTTGTTTTTACCAAAAAGTTCTATTTTGGTTTCATCTGACCATATGACATTCTCCCAATCCTCTTCTGGATCATCCAAATGCTCTCTAGCAAACTTCAGACGGGCCTGGACATGTACTGGCTTAAGCAGGGGGACACGTCTGGCACTGCAGGATTTGAGTCCCTGGCGGCGTAGTGTGTTTCTGATGTAGCCTTTGTTACTTTGGTCCCAGCTCTCTGCAGGTCATTCACGAGGTCCCCCCATGTGGTTCTGGGATTTTTGCTCACCGTTCTCGTGATAATTTTGACCCCACGGTGTGAGATCTTGCGTGGAGTCCCAGATCGAGGGAGATTATCAGTGGTCTTGTATGTCTTCCATTTTCTAATAATTGCTCCCACAGTTGATTTCTTCACACCAAGCTGCTTACCTATTGCAGATTCAGTCTTCCCAGCCTGGTGCAGGTCTACAATTTTGTTTCTGGTGTCCTTTGACAGCTTTTTGGTCTTGGCCATAGTGGAGTTTGGAGTCTGACTGTTTCAGGTTGTGGACAGGTGTCTTTTATACTGATAACGAGTTCAAACAGGTGCCATTAATACAGGTAATGAGTGGAGGACAGAGGAGCCTCTTAAAGAAGTTGTTACAGGTCTGTGAGAGCCAGAAATCTTGCTTGTTTGTAGGTGACCAAATACTTATTTTACTCAGGAATATACCAATTAATTCATTAAAAATCCTTCAATGTGATTTTCTGGATTTTTTTTTTTCCTCATTTTGTCTCTCATAGTTGAGGTATACCTATGATGAAAATTGGAGACCTCTCTCATCTTTTAAGTGGGAGAACTTGCACCATTGGTGGCTGACTAAATACTTTTTTGCCCCACTGTATGAGACCTTTTAAACTTCTCTTGGATGCAGCATGTGGCTCTGGGTGATTCCTATCCATAAGAGGATTTTCTGTGCAATTAAAATCACCTCCCACAAATAAAAAGTCATCATTACTGCAATTTTTGATCGTGTCATCTAAAATATTTAAAAAGGCCAATCTTTCTGTGCCTACGGTTGGAGCATACACATTTATAAAAACAACTTTCACATTCTCAAAAACAGCTCAAACTTTTAAAATGTGGCCTGCAATTACCTCATCAATGTCATAAGAAAGTGGAATAAAATCTTGAGAAAATAAAATACCCACTCCACCACTGCTGCTGTTTTTATGACTAAGAATAATTTCCCCTCGAAATTCCCTCCTCCAGTCAGCAGCATTGTCCTCAGAACTATGAGTCTCCTGAACAAACAGAACATTAATTTTCTTGCATTCTGCAAGAGTAAAAACACACGCTCGCTTGGACATTTCTCTTGCTCCATTGATGTTGAGTGTGCCAAAATTAAAACTGCACATGCATATAAGAGGGTAAAGCCAATTTTTTTTTTTTCTCTCTCCCGGCGCCACATGAGTCGGCCGCCCTTTGCAACAGCGGCTCGATTCCGAGTCTTTTTCCCTTCCTCTCTCTTTTTGATCCATCTTTTTTTCACTCCACTTATATCACGGACACACAGATCGTCCCAAATGTCTCCTGAGCCGGTGGACGGAGCCACTGTTTATAGCAGGATACGATACAGCAGGGAAGAGCTGCTAGCATTCAACCGCCACCCGGTCCCATTGGAAAAACTCAACATACCGAGAGAACTGAGGCGAAAACGCCGCGGCTGCTGGGCTGGAGTAAGGCGGAGGACAAAAAATATAAGGAACAGACCCTCCCTTCCATCTATTGTCATGGGAAATGTACGGTCGTTACTGGGAAAGGTAGATGAGCTAGCGGCTATCTGCCGTTACGATAGCACATATCGGGAGTGCTCTCTCCTTTTGTTTTCTGAGACGTGGCTATCTGAACTAACAGCAGATGCTAACATTGAGCTGGAGGGTTTCCACATGATACGGGCAGACTGAACACCAGACAGTGGCAAAGCAAGGGGCGGTGGAGTGATAATGTATGTTAACAACAACTGGTGCAGACCGGGACATATCACTGTTAAACAACGACACTGCAGCAAAGACATTGAGTTGCTAGCTGTTAGCATGCGGCCTACATATCTCCTGAGAGAACACTCACACATGATCTGCATTGTTGTTTATGCAAATCCGACTGTGAACACTGGGACAGCGCGTGACGTCATCCATTCAGTAACCAGCAGGCTGCAGATAGAACACCCAGATGCTCTTCTCCTCATCTCAGGCGATTTCAACCATGTTTCACTATCTCCCATTCTACCCACGTTCACCCAGTATGTCACATGCCACACTAGAGACAATAAAACACTGGACTTTGTTATGACTTGCCGCTCATCAGCGGCGCCAGCCGCGCGCACACCTGCTCCTCGTCAGCGGCGAGGTATTTAATCCACTCTGCCCTGGGCTTCGGCCTGAAGCCGTCTCTCTACTTCGGCCCCTTTGCTACTACGGATCTCAAACCGACTAGCGAAGATATCCTGGGTAAGCTCCCCTTACCTTTCTCCTCTAGCTTTCCCCTGTGCACAGGTGGACATTCCCGGCGGCGGACTTCTTCACCTCGCCGTTGGCTCTACGCTGCTGCCACAGGTACCGCAGGTCGCTGTCTCCCGGGCTCCGCCCTTGTCGACGCCAGCCACCTGTCACAACCAAGTAAGCCAGCTACCATCATTATTCCCTGTATTGGTGTGGTGCCCGTTACCCTTCTCCCTCTGCTCTCTCCCACAGGGTTGTCCGGCTGTACGGCCTCCTGCCCCCGTGCCTGACGCAGACGCCACCACCAATACATTCTTATTCCACAGACACGCAGCCATACACTTCCTTGTTGCTAATAAAGCTGTTAAATCTATCCTGAGCCTGCGTGTGTGTCTCCTGGGCCGTGCATTATGTCAGTACGGCTTCAGCAGAGCGGCTCGGCAGACAGCGGGCTCGCACGCTGTCTTTCCACCCTCGAGGCTCGGGTGGATTTAATAGCTCATCAGCAACAGGTGATATTGAATCAATTAATTATCATTACTAACCGATTAGACCGCTTGGACCCCCAGCAGCCGTTCCCCTCGGCTCGTCCGGGTGGCGTGGCTCCTGCGGCTCTGGTGGCCGTCCAGCCTGCTCCGGGTGCGCCAACACGGCTCACACCAATCCCCACTCCTGCTCGCTTCAGAGGTAAGCTGGGTGGAGCTCGGGGTTTTATTATGCAGTGTGAGTCCGTGTTTCTTCGCGTTCCCGGAGATTTTCCCTCAGACCATAGCAGAATTGGCTATATAGGTAATCTCCTTGAGGGTCGTACGCTTACCTGGGCTTACGCCATTATGGTGAAGCCCAGCTACGCCACCCTCACCTATGGCCAGTTTGTGCGACAATTTCTGAAAGTGTTCGATCATTCGCGTTTGGACAGTGTCCAGGTCGACCGTCTTCTCGGACTCCAACAGGGGAGCCGATCGGCAGCCGACTACGCGATCGACTTCCAGGTTACTGCGGAGGAAGTTGGCTGGGAAGAGCGTGCGCTCTGCGGCATCTTCCTCCGCAGTCTAAATTCCGGTCTGAGGGATGAGTTGGCTGAACGGGATACCCCGGAGACGCTGGCGGAGCTGATTTCTCTCACCATCAGTTTGGATAACAGGCTGCGCGAGCGCGCCTCCGAGCGGAAGCAGTCTTCTCGCTCGCGGGGTGCCTCTGCACGTCTGCCCCAAGCTCGCCCCCTGGTGTTGCCGCCGCCGAAGGTTTCTGAGGAGTCGGAACCAATTGTGACGGGCCGGACAAAGCTCCCCCTGGCGGAGAAACAGCGCCGTCGTGACCTGGGCCTCTGCATGTATTGCGGAGGTAGCCAGCACACGGTGGAGCATTGTCCGGAGAAGCCAAACGAGGTGGTCCGCGAGTCACTGTAGGGGGCCTCGCGAACGCTAATCGGTTAAGTCCCCTCACACATTTGACGCTGCCCATCCGCTTCTGTCACAACCTCACTGGGCACCTCACACATGCACTGGTGGATTCAGGCGCGGAGGGTAGCTTTATTTCACAAAGCCTGGCAACCCGACTGGGCATCCACTGTCACCTCCTCGATACTCCTCTCACCCTAGTTAATCTCTCCCGAGTTTCCCTGGGAAAAGTAACTCACCAAACATCCCCTGTCCCGGTGATCATCTCTGGAAACCATCGGGAGGATATCTCCTTTTACGTCCTGCCCACCTCAGTAACACCTGTCATCCTCGGTTATCCCTGGCTCCGCCTCCACAACCCCACCTTGGACTGGAAGACTGGGAAGGTTTCAGCGTGGAGCACTTTCTGCATGGGTACCTGCCTCCAATCCGTGGCCTGCGCCCCGTCCTCGCCTCCCACAGCTCAGGACACCGCGCCCCCGGATCTCACCCTAGTGCCCTCAGAGTTCCACGACCTGGGTGCCGTTTTCAGTAAGTCCAAGGCGATGTCTCTGCCTCCTCACCGGCCCTACGACTGCGCCATTAACATCCGCCAGGGGGCGCCCTTACCCTCAGGACGCCTCTACAGTCTGTCAGCGCCTGAAGGAGTCGCTCAGTGCTGGGATCATCCGACCGTCCTCCTCTCCAGTAGGTGCAGGGTTCTTCTTCGTTGGAAAGAAGGACCGATCTCTTCGTCCTTGTATTGACTATCGAGCTCTCAACGATATCACGGAGAAGGACCGGTACACCCTGCCCCTTATGGACACTGCTTTCCACTCCCTCCAGGGGGCGACCTGGTTTACTAAGCTGGATCTCCGCAGCACTTACCACCTCGTCCGGATCTGGGAGGGAGATGAGTGGAAAACCACCTTCCGAACCCCAAACGGGCATTTTGAATATCTCGTGATGCCGTTTGGGTTGACCAACGCTCCAGCCGTCTTTCAGCGCTTCATCAATGACGTCCTCCGGGACTTCATTGGCCTGTTCGTATTCGTCTACCTGGACGACATTCTCATCTTCTCCAGGTCCAGGGATGAACACCGGGTCCACGTGAGGCGGGTCTTGCAGAGACTGCTGGAGAACCGTCTGTACGTCAAGGCGGAAAAATGTGAAATCTACGCCAAGACAACTTCCTTCCTGGGGTTCGTCATCTCCCATGACCAGGTGCTTCTGGACCCAGCGAAGATCAAGGCAGTGGTGGATTGGCCAACACCAACTTCTCGAAAGCAAGTTCAGCAATTCATCGGGTTCGCCAATTTCTACCGCCGCTTTGTCCCGAACATTGGAGCCATCGTCGGGCCCCTGACCCACCTCACCTCTCCTAAGACCCCGTTCCGGTGGACTGAAGAGGCCGCTTCGGCCTTCCAGGCGCTGAAGACGGAGTTCTCCTCCTCCCAGGTCCTCAGCCAGGTCGATCCCGCGCTGCAGTGCATTGTGGAGGTGGACGCTTCGGACACGGGGGTGGGAACGGTGTTGTCCCAGCGGTCCCCAGCCAATGGAGTCAAGCGACCCTGCGCCTTCTTCTCTCGGCGCCTGTCCCCGGCGGAACGAAATTACGACGTGGGGGACAGAGAGCTTCTTGCCATCAAGCCCTTCAAGAATGGCGTCACTGGCTGGAGGGGGCAGCCTTGCCTTTTGTGGTCCTCACTGACCACAAGAACCTGGAGTACATGAGATCTGCCAAGCGTCTGAACGCCCGCCAGGCGCGTTGGTCCCTGTTCTTTGCAAGGTTTAAGTTCAGCATCACATATAGGCCTGGCTTCAAGAACGGCCTGCCCGACGCCCTCTCCAGGCAATTTGCCCCGGAGGCCGCAGAAGACGTTGCTCACACCATCTTGCCCAGGTCGTGCGTCGTGGGGGCTGTTACATGGGACATAGAAGACAAGATCCGGAGAGCGCAGGAGTCGGAACCGGACCCTGGCGGTGGACCGGAGGGGAGGCTCTTCATGCCATCTGCCATCCGGGGGGACATTATACACTGGCTCCATACCTCCAAGCTCACTTGCCATCCTGGAGCTTCACGGATGATTGACCTTCTCCAGCGATCCTTTTGGTGGCCAGACCTGGGGAAGGATGCCGCCCGTTACGCCCGGGCCTGCCCCGTCTGTGCTGCCAATAAGTCAGGTAACGCTCCCCCTGCGGGTCTGCTCCAGCCCCTGCCCATCCCTGGCAGGCCCTGGTCGCACATCGCTCTGGACTTCGTCACCGGGCTCCCTGTCTCCAACCACTTTGACACAGTTCTGACCATTGTAGACCGTTTTTCCAAGGCCGCCCACTTCCCCTACGTGGACTTCCCTCAGCCTTGGAGACGGCGGGCCTCCTCATCCAGCACGTGGTCAGACTGCATGGAATCCCGGTCGACGTGGTCTCCGACCGCGGCCCCCAGTTTTCTTCGGACGTCTGGAGGTCATTTTGCAACGCCCTGGGAGCCAAGGTAAGCCTCTCCTCCGGCCATCACCCCCAGTCTAACGGGCAGTGTGAGCGGACTAACCAGGAGCTGGAGGCTACGCTCCGCTGCGTTACGTCATCCAAACCCATGTCCTGGAGTTCTCACCTCGCCTGGGTGGAGTACGCCCACAACACCTCTCACTCTACGGCCATCGGGATGTAGCCCTTTAAAGCATCCTTGGGCTATGATCCACCCCTGTTCCCCGCGCAGGAGGGTGAGTTGGCTGTTCCCTCTGTCCAGGCACATCTGAGGCGGTGCCGTTCCCTTTGGTCCACGGCGCGTAATGTGCTTTTACGCACGGCGGAGCGCAATAAGTCTACGGTGGACTGACATAGGAGACCTGCACCTGCCTACCAGGTGGGACAGCAAGTTTGGGTATCCACACAGGACGTAAACCTAAAGGGTGAGAGGAGAAAGCTGGCCCAACGGTTCATCGGCCCTTATCCCATAACCAGAATCATCAACCCGGTGGCTGTGCGTGTGGCTATTCCCTCCTCCCTCCGCATCCATCCCACCTTCCACGTCTCCAAAATCAAACCGGTGGTCTCTGACCCCCTCTGCCCTCCACCTGCGGCGCACCCCGCTCCCCGGATGATTGGTGGCCATCCGACCTGGACCGTCGCTGACATCTTGGACGCCCGACGCCGGGGTCGCGGATTGCAGTACCTGGTGGATTGGGAGGGCTATGGACCTGAGTGGAGACAGTGGGTGCCTTCCTCGCTGGTGTTGGACCGGTCACTCATTTCTGAGTTTCATCGAGTGCACCCGGAAAAACCATCCCCAGGAGGCGCTGCTAGAGGGGGGAGTACTGTTATGACTCGCCGCTCATCAGCGGCGCCAGCCGCGCGCACACCTGCTCCTCGTCAGCGGCGAGGTATTTAATTCACTCTGCCCTGGGCTTCGGCCTGAAGCCGTCTCTCTACTTCGGCCCCTTTGCTACTACGGATCTCAAACCGACTAGCGAAGATATCCTGGGTAAGCTCCCCTTACCTTTCTCCTCTAGCATTCCCCTGTGCACAGGTGGACATTCCCGGCGGCGGACTTCTTCACCTTGCCGTTGGCTCTACGCTGCTGCCACAGGTACCGCAGGTCGCTGTCTCCCGGGCTCCGCCCTTGTCGACGCCAGCCACCTGTCACAACCAAGTAAGCAAGCTACCATCATTATTCCCTGTATTGGTGTGGTGCTCGTTACCCTTCTCCCTCTGCTCTCTCCCACAGGGTTGTCCGGCTGTACGGCCTCCTGCCCCCGTGCCTGACGCAGACGCCACCACCAATACATTCTTATTCCACAGACACGCAGCCATACACTTCCTTGTTGCTAATAAAGCTGTTAAATCTATCCTGAGCCTGCGTGTGTGTCTCCTGGGCCGTGCATTATGTCAGACTTATTCTACGCAAACACTAAGGAGGCGTACACCTCATCACAACTCCCCCCACTCGGGAGATTGGATCACAACTTGGTTCATCTCCGGTCGGTGTACAAACCCCTAGTGCACAGACAACCTCCGGCCATACGCACAGTGGAGTTATGGTCTGAGGAGACAATGGACACTCTAAAGGGCTGTTTTGAAGCCACCGCCTGGAAGCAGCTCTGCGATCCACATGGTGAGGACATCGATGGCCTCACTCACATCTTCACAGACTACCTCAGCTTCTGTGTGGACAAATCCGTTCCCACCAAGACCATACGGCGTTGCTCAAACAACAAACCCTGGATCAACCCTGAAATAAAAACACTTCTGAGAGAGAAGAAGAGGATCTTCAGGTCGGGGAATAGGGAGATGCTGAAGTCCGTACAGAGGGAGCTGAGGAGAAAGATCAGAGAAGGCAAGGACAGCTTCAGGAAGAAGATGGAGGACAAGCTGCAACAGAGCGACATCAGCGGGGTCTGCTCTTCTGGTGTCTTTGTCTTGGGGTGCTTTGGCGATAGTCAGTAGGTGGGATGCAACTTGGTTGGGTGTGACGGATGCTCGGCTTTGGCTAGGGGGCTTCTGTGCAGCTCCTAGGCGACGGATGAGGCTCCAACATTTCCTGCTAGAGTGGGTAAATCTCTGGTCAGCAACTGTCTCCTCCCATTTCTTTCGCCAGGCTGTATTTAGCGATTCAATGAGATGGTCTGCTATCTCTGGGTCCCCTGATGTTTGATAGGATTGTAGGAGGGCAGCACTTTCTCCGTCCAAACATGGGACATAGAGGGGTCGGTAGCCTCGTGGGATTGCAGTATGGGCAGCCTTGAAGATTGCGCTGCAGAAGCGGTTGTATGCTTCATCTACAGTGATGGTGTGGAGTGGGATGGTAACAACGCTCCGGTCCAGAGTTTCACTGAATTTCTTCCAGTTGGCTTTGCGGAAGTTCCAGCGCATCTTCCTTGGGCTGTATATGACTGGAAGTTGTAGGCCAATGTAGGACGTTCCTTGAAGGACCTTATCCTTCAAGGAACATCTAAAGGGGACGGCTGCTAAGGTGAAAGTACGAAACAACCTGCTCTGCAAGCTCGCTGGTGCAAAATGGGGGGCGGCAGTCTCCACCCTGCGCACCTCAGCACTGGCCCTTTCATACTCTGTAGCAGAATATTGTGCCCCTGTCTGGTCCAGGTCATCTTACACACACCATGTAGACACCCAGCTCAACTCAACCATGAGAACTATAACTGGAACAATCCGCTCAACACCACTTCCCTGGCTCTCTGTACTGTCAAACATAGCCCCTCCACACATCCGGCGAGCAGCATTAACTCAAAGGATGCTCCAAAAAGTTAAAGATTTTCCTCACTTACCAATCCATGCAGATATCTACACCCCACCCACTGCCCGACTTTCATCCAGACGGCCGATTTGGAAAAACCCTCCCCCCAGCTGACTTTACCATCCAGACAGCTTGGCAAGAGGAATGGGAGACCAAGGAGGTCCCAAACAAACAGCTGGTGATAAACCCCAACCAACAGGTCCCGGGCACCAACCTCCCAAGGAGACAGTGGTCTACACTCAATCGCTTCAGGACTGGACATGGCCCCTGCTTGGCCAGCCTTCACAGATGGGGCAGTAGCCCTAGCCCACTGTGCGCATGTGGAGAGGAGCAAACAATGGAACACATCATAGAGGCTTGCACGCTCCAAAGACTGGAAGGAGGATTACACACCCTCCATACAGCAAACCAGGAGGCAACTGCTTGGCTTAAGGACTTTGCATTCGCTAAATAAATAAATAAAATAAAGCGGGGTCTGGAGAAACCTCAAAACCATCTCTGGGCTCCAGAATACCTCCCCCCAGGCCACGGGGGGCAGGGAGTGGGCAAACAACCTGAATCTGTTTTTCAATAGGTTTGACCAACCGCCCTCCCCCCTGACTGCACAACAACCACTGCTGCCTCTAAAGAAATCAAGTCCTGCTGCCCACTCCCCACTCCACCAACACCCCCCCCACTCCCAACACACAGCCCCCATCCTGACCCTGACCAGGACCCAGGTGAGGACGGAGCTGAGGAAGATCAAGGCGAGGAAGGCGTCGGGACCGGACGGCATCAGCGCAAAGCTCCTCAAGTCCTGTGCAGACCAGCTGTGTGGGATTGTGACGTACATCTTCAACCTGAGCCTGAAGCTGGGGAGGGTACCACAGCTGTGGAAAACATCTTGTGTGGTACCTGTACCAAAAACTTCCCACCCCAAAGACCTGAACAGCTACAGACCGGTGGCCTTGACGTCCCACTTGATGAAGACCCTGGAGAGACTGCTCCTTGCTCACCTCCGCTCCCTGGTGGAACCAGCGATGGAGCCACTCCAGTTCGCCTACCAGCATGGCATTGGGGTGGAGGATACGGTGATCTTCCTCCTTCACCGTTCTCTGTCCCACCTGGAGAAGCCCGGGAATATGGTGAGGATCATGTTTTTTGACTTCTCCAGTGCCTTCAACGCCATCCAACCGATGATCCTGAAGGACAAGCTGCTGCGCACAGGGGTGGACCAGCACCTGTCATCATGGATCCTGGACTACCTCACGAACCGGCCTCAGTTTGTGAGAACCCGGGACTGTGTGTCCGACACGATCATCGGTAGCACGGGGGCCCCCCAGGGAACGGTGCTGGCTCCCTTCCTGTTCACTCTTTATACTGCGGACTTCTCACACAACACAACACACTGCCATCTACAGAAGTTCTCTGATGGCTCTGCGATTGTTGGCCTCATCTCCAATGGAGATGAAGTTGAGTACAGAGGGCTTATCCAGGACTTCGTGGACTGGTGCCATCGGAACTGCCTCCAGATCAATGCGAGGAAAACTAAGGAGCTGGTGGTGGACTGCCGCAGGCATGGGCAACCCCTCACAGCACCAGTAAATATACAGGGAACAGACATCGAGATGGTGACATCCTATAAGTTCCTGGGTGTTCATCTGAACAATAAACTAGTCTGGTCACACAATACTGATGCACTCTACAAGAAGGGACAGCGCAGGCTGTTCCTGCTGAGGAGACTCAGGTCTTTTGGTGTACAAGGGGCGCTGCTGAAGACATTCTATGACACGGTGGTGGCATCAGCCATCACTTTTGGAGTGGTCTGCTGGGGCAGTGGCATTACTGCAGCCGATAGGAAGAGACAGAACAAACTGATCAAGAAAGCTAGCTCTGTCCTGGGGCAGCGCCTTGATCCGGTGGAGGAGATAGGAGAGAGAAGGACGGTGGCTAAACTGTCATCTCTGCTGGAGTCTGAGTTCCACCCTATGCAGGACATACTGAATGCACTGAGGAGCTCATTTAGCAGCAGACTACATCATCCCAGGTGCACAACCGAGAGGTTTCGCAGGTCCTTCCTACCAACGGCTGTCAGACTGTACAACCTAAGCAGGGCTGCTCGCAGAGATAGCAAAAAGACGTAACAAACTAATAGTTTTTTGAATGCAAAAGATGCAATAGACTTACACAATGGTCCCCTCCGGCATACCACTAGGAAAATACAGGTCGCTATGGAGGGTGAGAATATGTATGGGCACATAATCATACCATGTAGGATAACTAAGTAGACGGTTATGCTATTTCATCCCATCTAGCAACATTGCTCTGCACTTTGTATGTTTATATATTTACATATTTATTCCACCTAGCTGCAATGCTCCGTACTGTGGGTGTTTATATATTTACATATTTATTCCATCTAGCTACAATGCTCCGCACTGGGTGTGTTTATATTTATATATCTATATATTTATTCCATCTAGCTACAATGCTCCGCACTGTGTGTTTATATATCTACATATTATTCCATCTAGCTACATTGCTCCGCACTGTGTGTGTTTATATATTTACATATTTATTCCATCTAGCAACAATGCTCCGCACTGTGTGTTTATATATTCATATATTTATTCCATCCAGCTACAATGCTCTGCACTGTGTGTCTGTGTGTGTGTGTATATATATTTTATAGTAATATGTACATATGTATATTAGCTGCTCTTGCTTGCTTGTTTTTTTCTTGCCTTCTGATTGTTGCTCTGAGTGTTGCTATCCCCGTGCTGTTGCAATCCTGGAATTTCCCCGTTGTGGGACTAATAAAGGCTTATCTTATCTTATCTTATACAAAAACAGAAAAGAAACAATGAGCGATAAAAGACTAGTCATCCTGGGCAATTTGGTTCTTAACTTTTAGCACAAGCTTTTTTAGTCTGTAGACCTCCTGATCAGTAAAACTTTCCTGCTCAAGCTCTCCCCTATTTTTCATGTAGGCCCGAGCAGAGTCAACAAAACCTTTTAGATCGGGGAAGAAGTTTTCAACTCTAACCATTCTTGATCCCTGAGTGTCCTGCAAAAACTTCTGTATTTTTGCGAAGGGGTAACCGCCTCCACTGGCCCCATCATCACTGCTTTCACCATCACTCTCTATCTCAGACCCAGCATAAGAATCCGGTTGAGATAGAGAAACCTCAGAACTTTCTTTGACAACCCTTTTTACTTTGCTCCTCTGCTGTTTGGTTTCCAAGTTCTTCCACTTGATTGAGATTTTAGATAACTCTTCACCTATTTCAATGTCATCCTTATCCTCCAACACTGACTCAGCCACCCTGGTAGCTGTCTCTTCTTGCTTCTTGCTCACCCTGTGCTGTGGTTTTATATTCGTCTTTACGGTCCCACCATCTACCTGTGCCTCATTTGGCTCATCTGTATGATCCTCAGCGTGATCCCTCTCGGTAATCTCACCCTTGTCCACAATGTTGGTCTGTGCAGCAGCCCTGCGATGTGCTTTAACTTTGGTTGCTGTTTCATTTATGATCGACAGGCTGGCTGCGGCAAAGCCGCCCCACCGCCGCCGCACCACCATCGCAGCCTCGGCTGAAGCGCCGCCGCCAGACGGCCCCGCGGCCTCGGCCGAAGTGCCCAATGGCGTGGCAGCGCCAGCAGCCTCGGAGGGTGGAGAAGCCGCTCCGTCGCTGGATGGCCCCGCGGCCGCGGCGCCCGACTGCGAGGCCGCACTAGCGGCCTCCCCCGAGTGATCACCCCCCACTCCCTGAGGGCATGATCTAATCAAGTGTCCTTCCATTCCGCAGCCGAAACACTTCATATTATCGGAGGTGACGTGGATGGTGTAATCAAAGCCGACAAGCCGGTATTTAAATACGAGGTTTAGGCTTTCCTTGCTATTCTTTAAAATCATGAGCACCTGTCGCCTAAAAGACATGACATGTTTTAAATGCGGGGATTTACAACCGAGAGGGATGTGCTTAGTGGGGGACAAAAGCTGCCCGTGTCTCGACAGCTCCTTCTCCAACAGCTCATTCTTTAAAAATGGTGGGACATTTGAAATTATAATTCTCTTTGCGGGATTTACCAGAGAAAGAACAGGAACAAGTGTGTCCTTAATCACAACCCCGCTCTCCACTACCTGGTTAACTTTTTCAACACTATCTAGGAAAATCACCACGGCATTATTCATTCTAGAAGCTGACCTAACGCTTTCATAACCGACCAACTCCCCCACAGCCAGACTACATTCCTCCACTGAGCAGCTGACAGCCGGAGCCAGTTTGACAGCATGCCGGCGTGTCAGCTTCTCAAACCCGGAGCCTTGCTCCAAAACCATGCTGACCAGCAGAGCTGGCAGCAGAAACCCTCCTCCCAGAATGCCTACCCCACCCCAGCAACAGAAAACAACAAAAATTAAGATTACTTAGCAGAAAAACCCCTTAAACACAAAAAGATAGAGAAAAGTTTGAGATAATTCACTCACGCTGTCACACGCTCCCAGCTCGCACTCACGACCACACCCACTCAGAGAGAGAGAGAGAGAGAGAGAGAGACTTTGACTTTTAAAATAAGCTTTTATTGCACACTTCAAAAAAATGTAAGCACACCAAAATCATTCCTCCAAGTGTGTCACATTGGAAAAAGTGCAAACTGAAATGTCCCCCCCCACACACACAACACAGAGCAGTCCCTGCAGTCCACCTATTCAAAGATCCAGTTCAGAATCAGAATCAGAATCAGAATCAGAATCAGCTTTATTGCCAAGTGTATTTACAAGTAAACACACAAGGAATTTGACTTGACATTAGACGCGCACGTTAGGCGCATCCAATGACGCGTCGCCATACAAGGCGCCTGTCAACAGTGGAGGTAAAGAGGGGAGAGGAGGGGGAGGAAAACACAATAGGAGAGAGAAAAAACATAGTAATCAGAATAAACGCTCATATGTGAGCCAAATTTTGACTACACAGAAAAAAACCCTCATGCATTAGCATACAATAGAATTCACAAGACACAAGAGAGCAGTGTACAGTATCTTTAATCAGTTCATGAATCAATGTGTGTGCGGTGTTGAGCAGTGTTGATGATAATAAGAGAGACCCAAGGACCCTTGGCAGAAGATGTTTTGTCTGTCTGGCGCCCAGTCTTATCTGGCGCTGCAGCTGGCTGTCCAAGGCCTTGTGCTCATGATTTTGAAAAAAACACAGTCTGCAGACAGCCAGGAGGAATTTTCATGGGGAATAATAATGCCAAATAGGACTGATCACAGAGAAGACTTGTATTTCTTCTGTAGATTCTGTGACAGTCAATTACAGTCAATTAAATGTCATATACAAGTCTGTCCAAACAATATCCCAAAAATGTGTAAAACAGGCAGAGGAACGACCGCCATTCATTCCTCCTGTCAGGCGCGCTTGACCGGTGTTCCCCCTGCTGCTTTACGCAGGGCTGTCAGGTGTTTCTTGAGGTGATAACGCTTCCTTTCATCCAGGAGGTCAAGACCAACCTGCCTTCTTAGCACATCCACAGACTTAATGAATTTATCAGTGTCACCGAAGTAGTCAGCGACCCTAATGGCTTTGTTATAGGTTTCATCCAGAAAAGCATTGATTTCGTCCAGTGAATACAAACTCGTGTTTGTACTGCATTTTGCCTCAATAGACTCAGTATTAGACACAGTGTCGTTCTCAGATTCCATTTCCTCGGCAGCACAACTCAGCTGACTGCTTGGTTCTCCCGGGCCAGTGGATTCATCATGGGCCACATTTTTCTGGACGCCACCCTCAGCAGCTGACTGTTGCTGTTCCATCCCCCGCTGTGTAATGGTAGCAGCCTCCGGAAGCACAGCTGCTGATGTCACACAGCGAGATTCTGACGCACCATCAGGTCGGTGCTCCGTCCCCTCCTCCGAAGCGGCAGCAGCTGTCGGAGGCACAGCCGCTGACGTCACACAGCGAGATGATTGTGACGCACCATCAGGTTGGTGCTCCGTCCCCTCCTCCGAAGCAGTAGCAGCTGCCGGCGGCACAGCTGTTGACGTCACACAGCGAGATGATTGTGACGCACCATCAGTGACCTTTTTGGCGCCATCGCCATCCACGCTCCCGACCGCAAGCTGGGGCCGTCCACAGACACAGCGGCAGGCTCCGGAGCTGGGGTAGCGGGAGCGGAGGCTGTGCCGCCGTCCGCAGCTGCGGCGTGAGCGGAGGGCTCGCCGCCGGCACCATCCGCAGCCCCATCAGGGCCCCTCCGCCCACTGCCTGTGCGGACAAGCGAACCGTTTATGGCCCACGTCTCCACATACAAAACACTTCATCTGTCCCAAGCTCGCATACACCATGTAAGATCCGTCCCCGTGCTTGACCCTGAAGGAGACTTCCAGAGTCTGAGTGGGCGAGTCGAGAAACATGAACACCTGTCGCCTGAGCGATTTTACATGTTTGAACTTGGCGGCCTTGCATCCCAAAGGCAGAGTCGTAAACGGGCCCGCAAACTTCTACCAAATCTGCGGAGCTCCGTCGCCAGCTGCTCGTCAGTGATGAAAGGTGGAACACCTGAGACGGTGATTCTCGTTGGTGGGACAGATAAGGGGGACACCTGTACATACGTTTCCCCGATAACCACACCGCTTACAATCAGGGTGTGGACATCGTCTTCAGCCGCCAGAAGCACAACCACAGTTCTATTCATTCTGGAAGCAAAGCAGACCGCGTCAGGGCCCACCTGCTCGGTCACAGCCTCCAGGACCTCCTCCACAGTAACTTCACTGTCTGGGGGAACGATCCTCACCCCCTGGTGGATAGATGGAGGTGGCTTTCCCAAGGCCGCCATCCTTCACCCAAAAAAACAAAACCTTGAAAAGCGGCCAGCAGTAGCAAACAGAAAAAAAGTCCAAACAAGCCACGGAGTTCCATATTTCCACCCTCCTCCTTCGGCCGCCGGAAAGAGAGAGAGAGAGAGAGAGCTTTGACCTTTTAAAATAAGCCTTTATTGCACACTTCAAAAAATGTGAGCACACCAACATCATTCCACCAAGTGTGTCACATTGGAAAAAGTGCAAACTGAAATGTTCTCCCCCCACACCACACAGAGCATTCCTTGCAGCCCACCTAGTCAAAGATGCAGTCCTGTGACAGTCAATTACAGTCAATTAAATGACTTTGACTTTTAAAATAAACTTTTATTGCACACTTCAAAAAAATGTAAGCACACCAACATCATTCCTCCAAGTGTGTCACATTGGAAAAAGTGCAAACTGAAATGTCCCCCCCCAACACAACACAGAGCAGTCCCTGCAGTCCACCTATTCAAAGATCCAGTTCTGTGACAGTCAATTACAGTCAATTAAATGTCATATACAAGTCTGTTCAAACAATATCCCAAAAATGTGTAAAACAGGCAGAGGAACGACCGCCATTCATTCCTCCTGTCAGGCGCGCTTGACCGGCGTTCCCCCTGCTGCTTTATGCAGGGCTGTCAGGTGTTTCTTGAGGCGATAACGCTTCCTTTCATCCAGGAGGTCAAGACCAACCTGCCTTCTTAGCACATCCACAGACTTAATGAATTTATCAGTGTCACTGAAGTAGTCGGCGACCCTAATGGCTTTGTTATAGGTTTCATCCAGAAAAGCATTGATTTCGTCCAGTGAATACAAACTCGTGTTTGTACTGCATTTTGCCTCAATAGACTCAGCATTAGACACAGTGTTGTTCTCAGATTCCATTTCCTCATCAGCACAACTCAACTGACTGCTTGGATCTCCCGGGCCAGTGGATTCATCATGGGCCACATTTTTCTGGACGCCACCCTCAGCAGCTGACTGTCGCTGTTCCATCCCCCGCTGTGTAACGGTAGTAGCCTCCGGAAGCACAGCCGCTGATGTCACACAGCAAGATTCTGACGCACCATCAGGTCGGTGCTCCGTCCCCTCCTCCGAAGCGGTAGCAGCTGACGGCGGCACAGCTGTTGACGTCACACAGTGAGATGATTGTGACGCACCATCAGTGACCTTTTTGGCGCCATCGCCATCCACGCTCCTGACCGCAAGCTGGGCCGCGGGCGGCGCAGCCGGGCCGTCCACAGACACAGCGGCAGGCTCCCGCGCTGGGGTAGCGAGAGCGGAGGCCGCGCCGCCGTCCGCAGCTGCGACGTGAGCGGAGGGCTCGCCGCCGGCACCATCCGCGGCCCCATCAGGGCCCTCCGTCCACTGCCTGTGCAGACAAGCGAACCGTTTATGGCCCACGTCTCCACATTCAAAACACTTCATCTGTCCCGAGCTCGCATACACCATGTAAGATCCGTCCCCGTGCTTGACCCTGAAGGAGACTTCCAGAGTCTGAGTGGGCGAGTCGAGAAACATGAACACCTGTCGCCTGAGCGATTTCACATGTTTGAACTTGGTGGCCTTGCATCCCAAAGGCAGAGTCGTAAACGGGCCCGCAAACTTTCCAAATCTGCGGAGCTCCGTCGCCAACTGCTCATCAGTGATGAAAGGTGGAACACCTGAGACGGTGATTCTCGTTGATGGGACAGATAAGGGGGACACCTGTACATACGTTTCCCCGATAACAACACGGCTTACAATCAGGGTGTGGACATCGTCTTCAGCCGCCAGAAACACAACCACAGCTCTATTCATTCTGGAAGCAAAGCAGGCTGCGTCAGGGCCCACCTGCTCGGCCACAGCCTCCAGGACCTCCTCCACAGTAACTTCGCTGTCCGGGGGAACGATCCTCACCCCCTGGTGGATAGATGGAGGTGGCTTTCCCAAGGCTGCCATCCTCCACCCAAAAAAACAAAAACTTGAAAAAGAGAGAGAGAGAAATCAAGTCAATTTATCAACAATTCCCCCTGATGAGGTGTCCTATCAGATTACCTCACTATCTATCTATCTATCTATCTACAGTATCTATCTATACCTACGTTTTAGCATCTCCCCCTGTTGAGATTGGTCTAAAACCCATCTCATAACCCTAGTCTACCCCCTATGTGTATAGTGTTTCTAAGTTCTATATGTGCGTGATGTCCTCCTTCCGGCATTCGCATAGACCTGCCCCCCTCAGGTCGCCATCTCTCCAGAGGACATTGGGTGTGGTGCAGACATCATGAGTAAATTTAACTAACAATCCTATATGTGTAAAATATATTCAAAACTAAACTATCCTCTTCTATGCATAGATATGAATATATGTGAAAATGCGTACATGCATACATACATATATATATACACACACACAGTACACACACACACACACACACACACATATATATATATATATATATATATATACAGTATATATACACAGTGGGGTAAAAAAGTATTTAGTCAGCCACCAATTGTGCAAGTTCTCCCACTTAAAAGATGAGAGAGGTCTTCAATTTTTATCATAGGTATACCTCAACTATGAGAGACAAAATGAGAAAAAAAAATCCAGAAAATTACGTTGAAGGATTTTTAATGAATTAATTGGTAAATTCCTCGGTAAAATAAGTATTTGGTCAATAACAAAAGTTCATCTCAATACTTTGTTATATACCCTTTGTTGGCAATGACAGAGGTCAAACGCTTTCTATAAGTTTTCACAAGGTTTTCACACACTGTTGCTGGTGTTTTGGCCCATTCCTCCATGCAGATCTCCTCTAGAGCAGTGATGTTTTGTGGCTGTCGCTGGGCAACACGGACTTTCAACTCCCTCCAAAGATTTTCTATGGGGTTGAGATCTGGAGACTTGCTAGGCCATCCAGGACCTTGAAATGCTTCTTACGAAGCCACTCCTTCGTTGCCTGGGTGGTGTGTTTGGGATCATTGTCATGCTGAAAGACCAAGCCACGTTTCATCTTCAATGCCCTTGCATTGGAAGGAGGTTTTCGCTCAAAATCTCACGATACATAGCCCCATTCATTCTTTTCTTTACACGGATCAGTCGTCCTGGTCCCTTTGCAGAAAAACAGCCCCAAAGCATGATGTTTCCACCCCCATGCTTCACAGTAGGTATGGTGTTCTTTCTCCTCCAAACACGACAAGTTGAGTTTTTACCAAAAAGTTCTATTTTGGTTTCATCTGACCATATGACATTCTCCCAATCCTCTTCTGGATCATCCAAATGCTCTCTAGCAAACTTCAGACGGGCCTGGACATGTACTGGCTTAAAAGGAAATCTGATTATATTGGCATGTTAGCTCTATTTGCTTTATTTTTATGTTACTAACATAACTATAATATAATTTTTTTGAAAATAATTCCCAGTTTTATATATTTTTAAGAAACTTTATTACAATTTTTGTTTACGTCGCAATGCATTCTGGGTAGTGACGTAGAATGGTTGCAGCCGTTTTTTCTGTCTTATACAAGCCAAGAAGCGAAGCTACGAACTACTGCCATTTGTCAGTGAAAATGCCACATTGCGCGGCTTTTGGATGTAATTTCCAATCAAAGGGAAATAAAGAGAGCGGGGTGAGCCTCCATATTTTTCCTAAAGAGGGAAAGTGGAGGAAAAAGTGGGGTGGCAGCGGCTCAGCAGGTAGAGCAGGTCGTCTAATAACCCGATGGTTGGTGGTTCGCATCACACTCTCCCCAGATATCCTGCCGTTGTGTCCCTGGGCAAGACACTTCACCCGCATTGCCTCCAGTGCCCATAACACTGGGTATGAATGTGTAAAAATGTTTAAATGCTCGGTGGTGGCCAGAGAGGCTGTTGGCGTGGATTGGCAGCCACATTTCCCTCACTCTGAGTCTGTGATCACGCGCTGTAGCGCATGCCTGATATATATTAATCACGCTGTAATAAAGCACAAAATCGCTCTTTGCGCACCAGTGTGGTGGATGAAATAAGGGAACCCAGTGTGGAGGCATGGAATAATTACAGGCAGGACACGCGAACTGAAGTTTAAAAGGGTGTTTATTTCATCCTCCAGCACGAAGCTCACTCCAGCGTTGTGGAGCGAGCCCTTTTTTTTATTACTTATTTTGTACTAACCACAGTGTGCAGTGGTTAGCACTGTGGCAGCACAGTTTACCCTCGGCCGGGGGATCGCGGAGATCGTGGGTTCGATCCCTGCCCCCGGCCAACAGTGATCTGTGTGGAGTTTGCATGTTCTCCCCGTGTTTGCGTGGGTTTACTCCGGGATTTCTCCAGTTTCCTCCCACATGTCAAAAACATGCGGGTTAGGGAGTTAAGGGGCGCTTGCACACGCAGCGACTGGCAGCTGGTGGCTTGTCACCAGACTGCAAAACAAATCTACCTATGGGTACAAAATGATGCGAACCGCCAACCATGGGGTTATTAGATTACCTGCTGAGCCGCTGCCGCCCCACTTTTTCCTCAACTTTCCCTCTTTAGGAAAGCTATGGAGGCTCACCCCGCTCTCTTTATTTCCCTTTGATTGGAAATTACATCCAAAAGCCGCGCAATGTGGCATTTTCACTGACAAATGGCAGTAGTTCGTAGCTTCGCTTCTTGGCTTGTATAAGACAGAAAAAAACGGCTGCAACCATTCTACGTCACTACCCAGAATGCATTGCGACGTAAACAAAAATTGTAATAAAATTTCTTAAAAATATATAAAACTGGGAATTATTTTCAAAAAAATTAAATTATAGTTATGTTACTAACATCAAAATAAAGCATATAGAGCTAACATGCCAATATAATCAGAGTTCCTTTTAAGCAGGGGGACACGTCTGGCAGTGCAGGATTTGAGTCCCTGGCGGCATAGTGTGTTACTGATGGTAGCCTTTGTTACTTTGGTCCCAGCTCTCTGCAGGTCATTCACTAGGTCCCCCCGTGTGGTTCTGGTATTTTTGCTCACCGTTCTCATGATCATTTTGACCCCACAGGGTGAGATCTTGCGTGGAGCCCCAGATCGAGGGAGATTATCAGTGGTCTTGTATGTCTTCCATTTTCTAATAATTGCTCTCACAGTTGATTTCTTCACACCAAGCTGCTTACCTATTGCAGATTCAGTCTTTCCAGCCTGGTGCAGGTCTACAATTTTGTTTCTGGTGTCCGTTGACAGCTCTTTGGTATCAGCCATAGTGGAGTTTGGAGTCTGACTGTTTGAGGTTGTGGACAGGTGTCTTTTATACTGATAACGAGTTCAAACAGGTGCCATTAATACAGGTAACGAGTGGAGGACAGAGGAGCCTCTTAAAGAAGCTACAGGTCTATGAGAGCCAGAAATCTTTCTTGGTTGTAGGTGACCAAATACTTATTTTCCACCATAATTTGCAAATAAATTCTTTAAAAATCAGACAATGTGATTTTCTGGATTTTTTTTTTTTCTCATTTTGTCTCTCAGAGTTGAGGTATACCTATGATGAAAATTGGAGACCTCTCTCATCTTTTAAGTGGGAGAACTTGCACAATTGGTGGCTGACTAAATACTTTTTTGCCCCACTGTATATACAAATACATTCATATACATGCATCTATTCTTTAATTAATCATTTATCACAGAGGAAACCTGTGGGGCAGCAGCAATGCAAAGCAAAATCAAACACCATGTGAATGTACATTGTAGACCCTATCATAGACCCTAAACTATCTCATCGGCGTCTTCTGGATCTCCATCAGTCATGGCACAACCTTGTCATCGTCCTGGCAATAGGTGAGCAGGTGGGTCCCCTTGATATGAAGGCGGTCCTTGGAAGAGAAGGCCACTAAAATAGATATTTCTTTTATTTTTTTATTTTTATTCTTTTAATTTTAATTTTTATTCTTTTATCATGGGAATACAACAACATACACAAAAACTAAGATCAATAAACTAATAATTATACTTATAAGGGCTCCTTGAATTATTTTTCCCCATTTACCAAATATATCTTATCAACCCATCGTCGGCCTCCGTCGGTCTATGATGACCATGGAAGAGAATCCTAAACGTCTACTCTGCTGGAACAGCAGCGCCTGTGGCTGAACAGGCCGATGCGCGAATGGCAGTCCCTGTCACACAGGTCGCACTTGTGGGTGGTCTCCATGCTGCTGGGTCTGTGGCGGTTCTTCCTGCGGGTCCTTTTTTCATCTGCTGCAGCAGTCAGTCTCTCTTCACCCGCCTTGAGCTGTCTGGTCAGGGTGCCTCTCCATTTGGACCGGTCCGTTGCAAGGTCCTCCCAGCGCTCTGTGTTGATCTCCAGGGCCTTCATGTCTCTCTTGCAGACGTCTCTAAAGCGCAGCTGTGGGCGGCCAACGTCTCTCCTGCCAGTTGCCAGTTCTCCGTAGAGGATGTCTTTTGGGATTCTGCCATCCTCCATACGGTGAATGTGGCTTAGCCAGTGGAGCCTGCGCTGCCTGAGTAGAGTGAACATGGAGGGAAGGCCGGCGTGGGACAGAACTTCTGTGTTGGGCACTTTGTCCTGCCAGGATATGTCCAGGATGTGGCAAATGCAGCACAAGTGGAAGGAGTTCAGTCTCTTTTCCTGCCGGGTGTATGTTGTCCACGTCTCACTCCCATAGAGCAGTGTGCTGATGACGCAGGCGTTGTACACTGCCATCTTTGTCTTGACAGAGAGTTTGGGATTCTCCCACACTCGTGTGGTGAAGCGAGCGAGTGTGAAGGCTGATTTTCCAATCCTCTTGTTGATCTCTGTATCAAGGGAGAGGTTGTTGCTGATCGTGGACCCCAGGTACGTGAACTGATTCACGACCTCCAGCTCGTAGTCGTCGATGGTGATGGTTAGTGGTGCTTCCGTGCCTTGCACCAAGACGTTAGTCTTCTTCAGGCTGATGGTAAGCCCGAAGTCCTTGCATGCCTGGGTGAAGCGGTCCATCAGGGTCTGAAGCTCCTGCTGTGTGTGGGTTGTGACTGCAGCGTCGTCTGCGAACAGCATGTCTCTGATTAGAGCCTCGCGTACTTTGGTTCTGGCTTTCAGGCGGGCGAGGTTGAAAAGTCTGCCGTCAGATCTTGTGTGCAGGTAGATTCCCTCTGTTGCTGTGCTGAAGGCATGCCTCAGGAGCACAGCAAAGAAAATCCCAAAGAGGGTTGGCGCAAGTACACAGCCCTGTTTCACTCCGCTGTGTATGTTGAATGGCTCTGAGACGTTGCCATCGTGCTGCACTATCCCCTGCATGTTGGTGTGAAACGATTCGATGAGACTTTGCAACTTTGGTGGGCATCCTATCTTTGGCAGGATCTTGAAAAGGCCCTCTCTGCTGACCAAATCGAACGCTTTGGTGAGGTCGATGAAGGCGACGTACAGGGGCATGTTCTGTTCTCTGCATTTCTCCTGGAGTTGGCGGATGGAGAATATCATGTCTACCGTCGATCGCGCAGCGCGGAAGTCACACTGAGACTCGGGGTAGACACGTTCGGCAAGCTTCTGTAGATGAACAAGAACAACTCGTGCGTAGACTTTGCCAACAACGCTGAGGAGGGAGATACCCCTGTAGTTGTTGCAGTCGCTTCTCTCCCCTTTGTTTTTGTAGAGGGTGATGATCTTGGCGTCCCTCATGTCCTGTGGTACGGCACCTTCCTTCAAACACTGACAGAGGACGTCATGCAATGGCAGCAGTAGGGCGGTCTTGCAGTGCTTGATCAGGTCAGGGGGTATGCCGTCATTGCCGGGTGCCTTGCCAGCGGCCAAGCTATCAATGGCCTTGCTGAATTCGTCGATGGTTGGCTCGGCGTCAAGTTCGTCCATGGATGGCAGGCAGTCGATGGCATCAAGGGCTGATGGTGTCACGGTGTTCTCTCTGGAGTAGAGGTCGGAGTAGTGTTCCACCCATCTCTCCATCTGCTTGTTCTTTTCTGTGATCATCACCCCAGTGGAGGATTTGAGGGGGGCCGTCTTGCTCTGACCCAGACCAAGTGCTTTCTTGATGCCATCGTACATACCACGGATGTTCCCTGTTATGGCAGCGGTTTGAATGTCTTGGCTGAGCTGAGTCCAGTACTCGTTGGCACAGCGCCGAGCAGTCTGCTGAACTTTGCTTCTCGCAGTCCTGAGAATCTGGAGATTCTTCTCGTTTGGGTACTTCTTGTACTCAGCAAGTGCTGAGCGCTTGGCTTCAATGACGGGGGTCATCTCGGTCAACTTGGAATCAAACCAGTCCTGTGACTTCGAGGTCTTCCTCCCAAAGGTAGCCAAGGCTGTGCGGTGGATGGTGTTTTGCAGCACTTCCCACTTCTGCTTTGCAGATTCTCCTTCTTGTGGTACACCAAGTTCCTTCTCAAAGGTGGAGGCAAACGGCTCAACAAGTTCTGGTTGAGCCATCTTGCTGGTGTCAATCCGTGCCTTTCCAGGCTGTCTAGCACGATGGAATTTCTTCAGCTGCAGCTTGACCTTGCAACACACCAATGAATGGTCTGTGTCGCAATCTGCACTCTGGAACGAACGGGTGATTAGCACGTTCTTCAGTGAGGTGCACCTGGTCAGGATCAAGTCCAGCTGGTGCCAGTGTTTTGAGCGTGGATGTTGCCAGGAAACCTTGTGTTGGGGCTTGGTCTTGAAGAACGAGTTTGTGATGCACAGATCGTGATATGTGCAGAACTCGAGCAGCCGCTGTCCGTTATCGTTCATTCTGCCCACGCCAAAAGGTCCAAGACAGGAGGGCCAGGAGTCGTGGTCAGCACCCACTCTGGCATTGAAGTCTCCAAGGAGAATGAGTTGTTCAGAGTTGGGGATGGTCCTGACAGTTGTTGCGAGATTCTCATAGAACTCGTCTTTTGCCTCTGGTGTGGCTGTCAGTGTTGGGGCATACACACTGACGAGGGTGACTGGGCCTTGAGTGGTGTTCAGGCGGAGGGTGAGGAGTCGTGTAGAGCCAGTGCTGCCCAGTTCCACCATCTTCAGCAAGGTGTTCTTCACTGCGAAGCCCACTCCGTGTTCCCTGTGTTCGTCGCTGCCCTTTCCCTTCCAGTAGAACGTGTAGTCCTTCTCTCTCAGTGTGCCTGCGTCAGCCAACCGTGTTTCCTGGAGAGTGACGATATCCACTCCCAGTCTCTTCAGCTCATTATTGATGATGGCAGTCTTCCTGGTGTCGTTGATGTCCTTGAGGTTAGCAGCGAGTCCTGTCATCATAGTGTGGACGTTCCAAGTTCCCAGTTTTAGAGTTGGTCTCTTTTGTTTTATTGTCTTGCCTGGTGCAAAGGTTCTCAGCCTGCTGTTCGGACTTCTCCTCATCCCCATGCACCCAATGAGGAAAGCAAGCTGTGGCGGGACAACACCTTATTGGCTGGGTGCTGCCCAGCTTGAGGCGGGCGGTAGCTGTCCAGTGAGATCCGATGATCCCTCCCACCGTCGGGAACAACCCCTGGCGCTGCGCTCTACGCCAATTGAGCGGTGGCTTATAACCGGTAACTGTCATTCCCCGTGTTTTTTCTATGCCAAAGGCGAAGCTGGAGTGTCCTCTGCAGTGATCCGGTGTTCTACCTTCCAGCGTTGGCGTTGGTAGGATTCAAGCCTGGGCAGGAACATATGGAGGACAAGATATTGCCCATGCAGCATGTCCCCCCTCTCCACGTCACTGATGAATCCAAAGGAACAGCAGGGCTGCTACAGTTTGGCACCAGCGCCGTTGCAGGAGCTGCCAGAACGATGTTGAGCACAACATAGAACTGCCTTAGGGGCTCCGACTCCGGATTTTTCCTCAGGGGTGACTCTCGAAGCCTTTCCCATGACCGGGTATGCCGCAAGGCAGCGGAGGTTTTAAATCAGGGTTTACCTTCCCCTAGATGGGCTACCTTCCCAGGTTGACGAGCCACCATCTACCCGAAGAATCTGGTTTTAAGGCGCCAGAGATCCGCCCTCGCCCTTTCTCCTATTAGTAAAAGCAGTTCTGCCAGGCTTAGAGACTAAACCACACGGGCAGGCTAGGAGTTGGACTTAGTTGTCAGAGGCTTTTCGAGACGCACGCCATAAGGAGCATTTTATGAGCACTGGGAGCTTAACCCCAGTGCCGCTCCTGGCTATGACAACCTTGGAACCCAACTACCTACAAAATTATCAATGTCAGATTAAGTTTTATTGAGCCTTTATTTTCATTTTTCTAAAATTTAAGCTATACTTTATAATAATTTTATTAAAATATGCAACTTATGGATTTTATAACTATTTTAGTAAATTGATTGATTAATTATGCAAAAGGTTTTTCTTTTTTAAAAAACATTAATTTTACTATTGTGGGGACTGTGAAATGAAGATACTGAATGATTCCATAACTCAGGTTTATTCACACAGTCACATCCCATCAAATCTCTGAGTAGAAAATAAGAGAGCGAACGCAGTCAGCTCTTCTCTATTTATACTAGTGACAACAAAGACTTTATCCCACATCCCTGTTACCTCCCCCTTCGTCTCTAAACCCCCCTCCTTATCTCTCAGTCTCCCAACTGGCCTCAGGGGGTCAGGAAGTCCTTTCAGGCCCCGCCGCTGCGTCTCCACGTCCAGGTGTTCTCCACAGGCGGTCAAGGCCCCATTGTCCTCTTCTAAGGCGTGAGGTCAACACATATGCCATCTCACTCTCTCCTTGGGCTTACACAATATGCAGTATGAATATATATATGCCACCCCCCCCCCCCAAACGCCGAAGAATGGACCATACATTCGGGTTTCCAAAAAAAGAAAAAAATTAATACAGGATTGCTTCAATGGCACAACTATACTCCATGCTCAAATTGAAAGGAAAATTCAGGTCCCCTTGACATCACAGCTTACCCAGCATGATCACATTAACATTTCAGTGATAACTCTCACAGCATAGTCTAAAGAACCTGATTAAAATTTAGTGATGACACCAACAGCATAGTTTATACCCGTTATTCCATCACCTATCAGTCTGCACGTTTTCTGGGTTTCAACCATCTTCCGAACCTGCTGTACGCAGGTTTCGTCGTCCCAGTGGTGCTGTCCTGCAAGGGATCTGCACTCTGAGGAAAAGAATGGTTATCTGATCTTTGCGGGGGGGGGGGGGGGCGAGACGTGGTCCCTGGGGGGTCTACCGCGCCGAGGTGCTCTAGCCGCCCGTACAGGCTCATCGTTTGTCACAAAAGCAGGTTTAAGTCTGTCAATACTGACTGTCTCTTTCCTGTCTCCTAAATCTAGCACAAACTGCTTATCACTAGTTTCCAGCACTCTGAATGGTCCATCGTATGGTGGACGGAGTGTCGATTTTACAGCATCATGTCTAACAAAAACGAACTCAGCATCCCTTAAGGCCTGGGGCACAAAAACCCGCGGGAAAGTGTGATGCACGGGGCCGGGGAGCATATCTGCCTCCACACCGCTTAGCGGTCTCAGAGGGGGGAGGCGCTCTGGCCCTGCATGCTCTGGTAAAAATTCGCCGGGCAGCCTGAGAGGCTGTGCAAACACTAACTCCGCTGGGGAGGCATCTAGATCCTCCTTGGGCGCAGAACGCAACCCTAATAAGACCCATGGTAGTTTGTTTACCCAATCTCCATCCGTAAGCGACGCTCTGAGAGCTGCCTTCAACAACCTATGGAAACGCTCGCATAAACCATTAGCCTGTGGGTGATACGCGGTAGTGTGATGGAGCGTTGTTCCCAGGCTGCTGGCCATCGCCGACCAAAGCTCGGAGACAATCTGGGGGCCTCTGTCTGACGTTATGTCCGACGGAACCCCAAAACGCGCTACCCAGGCCGTTAAAAAAACTCGAGCCACTTCTGCAGCCGTGGTTGAAGTTAAAGGGACTGCCTCCGGCCAACGCGTGGTTCGGTCCACCATTGTCAAAAGATGTGTGAACCCGTGTGACGACGGTAGGGGGCCCACGAGGTCGACATGCACGTGGTCGAACCTTCTGGCTGGAATTTTGAACGGTTCTAACGGAGCTTTAGTGTGTTTATGGATTTTGGCCCGCTGGCAGGCCATGCAGGTCTTTGCCCACTCTTTCACGTGCTTGCGCAGGCTCGGCCAAACAAACTTCTCTGCCACCATTTTCACGGAAGTGCGCGCTCCCGGGTGCGCGAGGGAGTGAACTGAGTCAAAAACGCGGCGGCGCCACACGGCTGGGACTACCAGGCGTGGCCGCCCAGTCGATACATTGCAGATTAAGGGGGGCATACCGGTTTGCAAACACCTGCTCTCCAGTCTTAACCCTGTTGGTCCAGACTGGAGCGCGTGCACGTCCGTGTCTGAGCTCTGCTCTGCTGCCATAGCTGCATAATCGATCCCCACGTGAACTGGGGCCGCGCGCGCTCCAGCGTTGTCATTTCGCTCCGCGTCCGCGGGAGCCTGCTCCAAATCCATGCGCACCGGCACTGTGAACGCGCGAGAGAAGCAGTCCGCGACCACGTTGAGTTTGCCCGCTACATGTTGGATATCCGTGGTAAACTCCGAGATTGCAGCCAGCTGCCTCTGCTGCCGACCTGACCAAGGCTCCGACACTTTAGCCATCGCAAACGTGAGCGGTTTGTGATCGACAAACGCAGTGAAACTCCGCCCTTCCAGCCAGAACTGAAAGTGGCGGGTGGCCAAATGAAGCGCCAACAGCTCTCTGTCAAACGTGCTGTATTTGCGCTCGGCCTCGTTTAAGGATTTGCTAAAAAACGCCAGTGGTTGCCAGACCCTGGCGACGTGCTGCTCCACGACCGCCCCTATGGCGACATCTGACGTGTCCGTAGTAAGAGCTATGCTAGCCGAAGGGTCTGGATGAGCGAGCAGCGTAGCGTCAGCCAGGGCTTTTTTTACCTCCGCGAATGCGCGTTCCCGCTCCGGGGACCACTCGATCGGGTTGGAGGGTTTTTTTTGTTTTCTGAGCGCAGCATATTAAGGTTGCATGAGCTGCGCTGCGTGAGGCAGGAAGCGGTTATAAAAATTTACCATGCCTAAAAATTCCTGCAATGATTTGACCGTTTGTGGGCTGGGGAATTCTGCCACTGCGTGCACCTTGCCTGGTAACGGGATCGCCCCCTCTGGTGAGACCCAGTGCCCCAAAAAATCGATCTGTGCCACGCCAAACTGGCACTTGGCCGGGTTAATAATTAGCCCGTGCTCTCCCAACCTCTGAAAAACGGTAGTGAGGTGTTTTTCGTGTTCCCCCTCTGAAGAACTAGCGACCAAAATGTCGTCGAGATAGACGAACACGAAATTTAGGTCCTGCAGCACAGCATCCATCATGCGCTGGAATGTTTGTGCGGCACCTTTAAGACCAAAAGGCATTCTCAAAAATTCAAAAAGTCCAAAAGGCGTTATTACCGCTGTTTTAGGGATATCCTCGGGCCGGACCGGAACCTGGTGGTAGCCGCGGACCAGGTCTATTTTAGAAAAAATGCGCGCGCCCCCGCCAGATGCACTGAGAAATCTTGAATGTGAGGGATTGGGTAGCGGTCATGCGCCGTGGCGTTATTTAGTCTGCGGTAGTTGCCGCACGGTCTCCAGGAGCCGTCAGCTTTAGGGACCATGTGCAGCGGCGAAGCCCATTGGCTCTTCGAACGGCGAATAATGCCCAGTTTTTCCAGGCTGGCGAACTCTTCGCGCGCAATGGAGAGTTTAGCCGTATCCAAACACCGTGCTTTTGCAAAGACGGGGGGGGGGGCACTGTAGTGATAAAATGCTCCTCCCCGTGTTTCGCAACTGTTGCAGAAAAGGTAGGGCTGCTGAGCGCTGGGAACTGGGTGAGGAGTGTGTTAAACTTACCTCCTGTTGTGGCGACGTGAGCCTGTACTGGTGGCGGTGACATTCGAGCTGCACAGGGAATAGAAGCAAAAGACAGTGCATTTACTAAGCGTCTGTTGGCAAGATCAACTAACAAACTATGTGAACACAGAAAATCAGCACCCAACATATTGAAGCTCACTGCCGCTACGATGAAGGTCCATTCATAAGTGCGGCCATGTAAGGACAGAGACAAGGTCCTTTCTCCATAGGTTTTGATGCTTGAGCCGTTCGCCGCCGTTGCCCCGTCGCCGCGGGGGCCCGCCACCCGGTCAGCGTAGGTCGGGGTGATGAAGCTCACCTGAGCCCCAGTGTTTATGAGGAACTGCCGCCCGGAGCTCTCATCCTTGATGTAAAGCAGCTTATTTGCTTCACCGAGAGCCGCAGCTGCTACCGGGTCTCGGCTCTGCGGTTTCCTGAGCTCTTGAAACCGCACGGCGGCACGCACCTGCTTGCTTTCTCCGCGAAACGCCGGTGAAAGAAACAGAGGCCATCTCCTCCGCTGCGTCGTGGCCGCGCCGCTGCCATGGTGGGGGGGTACAGCTCCGCCTTCTCCAGCTCCTCACTGCCCGGGGTCGTCACGCCGAGGTCTGCCGCTGTTGCTGTGGTCGTCTGCTCACCGCAGGAGTTGAGGAGCCACTGCGCCTCGCGGGCCATCGCACGGAACTATCGCTGCGTCCCACCCTGCATGCTGGCCAGGGTCCCTCTCATGTGCGTCGGGAGGGTGCTGAGGAAGATTTGTTTAAAGAGGAAGTTGTCATTGTCTGACTCCCTCAAATGAAGCATCTCCTCCATCAAGGCGATCGGTCTGCACCCTCCTTGGCCGTAGATAGCGATGAGCCTCTTGGCCCTCTCTTCGGCTGAGGGTGCGAAACATTCGACGAGGGCAGCCTTCAGCTCGCCGTATTTGTCGTCTGTGGGCGGCTGCCGTACCACGCTCCGCACGCATCCCATTGTGTGGGGGTCGAGCTTGGCGATAACATGTTAGAACTTGGTGTTATCGGCCGTTATTCCTGCGAGCGCGAACTGTGCCTCGGCATGGAAAAACCACGAGTTCGGGTCATTCCGCCAGAACTCTGGCAGTTTGACGGTGACGGCGCTCGCTCGGGCCGTCTCTGACGAGTCTGCCTCGCGGTTCTCCCTCTCGTCCATTATTTTCACGTAGCTTGGTCACCAATGTGGGGACTGTGAAATGAAGATACTGAATGATTCCATAACTCAGGTTTATTCACACAGTCACATCCCATCAAATCTCTGAGTAGAAAATAAGAGAGCGAACGCAGTCAGCTCTTCTCTATTTATACTAGTGACAACAAAGACTTTATCACACATCCCAGTTACCTCCCCCCTTCGTCTCTAAACCCCCCTCCTTATCTCTCAGTCTCCCAACTGGCCTCAGGGGGTCAGGAAGTCCTTTCAAGCCCCGCCGCTGCGTCCAGGTGTTCTCCACAGGCGGTCAAGGCCCCATTGTCCCCTTCTAAGGCGTGAGGTCAACACATATGCCATCTCACTCTCTCCTTGGGCTTACACAATATGCAGTATGAATATATATATGCCACACTATATGATAATCAACCAGATCCCGCAATTTCAATAACTTTTAATGTGTAAACAATAAATTAGTATGTTCAAAATACTCGACTTTGTATATAACATGGACAGCCCTTTTTGTAATGTTAGCAATAAATTAAGTATACTTTTATAATTGTTACCCCAGGCCTCTATACAATAGGTCAAGCATGGAAGTGTCAATGAGCAATACAAGATATAAAGTGATTTGTCTTAATTTTATTTATGATTACAATATTTTTGCAACTACTTTTATCAACTAATATTACCTTGTCATAGTAATTCACTAATTATGCATTTATCTGTTAAAATCACATATTTTATAAGTGTGTGTGTGGGTGTGTTACAACATATAACTGTAACTTTTATCCATATATGAACTGTTTTAATATGCACTATTAACAAGCTGTTTAATGTGTCTATTATATTTTGGGTTCCAAGATAAATTTCCATCCTCATATGGTTATCTCATTACTCCAAACATTCCAGTGTGGTAATCATTCTTTAAAAGCCTGTTGTGTCTTCAAACTCATAGCATGCACTTGCAATGTTTGCATATTTTCCTCTTCCCTCCACCTCTTGTCCGCTCCTAATGCCCAACAAATGTTGTTCCTGAGGAGCAGCCAAATGGGGCAGAGGTTGTAAATTTTTGAAAAAATGTGTCAATTGTGTCCATTTTTAATTTTCTATCTGACCCCGCCACCACGTTTACATTTCCTATTTTGTGTGTGCATCTCATATCCATATAATTCAAAATCTATATCTTTTTCTTCATTAATCCATAAGTCACTTATTGCAATAATCCTAAATGGGGTGTTAAATTGATTTAAAACTCCTTAATACTATCCATTATTAAATAAGGAAAAGGAAGAAAAAAAAGAAGAAACACTAAAGAAAAAAGCACACAAAAATCTCTACTCATAATCTCCACTTCACTATTATTCGTACATCAAAACTAAGGTTTAAATTTATCTAATTCCTCCATTTCTCTAATCATTACCTTACATTTCTTTGTCCATGTTGGCTGTATTTTCCCCTGTTTTGTGAAAGCCCTTTCAAAAATTTTATGAAGTGTATATTTATGTTGTCTTTTTGCATCTTTTACATCTGATTAGAATTTTAGCGTTACAAAAATAATTCATGGACTTCTGCCAATGTCCGAGTTCCTAGAGGCACTATGCACTTGATACAGTGGGACTTGTGTCAGTACCCACTTATTTTTTTGTAAAGCAATCTTAATAAATGTAAAAATCTGTATTGTCTTTGTAGTAGATTCTAGATCAAGTCCCACAGTAAACATAAATTCAGCAAGTTGAACTTTTCCTTAGACATTTGGAACTTTTCTCATAGACATGATATTTCCTTTACAATAATCAACAGGTATTTCCTTAAATATCTGGAAATTTATTGATGTAACTTTTAACTTCTCCTATTGAATGTTGTGATTTCATTACCAAATGGCTTCATTTATATTTTTCTCTTCATTATCTTTGTCTGTGTGGTGTCCTGCAAACAACGTGGGCTACATTGACAATTGGAGCTCATTTTGGGGAGCTCATCTTACGTAAAAATATAATGTATAAGCATCCCAAAGTGATTAAACAAAAACTGGTAAAACTCAAATTAAACATGAAGCTTCTAAATTGAATGATTTAGCCTCTCTTCCTCCTCATAATTTAAAATTAAATATGGTTTATTAAATATTTGGTCTCTAACTCCTAAGTCTCTGTTAGTCCATGATCTGTAATTAATCATCAGATTGATTTAATATCCCTTACAGAGATTTGTTTAGGGCAAGAGGATTATGTTGGGTTAAATGAATCAACTCCCTCTGGCTATTTAAACTGTCAAAATCCCAGAAGTTCTGGTCGTGGAGGAGGAGCAGCAACAATTTACCATTCCAAATTACTAGTTAATGTAAAGCAAAAAACATGTTTTAATTCCTTTGAGGGCCTGGTCCTCAGTATTGGGCACTTTAGCAATTTTAGGCTAAACTCAATTTTATTTGCCATAGTTTATCGTCCTCCATCAACCTACTCAGAATTTTTCCAAATTTGATGAATTCTTAGCTGATTAATGCTGAAATCAGATAAAATAATTATAGTAGGGGACTTTAATTTACATGTAGATGTAGATAGTGATTGTCTTAATGTGGCATTTAATTCAATATTAGACTCGATGGGGTTTTCTCAGAAAGTAAGAAATTCTACTCATTATCTCCACCATACGTTGGACATTGTTCTGACACATGGCATAGAAATAAAAATCTGGTAGTGTCTCCTCATAACCCTGTACTGTCAGACAATTGTCTGTTAACCTTTGATTTTACCATTTCTAACTATTTGTGACATAACGCACGGCTCAGGAGACACACACACAGGCTCAGGTTAGATTCAACAGCTTTATTCAACAACAAGGGTGTGTGACTGCGTGTCTGTGAGATGTGAATGTATTGGTGGTGGACGTCAGCTTCAGGCACAGGGGCAGGAAGCCGTGCAGCCGGGCAACCCTACGGGAGAAAGCACAGGGAGAAGGGTAACGGGCACCAAACCAATACAGAGGGATAATGGGATATGCTGGCTTACTTGGTTAGGCAGGTGGCTGGCGCTGACAAGGGTGTAGCCCGGGAGACAGCGACCTGGAGCGCCTGTGACAGCAGCGAGGAGATGGCGAAGCAGAGGAGAAGTCCGCCGCCGGGAAATCCACCTGTGCACAGTTGTGAAGACTGGAGAAGAAGGTAAGAGATTCTTACGTGAAAGATCTTGCTGGTAGAAGGGGGTTCCTTGAAGCAAGCAGGCCGACGGGATCAGACGGCTTCAGGCCAAAGCCCACGGCAGAGCGGCTTAAATCCCACACCGCTGATGAGGCGCAGGTGTGCGCGCAGCTGGCGCCGCTGATGAGCGGCGAGTCGTGACAGTACTCCCCCCTCTAGCAGCACCTCCTGGCGATGGTCTTTCAGGGTGCGCTCGGTGACACTCAGTGATGAGGGAGGGATCCAACACAAACGAGGGACACACCCATTGTCTCCACTCTGGCCCATAGCCCTCCCAGTCCACCAAGTACTGCAGCCCGCGACCCCGGCACCGGGAGTCCAAGATGGCGGAGACTGTCCAGGCCAGATGGCCACCTATCATCTGGGGCGTGGGCAGCGCTGCAGGTGGAGGGCAGAGGGGATCAGACACCACCGGTTTCACCTTGGAGACGTGGAAGGTGGGATGGATGCGGAGGGAGGGAGGGAGGGAGGAATAGCCACACGCACAGCCACCGGGTTGATAATCTTGGTGATGGGGTATGGGCCCATGAAACGTTGTGCCAACTTTCTCCTCTCACCCTTTAAATTAACGTCCTGAGTGGAAACCCAAACTTGCTGGCCCACCTGGTAGGCCGGAGCAGGTCTTCTGTGTCGGTCCGCCGTGGTCTTGTTGCGCTCCGCTGTGCGTAAAAGCGCATTGCGCGCTGTGGACCAGAAGGAGCGGCACCACCTAAGATGTGCCTGGACCGAGGGGACAGCCAGCTCGCTCTCCAGTGCTGGGAACAAAGGTGGATCATAGCCCAGGGATGCTTTAAAGGGGGACATCCCGGTGGCAGAGGAGCGAGCGGTGTTGTGGGCGTATTCCACCCAGGCGAGGTGTGAGCTCCAAGACGTGGGCTTCGAAGCAGTAACGCAGCGGAGCGCAACCTCCAGCTCCTGGTTGGTCCGTTCACACTGCCCGTTGGATTGGGGGTGATGGCCGGAGGAGAGGCTTACTTTGGCTCCTAGGGCGTTACAGAAGCTCTTCCAAACGTCCGAGGCAAATCGGGGACCCCGATCGGAGACCACGTCAACCGGTATCCCGTGCAGCCTGACCACGTGCTGGATGAGAAGATCTGCTGTCTCCAAGGCGGAGGGAAGCCCCTGTAGTGGCACGAAGTGGGCGGCCTTGGAGAAGCGGTCAACGATGGTCAGGACTGTGTCGAAGCTGTTGGAAACGGGGAGACCAGTGACAAAGTCTAGGGCGATGTGCGACCAGGGCCAGCCGGGGATGGGCAGGGGCTGGAGCAGGCCCGCAGGGGGCGTGTTACTAGACTTACTGGTGGCACAGATGGGGCAGGCCCGGGCGTAGCGGGTGGCATCCTTCTGCATCCCTGGCCACCAGAAGGACCGTTGAAGCAGGTCAATCATCCGGGAGGACCCAGGGTGGCAGGTGAGTTTTGATGTGTGGAGCCAGTGGAAAACCTCCCCCCGGACAGCTGATGGAACAAAGAGCCTCCCCTCCGGTCCGCCGCCAGGGTCCGGTTCCGACTCCTGCGCCCTCCGGATCTTGCTTTCAATGTCCCAGGAAATGGCTCCCACGATGCACGACCTGGGCAGGATGGTATGAACTGCGTCCTCTGACGCCTTGGGGGCAAATTGCCTGGAGAGGGCGTCGGGTAGACCATTCTTGGAGCCCGGCCTGAATGTGATGGTGAAGCAAAATCTGGCGAAGAACAAGGACCAGCGCGCCTGGCGGGCATTCAGATGCTTGGCAGTTCTTAAATATTCCCAAGTTCTTATGGTCAGTTAACACTACGAATGGCAGGGCGGCCCCCTCCAGCCAGTGGTGCCACTCCTGAAGCGCAAGCTTGATGGCAAGCAGCTCTCTGTCCCCCACGTCATAATTCCGTTCCGCCGGGGACAAGCGCCGAGAGAAGAAGGCGCAGGGCCGTTTGGCCCTGTTGGCTGGCGATCGCTGGGACAACACCGCCCCCACCCCTTTATCCGAAGCGTCGACCTCCACGATGCACTTTAGGGAGGGGTCGACCTGACTGAGGACCCGGGAGGAGGAGAACTCCGCCTTCAGTGCCTGGAAGGCCGCCGCGGCTTCTTCAGTCCACCGGAACGGGGTCTTAGGGGAGGTGAGGCGGGTCAGAGGGCCGACGATGGCTCCAAAGTTGGGAACAAAGCGGCGGTAGAAATTGGCAAACCCGATGAATTGCTGCACCTGTTTTCTGGAGGTAGGTGTGGGCCAATCTACCACCGCTTTAACCTTTGCTGGGTCTGGAAGCACTTGGTCATGGGAGATGACAAAGCCCAGGAAGGATGTAGTCTTGGCATAGAATTCACACTTTTCTGCTTTCACATACAACCGGTTCTCCAGCAGCCTCTGGAGGACCCGCCTCACGTGCACCCGGTGCTCATCTCTGGACTTGGAGAAGATGAGAATATCATCCAGATAGACGAACACAAAAAGGCCGATGAGGTCCCGGAGGACGTCATTGATGAGGCGCTGAAAGACGGCTGGAGCGTTGGTCAACCCGAACGGCATTACCAGGTACTCAAAGTGGCCATTCGGGGTACGGAAGGCTGTCTTCCACTCATCTCCTTCCCGGATCCGGACGAGGTGGTATGCGCTGCGGAGATCCAGCTTGGTGAACCAGGTCGCCCCCTGGAAGGAGTGGAAGGTGGTGTCCATCAGGGGCAGGGTGTAGCGGTCCTTCTCCGTGATGTCATTGAGGGCGCAGTAATCAATGCAAGGGCAAAGAGAACCATCCTTCTTGGCCACGAAGAAGAACCCTGCGCCTAATGGAGATGACGATGGACGGATTATCCCAGCGCTGAGCGACTCCTTCAGGTATGTGTTCATTGCCTCCTTCTCCGGCGCTGACAGACTGTAGAGGCGTCCCGAGGGAAGGGGAGCCCCCTGGCGGATGATTATGGCACAGTCGTAGGGCCGGTGAGGAGGGAGAGACATCGCCTTGGTCTTACTAAAGACTGCGCCCAGGTCGTGGAACTCCGCGGGTACCAGGGTTAGATCCGGAGGCGCGGCGTCCTTGGCAGTGAGAGGAGAGGATGGGGCGCAGGCAGCGGATTGGAGGCAGGTACTCATGCAAAAAGAGCTCCAGGCAGACACCCTTCCGGTCTTCCAGTCCAGGACGGGATTGTGGAGACGGAGCCACGGGTATCCAAGTATCACTGGGGAGACGGAGGATGGCAGGACAAAGAGGGTGATGTCTTCCCGGTGGTTACCGGAGATGATGACTGAGACGGGGGCCGTCCGGTGAGTCACTTTACCCAGGGATACACGGGAGAGATTGACTAGGGCGAGAGGAGTTTCAAGGGGCTGGCAACGGATGCCCAATCGGGTTGCCAGGCTCTGAGAAATAAAGCTACCCTCCACGCCTGAATCCACCAGTGCATGCGTGAGATGACCAGTGGAGTTATGACAGAAACGGATGGGCAGCGTCAAACGTGTGAGGGGAGTTAACCAGATAGCGTCCGCGAGGCCCCCTACAGTGACTCGCAGACCTCCCTGTTTGGCTTTTCCGGGCAATGCTCCACCGTGTGTTGGCTACCCCCGCAATACATGCAGAGGTCCAACTCACAGCGGTGTTGTTTCTCCGCCAGGGGGAGCTTTGTCCGGCCCGTCACCATCGGCTCCGACTCCTCGGAGGCCTCCGGTGGCGGTAACGCCAGGGGGCGAGCTTGGGATGAGCGCGACGAGGCGCCCCACGAGCAAGAAGTAGACTTCCGCTCTGAGGCGCGCTCGCGCAGCCTGTTATCGAAACTGATGGCAAATGAAATCAGCTCTGCCAGCGTCTCCGGAATATCCCGACCGGCCAACTCATCCCTCAGACCAGAGTTTAGGCTGCGGAGGAAGATGCCGCAGAGGGAGCGTTCCTCCCAGCCAACTTCCTCCGCTGTTACCCGGAAGTCTATCGCGTAGTCCGCGGCCGATCGGATCCCCTGTTGGAGGCCGAGGAGGTGATCGACCAGGACGCTGTCTTGACGCGAATGATCAAAGACTTCCAGGAACTGTTTAACGAACTGGCCATAGGTGAGGGTGACGTAACTGGGCTTCGCCATTACGGCGTAAGCTCAAGTAAGCACTCGACCCTCCAGGAGATTCCCGATATAGCCAATCCGACTGTGGTCTGAGGGAAAGTCTGCGGGGACGCGGTGGAACACCGACTCACACTGCATTATAAATCCCCGCGCTCCACCGAGCTTACCGCTAAAGCGGGCTGGGGTTGGGATAGGTGTGAGTCGGGCCGGCGCACCCGAAACTGGCTGGACGGCCACCGGAGCAGCGAGAGCTGCGCCACCCTGACGAGCCGGGGGGAACGGCTGTCGGGGGTCCAGGCGGTCTAATCGGTTAGTTATTTGAGTCAACTGATTGAGAATCACTTGTTGCTGATGAGCTATTAAATCCACCCGAGCCTCGAGGGTGGAAAAACAGCATGTGAGCCCGCTGTCCGCCGAGCCGCTCTGCTGAAGCTGTACTGACATAACGCACAGCTCAGGAGACACACACGCAGGCTCAGGTTAGATTCAACAGCTTTATTCAACAACAAGGGTGTGTGACTGCGTGTCTGTGAGATGTGAATGTATTGGTGGTGGACGTCAGCTTCAGGCACGGGGGCAGGAAGCCGTGCAGCCGGGCAACCCTACAGGAGAAAGCACAGGGAGAAGGGTGACGGGCACCAAACCAATACAGAGGGATAATGGGATATGCTGGCTTACTTGGTTAGGCAGGTGGCTGGCGTTGACAAGGGCGTAGCCCGGGAGACAGCGACCTGGAGCACCTGTGACAGCAGCGAGGAGATGGTGAAGCAGAGGAGAAGTCCGCCACCGGGAAATCCACCTGTGCACAGGGGTGAAGACTGGAGAAGAAGGTAAAAGATTCTTACGTGAAAGATCTTGCTGGTAGAAGGGGGTTCCTTGCAGCAAGCAGGCCGACGGGATCAGACGGCTTCAGGCCAAAGCCCAGGGCAGAGCAGCTTAAATCCCACGCCGCTGACGAGGCGCAGGTGTGCGCGCAGCTGGCGCCGCTGATGAGTGGCAAGTCGTGACAATTTGGCTCCTAAAGAAAAATATTACTACAGTAGATGCCTCTCAGATAATGCTGTTACCAAATTTATGCAGATTATTTCCTCTATGCCATGTGTCAACACAAAGGAAATAAGCTATGGAGAGCTTGCTCCTTCTGTAATTGATAGCATGGTAGATAGTATTACAGCTTCTCCGCATCAGACTCCAGACTCTGTGGTCTCCTTAAATAAAGAAAAAGTCTAATCAAAGATTTCTAACTCCTTAGTTCAACACAAAAACTCGTAGAACAGAAAACTTGTCATTAGAAAGAAAATGGCACTCCACTGATTTAGATAAAATCTATTTAGCTTGGAGAAATCATCTTTTAATTTATAAAAAAATCTCTTAGAAAAGCAAGAACGAGTTATTATTCTGCTTTAATAGAAGAGAACAAAAATAATCCCAGGTTTCCTCCCAGTACTGTAGCCAGGTTGACAAAGAGTCAGGACTCTGCCAATCCTAGCATTCCCTTAGAGCTTACTAATCAGGACTTTATGAACTTTTTCAATAATAGAATTTCATCCATGATAAAATCAATCAGATTCTTCCCACCATTAACTTAAATACAGTAACTACCACAATTCCTTCAGTGGATGTCTGTCTTAATGAATTTACTCCAATTGACCTTTTAGGGTTAGACAAAATAGTTTCCTCATCCAAGTTTTCAACTTGTCTTTTAGACCCTATTCCTACTAGGTTATTTAAAGAAGTCTTCTCACTTACTGGTAGTTTTATTCTTCATATAATCAATTCTTCACTAACTTAGGCCATGTACCGCAGGCTTTTTAAAACAGCTGTAATTAAACCCTTACTCAAAAAGCCAACGCTAGAGAGGCACCAGGAGCTTTAGCTAACTATAGACCAATCTCTAATCTCCCTTTCATTTCAAAAATCTTAGAGTTGCTACTACGCAATTATTTGACCACCTGCAGGGAACTAGTTACTTGATAGATTAGAACACTATGTCAGACTTAATGGAACTTCATTACAGTGGTTTAGATCTTATTTATCTGATAAATTCCTGTTTGTTCATGCCAATAATGAATTTTCTTTAGTATATATATATATATATATATATATATATATATATATATATATATATATATATATATATATATATATACGTATATATATATATACAGATGGGCTACAGCAGCAGAAGACCACGCCGGGTGCCACTCCTTTCAGCTAAGAACAGGAAACTGAGGCTACAATTTGCACAAGCTCATCGAAATTGGACAATAGAAGATTGGAAAAACGTTGCCTGGTCTGATGAGTCTCGATTTCTGCTGCGACATTCGGATGGTAGGGTCAGAATTTGGCGTCAACAACATGAAAGCATGGATCCATCCTGCCTTGTATCAATGGTTCAGGCTGGTGGTGGTGGTGTAATGGTGTGGGGAATATTTTCTTGGCACTCTTTGGGCCCCTTGGTACCAATTGAGCATCGTTGCAACGCTACAGCCTACCTGAGTATTGTTGCTGACCATGTCCATCCCTTTATGACCACAATGTACCCAACTTCTGATGGCTACTTTCAGCAGGATAATGCGCCATGTCATAAAGCTGGAATCATCTCAGACTGGTTTCTTGAACATGACAATGAGTTCACTGTACTCAAATGGCCTCCACAGTCACCAGATGTCAATCCAATAGAGCATCTTTGGGATGTGGTGGAACGGGAGATTCGCATCATGGATGTGCAGCCGACAAACCGGCGCCAACTGTGTGATGCCATCATGTCAATATGGACCAAACTCTCTGAGGAATGCTTCCAGCACCTTGTTGAATCTATGCCACGAAGAATTGAGGCAGTTCTGAAGGCTAAAGGGGGTCCAACCCGTTACTAGCATGGTGTACCTAATAAAGTGGCCGGTGAGTATATACATATATATACACTACCGTTCAAAAGTTTGGGGTCACCCAGACAATTATTTTGTGTTTTCCATGAAAAGTCACACTTATTTACCACCATGAGTTGTAAAATGAATAGAAAATATAGTCAAGACATTGACAAGGTTAGAAATAATGATTTGTATTTGAAATACACTGCACGGTGGCGCAGTGGTTTAGCACTGTGGCAGCACAGTTTTACCCTCGGCCGGGGGACCGCGGGGATCATGAGATCGTGGGTTCGATCCCAGCCCCCGACCAACAGTGAGCTGTGTGGAGTTTGCATGTTCTCCCCGTGTTGCGTGGGTTTACTCCGGGATTTGTCCGGTTTCCTCCCGCACACCAAAAACATGTAGGTTTAGGGCGCTCGCGCACGCAGCGACCAGTAGCCGGTGGCTTGTCACCAGACTGCAAACCAAGTCTACCTACGGGTACAAATAAGTAACAAAAAAAAAAAAAATAATAATTTTTTCCTTCAAACTTTGCTTTCGTCAAAGAATCCTCCATTTGCAGCAATTACAGCATTGCAGACCTAACATGATTGCACAAGAGTTTTCTAATCATCCATTAGCCTTCTGACGCAATGAGCAAACACATTGTACCATTAGAACACTGGAGTGATAGTTGCTGGAAATGGACTTCTATACACCTATCTAGATATTGCACCAAAAATCAGACATTTACAGCTAGAATAGTCATTTACCACATTAGCAATGTATAGAGTGTATTTCTGATTAGTTTGAAGTTATCTTCATTGAAAAAAAGTGCTTTTCTTTCAAAAATAAGGAAATTTCTAAGTGACCCCAAACTTTTGAACGGTAGTGTATATATATATATATATATATACATATATATATATGTGTTTCCGTTAGGCAACATTATCAGAAAGCACTGTATAGATTTTCATTGTTATACAGATGACACAATTATACCTGTTAGTGAAGCCAGATGATAGTAATCAGGTAGCCAAATTGAAAGCCTGTCTTAAGGAAATCAAAGCTTGGATGACTTGTAATTTCCTGCTATTAAATTCTGATAAGACTGAAGTCATTCTTGTTGATCCAAAAAACCTTAGAAATACCTTTCCAAATCAAACTTTCAGTCTGGATGCAGTTACTCTCCTAATAGCTCTGTAAGGAACCTCAGAATTATTTTTGATCAAGATCTGTCTTTCAATTCACATATTAAATTTGTTTCTAAGACTGCCTTCTATCATTTGCCTAATATTACCAAGATTAGGAGCATCTTGTCTCAGAGTGATGCTGAGAAACTGATCCACACTTTTGTAGCTCTAGATAAGATTATTGTAATTCTTTATCAGGTTGACCTATAACATCTTTAAAATGTCTTCAGCTGATCCAAAATGCTGCAGCAAGAATTTTAACAGGTACTAGAAAGAGATCATATCTCTCCGGTTCTGGTCTCCCTTCATTGGCTTCCCATAGAGTTTAGAATTAAATTTAAAATTCTTTAAGTTTTGTAGGGTTCCCCCTACAGTTGAAAGTGCTATGAGATGACTGTTGTTGTGAAATGGTGCTATATAAATAAAGTTGAATTGAATTCATTATTGATCATCTATTGATAATTTTATGTAATATCTATTTTTCTGAAGACTGCTAATTATTTTGCTAATTAATTTCTTTGATGCCCCCTTTTTTGATGCATGGAGACACACATGCAGCAAAGTTACATGGTATTTTCTTGATTCTTTTACTGAAAGGAAGTGTGCTATTACTTTTAATTAAATGAAAATTTGTGGGTAGCACAGCTCTTTCAAAATGAAATTTCAATAATCATGGCTTCTTTTGTGATGTCTCTTGAACTAATTTACAAATTCCATTTAAGAAAAACAAAATAGCTATCTGTGCATTTTTGATATGCTTCAGCATTGATAAATAAGATCAGTTTTTTCCAGTTGAACACAGACAGGTTGAATTTGAATAAATGAATAAATATTGTGTCACACTCTTTCAGTCAATTGAAAGGTGGACATTTTGCCTAATTAGAATTTGGTCTAATTTTGTACAAGGAATGCCTCATTTTATACATTCCTTGGTAAATTATGGGGTGGAATGTATTTCCCCCTGACCCAGCTTGGCCACGGCCGAATCAGGAAAACACATTCTTCATTATGGTCACATTTCTGAAATATGATGTTGTCACACCATTATGTGGTGAGTAACATCAAACGTATCCTGCAGTGCAAAATCTTATAAAATCATATAAACATTACATTTGTAAAGTCAGAGTCATTTAAATCAGCATACCTTATGTCATTTACAATGTCATGCCAAGTCATTCTTAGCTTCAAAAAATGCTTATCAATTCAGGGGTCCTTTCTCCTGTGGTCAGTCAATGTCAATCTTTTTTTTTTTTTGATTATTTTATTACATATTGCATATGTCACCAAAGATTTATTAAATTAAAAAGGTAATTGATAGGATATTTTCAGGTTTCACTGATTATTCATCTCTGGGCTCCAGAATACCTCCCCCCAGGCCACGGGGGGCAGGGAGTGGGCGAACAATCTGAATTGTTTTTTTAATAGGTTTGACCAACCGCCCTCCCCCCGACTGCACAACAACCACTGCTGCCTGTAAAGACATCAAGTCCTGCTGCCCACTCCCCACTCCACCAACACCCCCCCACTCCCAACACACAGCCCCCCATCCTGACCTTGACCAGGACCCAGGTGAGGACAGAGCTGAGGAAGATCAAGGCGAGGAAGGCGTCGGGACCGGACAGCATCAGCGCAAAGCTCCTCAAGTCCTGTGCAGACCAGCTGTGTGGGATTGTGACGTACATCTTCAACCTGATCCTGAAGCTGGGGAGGGTACCGCAGCTGTGGAAAACATCTTGTGTGGTACCTGTACCAAAAACTTCCCACCCCAAAGACCTGAACAGCTACAGACCGGTGGCCTTGACGTCCCACTTGATGAAGACCCTGGAGAGACTGCTCCTTGCTCACCTCCACCCCCTGGTGGAACCAGCGATGGATCCACTCCAGTTTGCCTACCAGCATGGCATTGGGGTGGAGGATGTAGTGATCTTCCTCCTTCACCGTTCTCTGTCCCACCTGGAGAAGCCCGGGAATGTGGTGAGGATCATGTTCTTTGACTTCTCCAGTGCTTTCAACACCATCCAACCGATGATCCTGAAGGACAAGCTGCTGCGCGCAGGGGTGGACCAGCACCTGTCATCATGGATCCTGGACTACCTCACGAACCGGCCTCAGTTTGTGAGAACCCGGGACCGTGTGTCCAACACGATCAACAGTAGCATGGGGGCCCCCCAGGGAACGGTGTTGGCTCCCTTCCTGTTCACTCTTTATACTGCGGACTTCTCACACAACACAACACACTGCCATCTACAGAAGTTCTCTGATGACTCTGTGATCGTTGGCCTCATCTCCAATGGAGATGAAGCTGAGTACAGAGGGCTTATCCAGGACTTCGTGGACTGGTGCCATCGGAACTGCCTCCAGATCAACGCGAGGAAAACTAAGGAGCTGGTGGTGGACTGCCGCAGGCAAGGACAACCCCTCACAGCACCAGTAAATGTACAGGGAACATACATTGAGATGGTGACATCCTACAAGTACCTGGGTGTTCATCTGAACAATAAACTAGACTGGTCACACAATACTGATGCACTCTACAAGAAGGGACAGCGCAGGCTGTTCCTACTGAGGAGACTCAGGTCTTTTGGTGTACAAGGGGCGCTGCTGAAGACATTCTATGACACGGTGGTGGCATTAGCCATCACTTTTGGAGTGGTCTGCTGGGGCAGTGGCATTACTGCAGCCGATAGGAAGAGACTGAACAAACTGATCAAGAAAGCTAGCTCTGTCCTGGGGCAGCGCCTTGATCCGGTGGAGGAGATAGGAGAGAGAAGGATGGTAGCTAAACTGTCATCTCTGCTGGAGTCCGAGTTCCACCCTATGCAGGACATACTGAATGCACTGAGGAGCTCATTTAGCAGCAGACTACATCATCCCAGGTGCACAACCGAGAGGTTTCGCAGGTCCTTCCTACCAACGGCTGTCAGACTGTACAACCTAAGCAGGGCTGCTTGCAGAGATAGCAAAAAGACGTAACAACCTAATAGTTTTTTGAATGCAAAAGATGCAATAGACTTACACAATGGTCCCCTCCGGCATACAACTAGGAAAATACCGGTAGCTACGGAGGGTGAGAATATGTATGGGCACATAATCATACCATGTAGGATAACTAAGTAGACGGTTGTGCTGTTTCATCCCATCTAGCAACAATGCTCTGCACTGTGTGTGTTTATACATTTACATATTTATTCCATCTAGCTACAATGCTCCGCACTGGGTGTGTTTATGTTTATATTTATATATCTATATATTCATTCCATCTAGCTACAATGCTCCACACTGTGTTTATATATCTACATATTATTCCATCTAGCTACATTGCTCCGCACTGTGTGTTTATATATTTACATATTTTTTCCACCTAGCTGCAATGCTCCGTACTGTGTGTTTATATATCTACATATTATTCCATCTAGCTACATTGCTCCGCACTGTGTGTTTATATATTTACATATTTATTCCATCTAGCTGCAATGCTCCGTACTGTGTGTTTATATACTCATATATTTATCCCATCGAGCTACAATGCTCTACACTGTGTGTCTGTGTGTGTGTATATATATATATATATATATATATATATATATATATATATATATATATATATATATATATATATTTATAGTAATATGTACATATGTATATTAGCTGCTCTTTCTTGCTTGCTTTTTTTTTTCTTGCCTTCTGATTGTTGCTCTGAGTGTTGCTATCCCTGTGTTGTTGCAATCCTCGAATTTCCTCATTGTGGGACTAATAAAGGCTTATCTTATCTTATCTTATCTTATTCTGTGTGATTTTAATGCTATATTATTCTATTTTATATTATAATTGTATCTGGTGCATATAATGAGCCAGTGTCTGATTCACTGTATTTTTCCATTGTCTCAGAGCTTGAAAACACTGTTTGTTTTTCAGTGTGAGAGTAGGTTGAACAAGATTGTAAATAATGACAAAGGTTTCATTGTTTATGCCTGTAGTTAGGGTGACTGGGTCATGCAGCAGAATGTTCAGTGCTGACCATAGATTAGAAGCTCCAAATAGCGGCTCCAGCCAGTCTAGCTTAGATAAGGTCAGGGCCTTGAACACATGTTAGGGAGTTGGTGTTAACAGGCTCTTAGGCAGTAATGATGATGTTATGATTCCTTGTTAATTTGGCAAATCTAATTCCTGGTGAAAGCTAAAAAAATTTTTTGAATGCTTTTCCTTTTCCTTTTGAAAAACAAAGAATAAGGAATAGCAGAAAAGCCTTTAAATCACACCTAAAGCTTCCACAATTTGAATGTGAGTTTGCTACTCCCAACAAGTATTCACTAAATATGCTATGAATCAATTAAGGTTTTACCAATTGACATGGGCAATCACTTAGTTTAAGATTATATACAAACAAAACAATAGCCTATATTAAAAGCCTTAGACCAATGCTGCATTTTAGAATGAATAACTGTAGATATAAACCTAATCTCTATTTTCAAAAATTTATGACACAAAATCACAGTCTGTGGCCTGTATTTTTTAAGGCTGATTCTGTCTATTCTTATCTAGGTCAAAATGACACAGCTCACTAATCAGTCTTCTTGTGGTATGTCTGTCTTTCAGTTCATAAATTTACCATCTCCCAATATTAACATTAGATTAACATTAATTATCAATCTCTTTTGAACCTCTATGCTTTAAATCATGTGATATAGGGTATACATAAAGCCTTCAGTGATTAGGCATTATTAAATGACATCATAATATTGTAATATTCAATTAATTTCATCATTGTCATGCTGGTACCATTGATTAAGATGTAAACAGTTATACTTAAATTAATATCCTATGGGTCTGTAGTCATGTCATCACACATCAGTCCTTCTTCCTGTAAAAGGCACTGTTATGCTTCAGTCAAAGAAAAAGGGTCAGTAATACGTCAAAAATTGCTTTAAAAATATGTAAATAATTTATCACGTACGCAACATTAGTTAAAATCCCGCAAAATTAGATTGAAAAGGTAAAACCCCAAAACTTTGTAAAAATATCCATATTTAGATTACTCTTTCTCCCACATAGTCTGCTTTTCCATTTTTTCTAAAACTCTCACACACACACAGAATTATTATCTCCACAAGGTTGAAACAGGTCCTCCCATTTTTTCTACACTGCCATAACACAAAACTAGTCGACTCCTTTTGCTCAAAGCCACTATTTTCAGATACCTATAATTTTAAACATTTCTCAGAAGGATAACAATCAATCCTTTTATGCTAAAAATTACAATAGTTTAAAACCTGCTCCTTCCACCTCCACGGAGAACTCTCATCCCTTTTTTCCACGCTGGAGCAGATTATAGAAACTACAGAAAGACAGAACAACCCAACTGCAGCTGCCTCTAAGACTCACACACACACACACACACAAAAAATAAATAAAAAAAAAACCTGTTTTTCTCATTGTCCATTTTAACATTATCCGGTTCTGTTGCCATTTAATCTGACTGTCTTTAAATATTATAGTCTAATATCAATATCTTATAACATACAATAAAGTTATTATGGTTTTATTTATTTCCACTTCCTCACAACAATATTGCCTCACAAATCACCTTGTTTTTTTCTGTAATTAGTTTAGTTATTATAATTATATATCACCTATGAACCGATCGTCCCGATCGGGTAGCTTAAAACTTATGCGTTTATTTCACACACACAGTCGTCGGCCTCCGTCGGTCTATGATGACCATGGAAGAGAATCCTAAACGTCTACTCTGCTGGAACAGCACCGCCTGTGGCTGAACAGGCCGATGCGCGAATGGCAGTCCCTGTCACACAGGTCGCACTTGTGGGTGGTCTCCGTGCTGCTGGGTCTGTGGCGGTCCTTCCTGCGGGTCCTTTTTTCATCTGCAGCAGCAGTCAGTCTCTCTTCACCCGCCTTGAGCTGTCTGGTCAGGGTGCCTCTCCATTTAGAGTGGTCCGTTGCAAGGTCCTCCCAGCGCTCTGTGTTGATCTCCAGGGCCTTCATGTCTCTCTTGCAGACGTCTCTAAAACGCAGCTGTGGGCGGCCAACGTCTCTCTTGCCAGTTGCCAGTTCTCCATAGAGGACGTCTTTGGGGATTCTGCCATCCTCCATACGGTGAACGTGGCCTAGCCAGCGGAGCCTGCGCTGTCTGAGTAGAGTGAACATGGAGGGAAGGCCGGCGCGGGACAGAACTTCTGTGTTGGGCACTTTGTCCTGCCAGGATATGTCCAGGATGTGGCAAATGCAGCGCAAGTGGAGGGAGTTCAGTCTCTTTTCCTGCCGGGCGTATGTTGTCCACGTCTCACTCCCATAGAGCAGTGTGCTGATGACGCAGGCGTTGTACACTGCCATCTTCGTCTTGACAGAGAGTTTGGGATTCTCCCACACTCGTGTGGTGAGACGAGCGAGTGTGAAGGCTGATTTTCCAATCCTCTTGTTGATCTCTGTATCAAGGGAGAGGTTGTTGCTGATCATGGACCCCAGGTACGTGAACTGATTGACGACCTCCAGCTCGTAGTCGTCAATGGTGATGGTTGGTGGTGCTTCCGTGCCTTGCGCCAAGACGTTAGTCTTCTTCAGGCTGATGGTAAGCCCGGAGTCCTTGCATGCCTGGGAGAAGCGGTCCATCAGGGTCTGAAGCTCCTGCTGTGTGTGGGTTGCGACTGCAGCGTCGTCTGCGAACAGCATGTCTCTGATTAGAGCCTTGCGTACTTTGGTTCTGGCTTTCAGGCGGGCGAGGTTGAAAAGCCTGCCATCAGATCTTGTGTGCAGGTAGATTCCCTCTGTTGCTGTGCTGAAGGCATGCCTCAGGAGCATAGCAAAGAAAATCCCAAAGAGGGTTGGCGCAAGTACACAGCCCTGTTTCACTCCGCTGCGTATGTTGAAAGGCTCTGAGACGTTGCCATCGTGCTGCACTATCCCCTGCATGTTGATGTGAAACGATTCAATGAGGCTTTGCAACTTTGGTGGGCATCCTATCTTTGGCAGGATCTTGAAAAGGCCCTCTCTGCTGACCAGATCGAACGCTTTGGTGAGGTCGATGAAGGCGACGTACAGGGGCATGTTCTGTTCTCTGCATTTCTCCTGGAGTTGGCGGATGGAGAATATCATGTCTACCATCGATCGCTCAGCGCGGAAGCCACACTGAGACTCGGGGTAGACATGTTCGGCAAGCTTCTATAGACGAACGAGAACAACTCGTGCGTAGACTTTGCCAACAACGCTGAGGAGGGAGATGCCCCTGTAGTTGTTGCAGTCGCTTCTCTCCCCTTTGTTTTTGTAGAGGGTGATGATCTTGGCGTCCCTCATGTCCTGTGGTACGGCACCTTCCTTCCAACACTGGCAGAGGACGTCATGCAATGGCAGCAGAAGGGCGGTCTTGCAGTGCTTGATCAGGTCGGGGGGTATGCCGTCGTTGCCGGGTGCCTTGCCAGCGGCCAAGCTATCAATGGCCTTGCTGAGTTCGTCGATGGTTGGCTCGGCGTCAAGTTCGTCCATGGATGGCAGGCAGTCGATGGCATCAAGGGCTGACGGTGTCACAGTGTTCTGTCTGGAGTAGAGGTCGGAGTAGTGTTCCACCCATCTCTCCATCTGCTTGTTCTTTTCTGTGATCATCTCCCCAGTGGAGGATTTGAGGGGGGCCGTCTTGCTCTGAGCCGGACCAAGTGCTTTCTTGATGCCATCGTACATACCACGGATGTTCCCTGTTATGGCAGCGGTTTGAATGTCTTGGCTGAGCTGAGTCCAGTACTCGTTGGCACAGCGCCGAGCAATTTGCTGAACTTTGCTTCTCGCAGCCCTGAGAATCTGGAGATTCTTCTCGTTTGGGTACTTCTTGTACTCAGCAAGTGCTGAGCGCTTGGCTTCAATGACGGGGGTCATCTCGGTCAACTTGGCATCAAACCAGTCCTGTGACTTCGAGGTCTTCCTCCCAAAGGTAGCCAAGGCTGTGCGGTGGATGGTGTTTTGCAGCTCTTCCCACTTCTGCTTTGCAGATTCTCCTTCTTGTGGTACACCAAGTTCCTTCTCAAAGGTGGAGGCAAACTGCTCAACAAGTTCTGGTTGAGCCATCTTGCTGGTGTCAATCCGTGCCTTTCCAGGTTGTCTAGCACGATGGAATTTCTTCAGCTGCAGCTTGACCTTGCAACACACCAATGAATGGTCTGTGTCGCAATCTGCACTCTGGAACGAACGGGTGATTAGCACGTTCTTCAGTGAGGTGCGCCTGGTCAGGATCAAGTCCAGCTGGTGCCAGTGCTTTGAGCGTGGATGTTGCCAGGAAACCTTGTGTTGGGGCTTGGTCTTGAAGAACGAGTTTGTGATGCACAGATCGTGATATGTGCAGAACTCGAGCAGCCGCTGTCCGTTGTCATTCATTCTGCCCATGCCAAAAGGTCCAAGACAGGAGGGCCAGGAGTCGTGGTCAGCACCCACTCTGGCATTGGAGTCTCCAAGGAGAATGAGTTGTTCAGAGTTGGGGACGATCCTGACAGTTGTTGCGAGATTCTCATAGAACTCGTCTTTTGCCTCTGGTGTGGCTGTCAGTGTTGGGGCATACACACTGACGAGGGTGACTGGGCCTTGAGTGGTGTTCAGGCGGAGGGTGAGGAGTCGTGCAGAGCCAGTGCTGCTCGGTTCCACCGTCTTCAGCAAGGTGTTCTTCACTGCAAAGCCCACTCCGTGTTCCCTGTGTTCGTCACTGCCCTTTCCCTGCCAGTAGAACGTGTAGTCCTTCTCTCTCAGTGTGCCTGCGTCAGCCAACCGTGTTTCCTGGAGAGTGGCGATATCCACTCCCAGTCTCTTCAGCTCATTATTGATGATGGCAGTCTTCCTGGTGTCGTTGATGTCCTTGAGGTTAGTAGCGAGTCCTGTCATCATAGTGTGGACGTTCCAAGTTCCCAGTTTTAGAGTTTGTCTCTTTTGTTTTATTGTCTTGTCTGGTGCGAAAGTTCTCAGCCTGCTGTTCGGACTTCTCCTCATCCCCATGCACCCAATGAGGAAAGCAAGCTGTGGCGGGACATCACCTTATTGGCTGGGCGCTGCCCAGCTTGAGGCGGGCGGTAGCTGTCCAGTGAGATCCGATGATCCCTCCCACCATCGGGAATAACCCCTGGCGCCGAGCTCTACGCCAATTGAGCGGTGGCTTATAACCGGTACCTGTCATTCCCCGTGTTTTGTCTACGCCAAAGGCAAAGCTGGAGTGTCCTCTCCAGTGATCCGGTGTTCTACCTTCCAGCGTTGGGCGTTGGTAGGATTCAAGCCTGGGCAGGAAGATATGGAGGATAAAATGTTGCCCATGCAGCATGTCCCCCCTCTCCATGTCACTGATGAATCCAAAGGAACAGCAGGGCTGCTACAGTTTGGCACCAGCGCCGTTGCAGGAGCTGCCAGAACGATGTTGAGCACAACATAGAACTGCCTTAGGGGCTCCGACTCCGGATTTTTCCTCAGGGGTGACTCTCGAAGCCTTTCCCGTGACCGGGTATGCCGCAAGGCAGCGGAGGTTTGGAATCAGGGTTTACCTTCCCCTAGATGGGCTACCTTCCCAGGTTGACGAGCCACCATCTACCCGAAGCATCTGGTTTTAAGGCGCCAGAGATCCGCCCTCGCCCCTTCTCCTATTAGTAAAAGCAGTTCCGCCGGGCTTAGAGACTAAACCACACGGGCAGGCTAGGAGTTGGACTTAGTTGTCAGAGGCTTTTCGAGACGCACGCCATAAGGAGCATTTTATGAGCACTGGGAGCTTAACCCCAGTGCCGCTCCTGGCTATGACACCCTTGGAACCTAATGCGGTAAGACCAACTATTTTTTTAGAGATGCGCCCATTGCAGTTTTTCTCTAGGAGTTTCAACCTTTTTGGTCTGAGCTAAATACGCTAGGGGTGCCAACTCTACTTTTTGAGATCAAGTGATGATTTCAAGGGGTTTAAACCTTTTGGCAAAGCTATGTATCAGCCGAATAACATCTGTTTTTCGGTAACCCTATATCAGTCACCCCGGGGTTTGAACCTTTTATTCGGGCTGTACAATGCAAAACGGATAACTCTACTTTCCAGTGACATCAAATAAATACTTGTCACTGCAGGGTTTAAACCGATTACCCAAGCAACAAACACAAACGGAGGTAACTCTACTTTCCAGTGACGTCAAATAAATACTTGTCACTGCAGGGTTTAAACCGATTACCCAAGCCCTCATGAATTCAAGACCATATCTCAGTTTCATTCCACAAATAAAATCACGCGTGCATGAGTACTTAATCTCTACAGAAAGGGCTGTCCCCAAAGGGACAGGCAGAAATTTATTGAAAAAGGTTTTCTGCTCACCTCTTATCATGTTGTGGCCGCCAGTCTGGAGAGAAAAAAATCCTCACACTGTTTACAAAACTAAACCTAAAATTTAGCCTCGTAACTGGGCGGAAACACCAAACTGTTGAGTCTAAACTACCTTAAACCCCAGTTCTTTGATACAACGGCCAAATAACCAGGCTGAGAGATGAAGTATATTTTCTTTTTTTTTTAACTGAAAGTGAGATATGGTTACAAGCAGCACTGGGACACACCTCTTTAGGTTATTCCTGGTGAGAGTGTGCCCCCCCCAAAATGGAGCCCTATGGTTTTATAGCCTGACCACCCCCTCATACAAGAGGGGAGGGGTTTTACCTCATTGTATCTGTAACACATTTTAGCTTACGTGGCAGCTCAACTGGGTGCAGAGCTGATTCTAACTGATTTAAACAAATGAATTATGGGGTGTAAGCTAAGCTCTGCAGTGTAGCGTGTATAGCAAGCAGATAAAGAAGTGTGTGTGTGTGTGTGTGTGTGTGTGTGTGTGTGTGTGTGTGTGTGAGTGAGTGAGTGAGTGAGTGAGTGAGACTTTGACTTTTAAAAAAAGGCTTTATTGCACATTTCCAAATTGCACAAAGACCAATATCAGTTGTCCAAGCGTGTCACATCGCAAAAGTGCAAACATAACTCATCCCCCTGACCCACTGAACACAAAACATTCCCTACAGCCCATCTATTGATGAACGCCTCCAGATTGTCTACCATTTGATAGTAAGAGAACTCTACCCGGAGTCTGACTGTCAACAAGACCTTGAAAGCGGACACAGGATCCACATTGCCAGCATTGCTTGCCCGATTTTTCCTCGTCAGCCAGATGGCAAGCTTAGCAGTCCCAGATAGGAAGTTGATCAAAGTGTGGGAAGCCTTCCTTGCCACTTTGTACTTCGGACCGTAAATGAACAGACCAAAAGAGAATCGTTCACCCAAAGCCCGAAACCACCCGCGCAAAATGTCAAAAAGTCCAGATAAACGAAAACAATGGACAAACAAATGGTCGAGGGTCTCAACTTGGGAATAAAACAAACCCCCCCCCCCCCCCCCCCACAGTCGGATCAAGGTGTGCCCTGTATTTATTTGTGGCTAGTGCCCCATGCACAATCCTCCACTGGAGATCTGCTGTGCGTTTCTCAATAGGTTGCTTGTACATGCACCCCCAGCTGCCTTTTGGGGAGACCCCTGGCCCCAAACAACCCGCACACCTCGACTCCATGACATCCTTCAGAGAGCGCAGATTCAGAACCTTCACACAGATGTGATACACTGCCCTTGTCCCGACAAACTGGAACTTGCCCAGGCGAGGAATCCTGAAGGTCAGTAGGTGATCCTCTCCTCCCTGCCACTCCCCCACATCCGGAGTTATGGAAATTGCAGGAAAGGTGGATGCAGTGTCGTCATCCCATTGATTGGAAAGAGTGCGGTTCGTCGCAAACGCCCGAAGCGGCTGCGGCAGTGCGGCGCACACGTCCTCCACCACCCTTTGCAGCAGTCTGACAGATGTAATTTTCGCACTCCGCCTCAGTGTCTCCATCGATGTGGTCGACATCCTCATAAGATGACCCAGCTTGGTACAGCGTGCCTCCCGCAAACAACTCCGCAGACTGGCAGACTGCAGCACCTCTGTGGGGGCGGGACTGAGTCGGCCAATCCCTGTACACCGGGGAATACGCCAGGGGTGTCCACTCTCGGGTCAGCTGTACAGCTTGGCCATTGAGCCTTTGCTGTGCAGGTTGCGCGCTCGGCTGGGTGGTCTGGTTCTGCCTGGGCCATCAAGCTGTGGCCGCCCGATTGTCTTGTCTGCTTATGCGGATGACGTTGAAGTTTTCATCACCACCAACGGGGATGTGCAGCGTCTGGTGGACACTTTGACAGTTTATGAAAGGGCATCTTCTGCACGGGTTAATTGGGCCAAGAGTGAGGGTCTATTGGTGGGCCACTGGTCGCGTCAAGCCATCCCTCGCCTGCCCAGCGGCCTTCAGTGGGGGACGGCCGGTCTCAAAGTGTTGGGGGTTTTTCTGGGTACGGAGGCCTTTGAACAAAAGAACTGGGAGGGTGTTAAGGACAAGGTGTGTGCTCGCATTTCTAAATGGAAATGGTTGCTACCACAGCTGTCATATAGGGGCAGGGTTCTGGTCGCGAATAATCTGGTTGCCTCGGCTCTCTGGCATAGGCTGGTGGCTTTGACACCGCCAAGGAGCCTCGTGGAGGACATTCAGAAGACAATCGTGGACCTCTTTTGGTCTGGTCGCCACTGGGTCTGCGCGCCAGTTCTCTACCTGCCTTTGGCCGAGGGGGGACAGGGCCTGGTGGACAGTTCTCTACCTGCCTTTGGCCAAGGGGGGACAGGGCCTGGTGGACATACATTCGAGAGAGAGAGAGAGGGAGAGAGAGAGAGAGAGATCAAGTCAATTTATCAACATGTGTTACATTATTCTACCTATTCTTGCAAAATAATCCAGTATATTCAAGAGTTGATAATTCAGTAATCAATCCACTGAAACCATAATATAAGGTAAGGCTACACAGCTAGGTAGTGATATTTACACTGCAGTTTTCATCAGTGTGAATCAGTAGTTCTCCTTCCCTCCAAAACATATTCTGACAGTCTTTTTAAAGCTGATCTTTATATCATAATCTATTTAAATTTGTTCATTATAAGTTGAAACAATACACCTACTGATAGGTATTCTGACTATTTACCTAATATGGCTAAAAAAATGTCTTTAATACCAGGGATTGTCACAGCTGCCATTCACACACCATTATAGAAAGGCCGTTGTTTGGAACCATTTGGCGCTCCATGAACCATATGACTGGGCAGCGGTGAGATCAAAGAGTGTCACAACTCTCATTAAAAGACCTGTACAGTTCAAGTTACCCCGGGATCTGATTTGTACATGTACCAAGTAAATTTTCAGTCCAACGATTTACAGATTCAGAATTTTCTAATGCCTTCTTCACAGCGTTATAGTCCCACAGTCACTAACATGAGTTGAGGAATGCATACGTCAATAACAGAAACCTGGATTAATAGTGACAGGGACCTGGATGTTGGGATTGATAGTTATGAAATGATTTGGAAGAACAGAGAAAACAAGAATCAGACTGGTGTGGCTCTATTTGTTGACATCAATTCATAAGGTGGTGGAAGAAATGTCAACAGTAGTAGATAATTTGGTGGAATGTGTCACAATAGAAATTCTGATGGGAAAAAAGAAAATGTTAATGTAAGCTGCGTGCAAGTATAGAACGCCAGGTTCTAATACAGATGCATTTAAGAACTGGATGGAAGAACATTTGACAAAAATGTTAGATTATTACAGTAAATGAAAGCACCAAGGTGATGATGCCTCGCTGCCAGAGCCTTGGCGGAAGTATGCATTCTCAGCTCATCAAAAAATTTTATGGGTTCCTCTCTAGTCCAAGGACCACCTCTAGTAAAAAGTTCATCCAAATCCATCCAGTAATTTTGGAGTACACACGTGCAGTGAAAATAATCTGCAGTTCACATGCCCGTACTGTCGGCGGCAGCCAAGGGCCAGCAACCTGATTTGAACAGCTGCAATCCAAACACAAATGAAGAGCACGGTGGCAGACATTTTAAATGATGGAAGCGATGGAGGTATGTGAATACAATGACAATCAAGATGAGAAGGAGCTTTTGGTGTTTAGTGGCAGAGGGAGAAAACAGACGGGCAAAAACACGGACATTTGTTCACCCAGAATTGGCAGACTACTCGGTACTTTCCTCTGGCGGGAGTTTCCGGATGCATGTGCAGTACGGTTCCATTGATGGTAAAGGTTAAACATTTTTGTGTTTATTTAAAAAAACAAAGTGTTATTTCAAAATTCTGACAAATTAAAAGTTGACAAAATATGGTGATACAATGATAAAACCCTTTAGTTGCAGTTAATTTTGACCGGGTGAGCTGAAAAAGAGAGGCGCACACACACACACACACACAGAGCCACAAACAGACACACTCAGTGATTACTGTATGCCTCTGTTTTCACTGAGGCATAAATATTAGAAGACAATAAAAATGATTAGTAAAGTGAATGCAGTATATTAAACAGCATAATCAGAAATGTCCCTCGACAGGCTAATTAGCCTCAACATTTTAATGAAAATTATAACAATATAAACAAGTGACTGTAACAAAGTTTTATAAATATTGTGTGCTGGTGAAAACTTGGCAAAAAAAAAAATCCACAGAAAATAACATTGATTTTATAGAAAAAAAATCTTACTTCAAACTTTAATAAAACTGAAGAGAAATTAGATAGACTTCATTGAGCCCAAACTGGGAGACATTAATAATGGTAAAACAAAACATCAAGTGATTGTGATGACACAGCTTGTTCATGCCAAAAGTGATTTTTCTGTCAACTCAAAGGCTCAGTTCCACAGGGATCTGTGCTAGGCCCTATTCTTTTTACTTTATATATGCTTCAGCTATGCAAGATTATTAGAAAGCACTGTATACATTTCCATTGTTATGCAGATGACGCAAAATTATACCCGTCAGTGAAGCCAGATGAAAGTTATCAGTTAGCCAAGTTAGAGGCCTGTCTTAAGGAAATCAAAGCTTGGATGACTTGTAATTTCCTGCTAATAAATTCAGATGAAACTGAAGTCATTTTAGTTGGTCCAAAAAACCTTAGGAATAAATTTTCAAATCAAACTCTCAGTTTGGATGTGGTTACTCTTTCTCTTAATAGTTCTGTGAGGAACCTTGGAGTTATTTTTCATCAAGATCTGTTTTTTAATTCACATGTTAAACTTGTTTCTAAGACTGCCTTCTATCGTTTGCGTAATCTTGCCAAGATTAGGAACATCTTGTCTAAGAGTGATGCTGAGAAAATGATCAACACTTTTGTTAGCTATAGATTAGATTATTGTAAATCTTTATTATTAGGTAGTCCTAAAACATCTTTAAAAAAGTCTTCAGCTGATAAAACTCTTGCTGCAGCATTTTGTAACAGGTACTAGAAAGAGAGATCATATCTCTCCGGTTTTGACCTCCCTTCATTGGCTTCCCATAGAGTTTAGAATTAAGTTTAAAATCCTTCTTGTCACTTACAAAGCTCCAAATAATCAGCCCCCTTTTTATTTAAAAGATCTGATACTACCCTATTATCTTAACAGAGTACTATGCTCCCAAAATGCAGGATTACTTGTAATACCTAGAATCTCCAAAAGTACAGTGGGAGGCAGAGCCTTCAGTTATCAAGCTCCTCTCCTGTGGAACCAGCTGCCAATCTGGATTCGGGAGTCAGACTCGATCTCTGTTTTTAAGAATAGGGTTAAAACCTTTCTTTTTGATATAGCCTATAATTAGGGAGGGATCATGTACCTCTGAACCCTCCCTTGGTTATGCTGCTAATAGGTTTAGACAGCCGGGGAACCTCCAACAATGCAATGGGCTTCACTCCTTTCTTAGCTCTCAATGAAATATTTTTGCTTGTCATTAATATCCGTTTGTTCTCTCCCATAGATTGAGTCCCATCGTGCTGTTTGCTCTCTACATGTCTGTTCTCTTCTTCTTCTTCTCTATCCCATCACCCCCAAGCCAGTCGCAGCAGATTACTGCCCCTGCTTGAGCCTGGTTCTGCTGGAGGTTTCTTCCTGTTAAAAAGGAGTTTTTCCTCTCCACCATCACCAAGGTGCTTGCTCACATGGGATGGCCTGATTGCTGGGGTCTTTCTGCAATTGTGGGGGTTTCCCCTACAGTTGAAAGCGCTATGAGATGACTGTTATTGTGAAATGCCTCTATATGAATAAAGTTGAATTGGATTAAACAATCTAAAAGAAAATTTGATACAATTTAAGCACACATTTACTGGATAAACACATGAAAGGCATTTCATTGTCTTTTTCCTTTGTTCATCAGTTCACAATGCACTTTTGTTGTTTACCATTTTATCTGATTATTTACATGTTCAAAATAAAGTATTCAATTAATTAATGAGTTACTAAAATACACAAATGGAGGAAATGACATTGACTACATTTAATTTTTGTGGAGGGGAGGACACTCCCGACCCTGACAACAATGCTCCAACAATTTAAAAGCAAACTAAAATAGTAAATTAAAAGGGGGGGGGGGGTTACAGGCTAAAATAGAATACGACAGAAATTAAAGTTACAATACATTATAGGCTACTGAAAGGCCGCAGCAAATAGGAGAGCTTTTAACCTTGATTTAAAACGGTTGTGAGTTTCAGCGGCCCTGATGCTTTCTGGGAGTTTGTTCCATATGTGAGGGGCATAAAAACTAAACGCTGCCTCACCATGTTTGGTTCTAATGCTGGGCACAGATAGTAGGCCTGACCCTGATGACTCGAGGACTGAGTGGTTCATAATGGACCAGAAGATCTGACATGTATTTTTGCCCCAAACTATTCAGAGCTTTATAAACCAACAGCAGTATTTTACAATCTATTCTTTGACAGACAGAAAGCCAGTGTAAAGATCTGAGAACTGGAGATATATGATCCACTTTCTTGGTCTTAGCGAGGACTTGAGCTGCAGTGTTCTGAACCAACTGCAGCTGTCTGATGGACTTTTGAGGGAGACCTGTGAGGACAGCATTACAGTAGTCCAGTTTACTGAAGATGAAGGCATGCACAAGTTTCTCCAGATCCTGTTGAGACATGTATGTTCTTAAAGTTTTAATAGGCTGACTTCAATACTGTCTTTATGTGGCTGTTAAAATTAAGGTCTGAGTCCAGGACCACACCCAGATTTCTGGCTTGGCTGTCGGTTTTTAGCATCATTGATTGAAGCAGAGTACTAACTGAGTCTTTCTTGTTTGGCTCTGAAAATTATTATTTTGGTTTTGTCTTCGTTTAACTGAAGAAAATTCTGGCACATCCACTCTGTAATTTGACCAATGCATTTGATAAGGGTTTTAATTTGACCATAGTCTCCTGGTGAGACGGTTATGTAGATTTGGGTATCATGTACGTAGTTACACAACATAACAAAAATAATTTTTTTGTGAGTTGTCTGTTTTTTAAACTGATTTAAGACAATTTTGCACAGTTGAATCTGAAAATGATATCCATTTCTCTCGATCAGGTCAGGTTTTTTATGCTAAGTTGTAAGCAGGTGTACAGCAGTTCTGTAAATTGAATAGTAGACCTTGATAAAGGAAAGTACATGTAAATTGAATGTTCCATCATCATTGTTCAAAATTAAGAGAATTTCAAAAAATAAACAATTTTGCATCATATAAAGCTAAAATAACCATACATGTAAACAAAAATGTAATAAACATGTGGCCATAGTTCAAAAAGTTGACCTGATTGAACAAAACCAATGTGATTTTTGGATTCAGCACATCAAAATTGTCCTAAATCAGCTCTAAAAAAACAAAAAAAACAAAAAAAAAAAACAACCTTGGACAATAAATTTGGTGTTGACCATCCATCCATCCATCCATCCATCTTCTACCGCTTTTCCGGAGGTCCGGGTCGCGGAGGCAGCAGTTCAAGCAGAGAAGCCCAGACTTCCCTCTCCCCAGCCACCTGCTCCAGCTCTTCAGAGGGGATACCAAGGCGTTCCCAGACTAGCTGGGAGACATAGTCTCTCCACCGAGTCCTGGGTCTGCCCCGGGGTCTCCTCCCAGTGGGACGTGCCTGAAACACCTCAAGTGGGAGGCGTCCAGGAGGCATCCTAATCAGATGCCCATACCACCTCAACTGACTCCTTTCAATGTGGAGGAGCAGCGGTTCTACTCTGAGCCTCTCCCGGATGACTGAGCTCCTCACCCTATCTCTGAGGGTGAGTCCAGCAATCCTACGGAGAAAGCTCATTTCAGCCGCTTGTATCCGCGATCTCGTTCTTTCGGTCATTACCCAAAGCTCGTGACCATAGGTGAGAGTAGGAACGTAGATTGACTGGTAAATCGACAGCTTTGCCTTAGAACTAAGCTCCCTCTTCACCACAACAGACCGGTACAACGTCCGCATCACTGCAGATGCTGCTCCAATCCGTCTGTCGATCTCTCGCTCCATTTTCCCCTCACTCGTGAACAAGACCCCAAGATACTTAAACTCCTCCACTTGGGGCAGGAGCCTGTCCCCAACCCGGAGAGGACAATCCACCTTTTTCCGGCTGAGGACCATGGACTCGGACTTGGAGGTGCTGATTCTCATCCCAGCCGCTTCACACTCAGCGGCAAACCGTCCCAGCAAGAGCTGTAGGTCATTGCTGGATGAAGCCAACAGGACAACATCATCTGCAAACAACAGAGATGAGATCCTGTGGTCACCAAGCATGACACCCTCCATTCCCTGGCTGCGCCTAGAAATCCTGTCCATAAAAATTATGAACAGGACCGGTGACAAAGGGCAGCCCTGGCGGAGTCCAACTCTCACTGGGAATGACTCCGACCGAGTGTTGGCAATGCGAACTAAACTCTCACAACGGTCGTACAGAGACCGAATAGCTCGTAACAACAAGCCCGATACCCCATACTCCCGAAGCACCCCCCACAAAAATCCACGAGGGACGCGGTCAAATGCCTTCTCCAAGTCCACAAAACACATGTAAACTGGTTGGGCAAACTCCCACGAACCCTCAAGAATTCTCGAGAGGGTAAAGAGCTGGTCCGATGTGCCACGGCCAGGACGAAAACCACAATGCTCCTCCTGAATCCGAGGTTCGACCAACGGCCGGACTCTCCTCTCCAATACCTTGGCATAGACCTTCCCAGGGAGGCTGAGGAGTGTGATCCCTCTAAAGTTGGAGCACACCCTCCGGTCCCCTTTTTTGAAGAGAGGAACCACCACCCCGGTTTGCCATGCCAAAGGCACTGCCCCCGACCTCCACGCAATGTTGCAGAGGCGTGTCAACCATGACAACCCAACAACATCCAGGGCCTTGAGGTACTCGGGGCGAATCTCGTCCACCCCCGGGGCCCGGCCACCAAGGAGATTTTTAACCACCTTGGCGACCTCAGCCCCTGTGATAGGCGAGTCATCCCCCTCGTCCCCAAACCCTGCTTCCTCTGTGGAAGGCGTATCAGTGGGATTGAGGAGATCCTCGAAGTATTCCTTCCACCGCCCGACGATATCCCCAGTTGAAGTCAACAGTGTCCCATCCGCACCATACACAGTGTGGACGGGGAGCTGCTTTCCCCTCCTGAGCCGCCGAACAGTTTGCCAGAATCTCTTTGAAGCCGAATGTGGATTAGGTGGCAGTCAAAGGCGGAGACCTTGGCGGACTGATCCCAAGCTTTCTAAACTGGTGTTGACCAGTGTTATGATAATATTTTTTTTTTTTTTTTTTTTTAATGATTTGAGCGAGTGGGAACATATAGAGGTTTAAAAGCAAAGGTCCAAAAATGGAATCTTGGGGAACTCCACAGGTTATTTTTGTTTGCTTGGATTTGTAGTTACCTAGAGACACAAAACGGTCTGTCTTTTAAATACGACTCAAACCAGCCAAGCACTGTACCATAAAGTCCAGAGCAGAGTGAATAAGCAGATGATCTGATGATCGACTTTTTTCACAAAATGTGTAGTTTTATTAAAGTCTCAGAAATTTAAAGAACAATTCATTCACACAAAAGAAACTTAATCCTGAAAATAAAGATGTACAGACGTTACTCGACTACAGCACCTCAACTGTGAGTTCTCATGTGATAAACCAAAACACTGAATGAAGTGTTTCCCACATAATCTACAAGACTAAAGCTTCTCTCTTGTGTGAATTCTTATGTGAACTTTCAAATTACCACGCTGATTAAAACTCTGCCCACATGTTTCACAAGAAAATGGCTTCTCACTGTTTTATTTATTTGCATCTCATTTCCTTACAAGTGCAATGGGCCCCAGCCAGGGGTCTATGATTACACTTTAAATTAAAAAGCTTTGTATCCAAGGGCTCTGTTTAAGATAGAGACTGTTCCTCTGATTGCTGAGATCTGTATTTCACAGATGCTAGGGCAGCCGGGTATTGCTTGTAGATATTTTTTCAAGTTCTTCTTAACCATCCCAGTTGCTTCCACCCCCACAGGTATAATATCTGCATCCTGCAGATTCCAGGTGCTCCTTAGGTCGTTTTTGAGGTCTTGATATTTTGTTATTTTTTCTCTTTCTGCTCTGTTGAGGCCGTAGTCGTTTGGTATAGTTACATCGATTAATTGGGCAGTTTTGCCCTTTTTGTTCAAGATAACTATGTCCGGTTTTATTGCTCCTCCTTCAATGTGTCTTCCAGTTGGGATTTCCTTGTCATAAAAGATGGTAATATCTCCGTTGGAGCTAACTGGCTCTGGATCGTGCTCCCATACTGGTCCTTTTACTTCTATTTTGAATTCTTTGCATATTTTCCAGTGTATATAACGGCAGATCTTATTGTGGCGAGCAGTGTCGTGTCCATCGGCCATGAGGACCTGGCAGCCGGAGAGCAGGTGGCTTACACTCTCCACCGCTACATGACAGAATCGACATTTGTCACTCTGTGACAATCCTGCCATTTTTTTAAAACCATTCGTTAGAAGTCCCTGGTCTTGTGCTCCAACCACTAGTCTCTCCTCGTCGTACCCCAGATCTCCATTCCTGATCCAGCGCAATGTCTCTTCCCTATCAATATAATCCCTATTGAGTTCCTCCTGGAAACGTCCTGCTCGCTTATGTTGTTTCCATCTTTCTTTTCTTTCCTCCTGTGTCCTTTTGCTGTATTTTTCTCTCGTCTTTCTAGCTATTTTTGTTGCTGGGTTTTGCTGACTGGCTTTCATGTTATCTAATAAATCTGCTGCAAAGGTCTCGGCTTGTTTAGTTATAGATGTGTTAATACTGAGGGTTTCGTGATGTTGGGTGACCTTTTCCATCGTCTCATCATTAGCGCTTTTTAGGTATTGACCAATGCTTATTATTGTTGCCCTGTAGGCCTGGTTCATTTCAATTAGGCCCAGCCCTCCCTCTTTACGTGGCATATATATCCTATCTAGGCATTGGTTTCTGTATGTTACCTTATGAAGGGTTAGGGTCTTCCTGGTCCGAACATCCAACTTATCCAGTTCCCCTTGTGGCCATTCTATCACCCCAAATCCATATGTGGCAACTGGTACTGCCAACTGGTTTATTGCAGTGATCTTATTTTTGGGTGTTAAATTTGATTTACAGATTTTCTTTAGGCGATGTTGGTATTCTTTTTTGACCATTTCCCTCATTTTTCTGTGTTCAATAGTTGCGTTTTCTTCTATGCCCAGATATTTATATGCCGATTCCCCTGCCAGGTCTTTGATATGCTTATTGTCTTCTATTTGGATATTTTCTGATGCCGTTTTTTCCTTTTTTTATTGTACATTTTGCACACTTGTCAAGTCCAAATTCCATGGAGATGTCTTTTGAAAACATGTGAACGGTACTGACAAGTTGATTCAGTTTCTGTTCAGATTCTGCATAGAGCTTGAGGTCGTCCATGTAGAGTAGATGATTCACTCTCTTGCTCCCTTTTTTTGTTCTGCCTTTGCTTAAGTCATACCTGATGTCAAGGTCTGATAAGATTTTGCTTAAGGGGTCGACACAAAGACAGAAGAGCAGTGGCGAAAGGCTGTCCCCCTGAAATATTCCTCGCTGGATCCTGATGTCTGGAATTGTTATTTGTCCTTCTTTGTGGTTAAGTGTAATTGTAGTTTTCCACTTAGCCATCTGGACCTCCAGAAAAGTTTTAATCTCTGGGCTGATGTTATACAGCTCCAGACAGCGTATTATCCAGGAGTGGGGGATGCTGTCGAATGCCTTTTTGTAGTCGATCCACGCCACGCTTAAATTTCTCTCACGCCTCTTTGCAGTCTTCTAGGATGGTTTTATTAATGAGTAGTTGTTCTTTGGCTCCCAGCTTATTTCTTATGCAGCCTTTTTGCTGTGGCTGCAAGTAGTTTTCTGAGTCCAGATGTTCATAAATGGCCTCAGTAATGATTCCTGTCAGCCATTTGTATGTGGTCGGGAGGCAACAGATGGGTCTGTATTTATTGACTTGTTGGGTTTCAAGACTCTTGGGCAGGAGTATGGTGTTTCCATATGTGAGCCACTCTGGTGCTTCTTCCTCTCCCCCAACAAGTCGGTTAAATGCCTCTGCGTAGTGTTTGTGTAGTGCTGTTATTTTTTTGAGCCAGAAGTTTGGTATTTTATCTATTCCAGGGGATTTGAAGTTAAGGTATTTCCTGATTTTTTCTTGAGCTGTTTCTTCTGTGATTTTTAATGAGGGCATCTGTTTTCCTTTATTTTTCTCAGCAATGGTTTGAATCCAATTATTATTTTTATGTTGAACTGGGTCCTCACAGATTTCTCCAGAATGTTTCCAATTGGGTTTTCTCAGGAGGTACCTCTACTTCAATAGTTTCATCTATCAACCTCCTGTAGACTTGCTTTGGGTTCTGTGCAAATAATTTATTTATCAGTTTTGAGTTCTCTCTCCGTTGCCTGTTTCTGATTTGAGCTGCTAGGGCCTTGACTTGCGCCTGGTGCTCTGCTATTTTTCCTATTATTTGCTCTTTCCTAATGTATTTTTTTTGGATTCTGTTGATTACTCTCAGTAATTTAGTATTGCAGTTTTGGTTCTGTATGTAGTAAGTCATTTGAGAAATTTCTGCCCTAAATTGATTATTTTTTCCTTGAAGTTTATTTTTCCAAATGGGTGTAGAGATTTTTGTTTTGGTTTGACGTTCAGTTTTTTCTTTATGCTGTGGAGCTAGCTTACTCTACACATACCACGCTGCACCAAAGTTTATGCAGTTAAGCTCTGTCAAACTGACCCCCTGAGGTACAAGGTCACATAGGCCTCTGTTGACCTTTTGCAGTAGTAATTTGAATTCTTTATTCTCTTTAAGCTTAATTAATTTAGGACGTTCTTTCATTGTCATTTTTTTTGTTTCTTCTATTTTGTTGGCAAGTTCCTCTTCCATTTCTAGTTGATGTTGGCTCATTTCTATTTGGGGGTTGATCTGTTTCCTTATTGGATCCTGGTCTACACTCCCCCTTGTTGCTTCATCAGGATGTTCTGATTCTGAGCCAGAAGTTGCAGGGGATTCGCCTGGGTGGCCTGGTGGCACCTCTGTAGGGTGTGTTTGACAAGGTTGTTCCAGAGGTTTTTCAGTTAGTGGTAATGGTAGTGGACACTCAGCTGGGCAGATGTTATTCTGTGCCATTTTTCCTATTTCAGTGTGCATGTACTCCAATTGTTGCTCTGTGAAGTACCTTTGGGTGAGGAAGTTGTGTCTCTGGGTTGTGAGTTTGGCTCGGGGTACGTCAGCTTTATCCGGACAGTGATGGAAAAAGATTCGCTGCCACTCATTGCATCGTTCCCGCTGGTTGCTGTGTTTCATCTTGGCGTACTCGGTTGCCCATATTAAAACCCATCTTTCCTCCATGCTCCACTGACTTTGTTTGTATTCTTGTTGTTCAAATAGGTTGGCATCTTGATAATCTTTTATTGCTTGGGCTTGAGCTTCATATTTGATCTTTTCTATTTCTTCTTGTTGTAAGTATTTTGAGACCTGAGAGACTATAGATGTTAATTTGGAGGTGGTGGTGGCTGCTTTCTTTTCTGGTGGTAGCTCGGATTCTCTGATCTTCTCCTCAAATACATGCTTTTTCCTTCTGCCCCACTTCTCATACCTTGAATAGGCGTAGCAGGACAGAATAACTTTCTTCTCATCAAGGGACCATTTTACAGTTTCTTCTTTTCTTGTATACCGTTTAGTCCTTTTTTGATCTTGTTGGGGCCCAGGACCAGATCTGTGCTGGTCTGATGGGGATCCCGATTGAGTGTTTGTGACACTCGAAGACGAAGCTGCACCATCGCTCTCAACAGCCCGCCTAGTGCAGAAACGAGCTGAGGGGACCGTTTTATCCTGGTCAGTACCTTTCCAGCATCTTTTTCCTGTATTATTCATTTTTCATATTTGGTTCCTCATCGTCCACGGCTTCTTATTGGTTATTCGAAGCTACCCTCGCCATGATTACTCATATTGAGGGGGTACCCCCCATCCGCGACCCGGGGGACGCGCTGGCTAGCCTGAGGGAAAAGGCCACCAGCTCAAAACTCACTTCTCACCTGTGTGGATTCTCATGTGAGTTTTCAAACTACCACGCTGATTAAAACTCTGCCCACATGTTTCACAAGAAAATGGCTTCTCACTGTTTTATTTATTTGCATCTCATTTCCTTACAAGTGCAATGGGCCCCAGCCAGGGGTCTATGATTACACTTTAAATTAAAAAGCTTTGTATCCAAGGGCTCTCTTTAAGATAGAGACTGTTCCTCTGATTGCTGAGATCTGTATTTCACAGATGCTAGGGCAGCCGGGTATTGCTTGTAGATATTTTTTCAAGTTCTTCTTAACCATCCCAGTTGCTCCCACCACCACAGGTATAATATCTGCATCCTGCAGATTCCAGGTGCTCCTTAGATCGTTTTTGAGGTCTTGATATTTTGTTATTTTTTCTCTTTCTGCTCTGTTGAGGCCGTAGTCGTTTGGTATAGTTACATCGATTAATTGGGCAGTTTTGCCCTTTTTGTTCAAGATAACTATGTCCGGTTTTATTGCTCCTCCTTCAATGTGTCTTCCAGTTGGGATTTCCTTGTCATAAAAGATGGTAATATCTCCGTTGGAGCTAACTGGCTCTGGATCGTGCTCCCATACTGGTCCTTTTACTTCTATTTTGAATTCTTTGCATATTTTCCAGTGTATATAACGGCAGATCTTATTGTGGCGAGCAGTGTAGTGTCCATCAGCCATGAGGACCTGGCAGCCGGAGAGCAGGTGGCTTACACTCTCCACCGCTACATGACAGAATCGACATTTGTCACTCTGTGACAATCCTGCCATTTTTTTAAAACCATTGGTTAGAAGTCCCTGGTCTTGTGCTCCAATCACTAGTCTCTCCTCGTCGTACCCCAGATCTCCATTCCTGATCCAGCGCAATGTCTCTTCCCTATCAATATAATCCCTATTGAGTTCCTCCTGGAAACGTCCTGCTCGCTTATGTTGTTTCCATCTTTCTTTTCTTTCCTCCTGTGTCCTTTTACTGTATTTTTCTCTCGTCTTTCTAGCTATTTTTGTTGCTGGGTTTTGCTGACTGGCTTTCATGTTATCTAATAAATCTGCTGCAAAGGTCTCGGCTTGTTTAGTTATAGATGTGTTAATACTGAGGGTTTCATGATGTTGGGTGACCTTTTCCATCGTCTCATCATTAGCGCTTTTTAGGTATTGACCAATGCTTATTATTGTTGCCCTGTAGGCCTGGTTCATTTCAATTAGGCCCAGCCCTCCCTCTTTACGTGGCATATATATCCTATCTAGGCATTGGTTTCTGTATGTTACCTTATGAAGGGTTAGGGTCTTCCTGGTCCGAACATCCAACTTATCCAGTTCCCCTTGTGGCCAGTCTATCACCCCAAATCCATATGTGGCAACTGGTACTGCCAACTGGTTTATTGCAGTGATCTTATTTTTAGGTGTTAAATTTGATTTACAGATTTTCTTTAGGCGATGTTGGTATTCTTTTTTGACCATTTCCCTCATTTTTCTGTGTTCAATAGTTGCGTTTTCTTCTATGCCCAGATATTTATATGCCGATTCCCCTGCCAGGTCTTTGATATGCTTATTGTCTTCTATTTGGATATTTTCTGATGCCGTTTTCTTTCCTTTTTTTATTGTACATTTTGCACACTTGTCAAGTCCAAATTCCATGCAGATGTCTTTTGAAAACATGTGAACGGTACTGACAAGTTGATTCAGTTTCTGTTCAGATTCTGCATAGAGCTTGAGGTCGTCCATGTAGAGTAGATGATTCACTCTCTTGCTCCCTTTTTTTGTTCTGCCTTTGCTTAGGTCATACCCGATGTCAAGGTCCGATAAGATTTTGCTTAAGGGGTCGACACAAAGACAGAAGAGCAGTGGCGAAAGGCTGTCCCCCTGAAATATTCCTCGCTGGATCCTGATGTCTGGAATTGTTATTTGTCCTTCTTTGTGGTTAAGTGTAATTGTAGTTTTCCACTTAGCCATCTGGACCTCCAGAAAAGTTTTAATCTCTGGGCTGATGTTATACAGCTCCAGACAGCGTATTATCCAGGAGTGGGGGATGCTGTCGAATGCCTTTTTGTAGTCGATCCACGCCACGCTTAAATTTCTCTCACGCCTCTTGCAGTCTTCCAGGATGGTTTTATTAATGAGTAGTTGTTCTTTGGCTCCCAGCTTATTTCTTATGCAGCCTTTTTGCTGTGGCTGCAAGTAGTTTTCTGAGTCCAGATGTTCATAAATGGCCTCAGTAATGATTCCTGTCAGCCATTTGTATGTGGTCGGGAGGCAACAGATGGGTCTGTATTTATTGACTTGTTGGGTTTCAAGACTCTTGGGCAGGAGTATGGTGTTTCCATATGTGAGCCACTCTGGTGCTTCTTCCTCTCCCCCAACAAGTCGGTTAAATGCCTCTGCGTAGTGTTTGTGTAGTGCTGTTATTTTTTTGAGCCAAAAGTTTGGTATTTTATCTATTCCAGGGGATTTGAAGTTAAGGTATTTCCTGATTTTTTCTTGAGCTGTTTCTTCTGTGATTTTTAGTGAGGGCATCTGTTGTTTTCCTTTATTTTTCTCAGCAATGGTTTGAATCCAATTATTATTTTTATGTTGAACTGGGTCCTCAAACAGATTTCTCCAGAATGTTTCCAGTTGGGTTTTCTCAGGAGGTACCTCTACTTCAATAGTTTCATCTATCAACCTCCTGTAGACTTGCTTTGGGTTCTGTGCAAATAATTTATTTATCAGTTTTGAGTTCTCTCTCCGTTGCCTGTTTCTGATTTGAGCTGCTAGGGCCTTGACTTGCGCCTGGTGCTCTGCTATTTTTCCTATTATTTGCTCTTTCCTAATGTTGTATTTTTTTTGGATTCTGTTGATTACTCTCAGTAATTTAGTATTGCAGTTTTGGTTCTGTATGTAGTAAGTCATTTGAGAAATTTCTGCCCTAAATTGATTAATTTTTCCTTGAAGTTTATTTTTCCAAATGGGTGTAGAGATTTTTGTTTTGGTTTGACGTTCAGTTTTTTCTTTATGCTGTGGAGCTAGCTTACTCTGCACATACCACGCTGCACCAAAGTTTATGCAGTTAAGCTCTGTCAAACTGACCCCCTGAGGTACAAGGTCACATAGGCCTCTGTTGACCTTTTGCAGTAGTAATTTGAATTCTTTATTCTCTTTTAGCTTAATTAATCTAGGACGTTCTTTCATTGTCATTTTTTTTGTTTCTTCTATTTTGTTGGCAAGTTCCTCTTCCATTTCTAGTTGATGTTGGTTCATTTCTATTTGGGGGTTGATCTGTTTCCTTATTGGATCCTGGTCTACACTCCCCCTTGTTGCTTCATCAGGATGTTCTGATTCTGAGCCCGAAGTTGCAGGGGATTCGCCTGGGTGGCCTGGTGGCACCTCTGTAGGGTGTGTTTGACAAGGTTGCTCCAGAGGTTTTTCAGTTAATGGTAATGGTAGCGGACACTCAACTGGGCAGATGTTATTCTGTGCCATTTTTCCTATTTCAGTGTGCATGTACTCCAATTGTTGCTCTGTGAAGTACCTTTGGGTGAGGAAGTTGTGTCTCTGGGTTGTGAGTTTGGCTCGGGGTACGCCAGCTTTATCCGGGCAGTGATGGAAAAAGATTCGCTGCCACTCATTGCATCGTTCCCGCTGGTTGCTGTGTTTCATCTTGGCGTACTCGGTTGCCCATATTAAAACCCATCTTTCCTCCATGCTCCACTGACTTTGTTTGTATTCTTGTTGTTCAAATAGGTTGGCATCTTGATAGTCTTTTATTGCTTGGGCTTGAGCTTCATATTTAATCTTTTCTATTTCTTCTTGTTGTAAGTATTTTGAGACCTGAGAGACTATAGATGTTAATTTGGAGATGGTGGTGGCTGCTTTCTTTTCTGGTGGTAGCTCGGATTCTCTGATCTTCTCCTCAAATACATGCTTTTTCCTTCTGCCCCACTTCTCATACCTTGAATAGGCGTAGCAGGACAGAATAACTTTCTTCTCATCAAGGGACCATTTTACAGTTTCTTCTTTTCTCGTATACCGTTTAGTCCTTTTTTGATCTTGTTGGGGCCCAGGACCAGATCTGTGCTGGTCTGATGGGGATCCCGGTTGAGTGTTTGTGACACTCGAAGACGAAGCTGCACCATCGCTCTCAACAGCCCGCCTAGTGCAGAAACGAGCTGAGGGGACCGTTTTATCCTGGTCAGTACCTTTCCAGCATCTTTTTCCTGTATTATTCATTTTTCATATTTGGTTTCTCATCGTCCACGGCTTCTTATTGGTTATTCGAAGCTACCCTCGCCATGATTACTCATATTGAGGGGGTACCCCCCATCCGCGACCCGGGGGACGCGCTGGCTAGCCTGAGGGAAAAGGCCACCAGCTTCTCACCTGTGTGGATTCTCATGTGAGTTTTCAAAGTACCATGCTTATTAAAACTCTGCCCACATGCTTCACAAGAAAATGGCTTCTCACCTGTGTGGATTCTCATGTGAGTTTTCAAAGTACCACGGTGATTAAAACTCTGCCCACATGTTTCACAAGAAAATGGCTTCTCACCTGTGTGGATTCTCATGTGAGTTTTCAAAGTACCACGCTGATTAAAACTCTGCCCACATGTTTCACAAGAAAATGGCTTCTCACCTGTGTGGATTCTCATGTGAGTTTTCAAACTACCACGCTCATTAAAACTCTGCCCACACGTTTCACAAGAAAATGGCTTCTAACCTGTGTGAATTCTCTCATGAACTGATAACTCACTCTTATACCTGAATCTTTTCTCACACGTGCTGCAAACATGTGACTTAACAGTGTGCCATTTCTTCTTCTGGGACTCATTTTTACAGTCTTTGTCATTATCAGAACATTTTACAGACTTTTCATCTGTGTCAGTATCACACTGATTCTCTGACATGGAGGAGTTGTTTACATTGTTACGGTCACTTCTGTTTCTGTCAAGTCTCTTCTTTGGCTCTTCATGTTTACTTGATCCTGGTTTTACATTCTTACATTCACCCTGGTCTTGGCTCTCAGTGGCAGGAGAGTTGTGAGAGAGAAGCTGCTCACTGTTTGGTTTAGCTTCACTCTTGTCATTGTCCTCATCAGTAGCAGTCACCTTGACGGTCTCAGACTCTTGTTTAAGTCCAAAGTCTTCTTCCTCCTGACTGCTACAGAGTTCTTCTTCTTCCTCTTTAACCTGTGCAGCATCTTGTTCCTCCTGGTCCAGACTGGAGTCGCGCTCCTGGTTAAAGAGCTGCTGGACAGTGAGAACTTCCTCTTCCTTACAGTCATGTAGCTGTGGAGCATCTGGAGGGACAGAGAGACACAGAAAATGCTAGTAGTAGAAAAAAAATGTAAATACACTGACTGACCGAAAAAGTCACCACCTGGTAACAAATAGTTCATATCCTTGCATGTGATAATTACAGCAGTGATGAATCTGTTTCAGATTCAGCAAGTTATTTAAAGGGGACAAAATCATTTTTCCACATGCTAACATGGTTCCCTGAGGTCTAAAAGGTTGCACAGGGTGAAAACTTTACCTTTTCAGTGATTTTACACATGAATTTGTCTCTCGCATTGCCATCAACAAAAATACTCCAAAAAAAAAACAAACAAAAAAACAAAAAAAAAAACCCTGTTGCTTTGTTAGGGTCCACCATGGTCTCACTAGGTCTCGTTCAGTGAACATTTCTGATTTGTCACCAGCCATGACTGTGAGCCCATGCCCAGCACATCAACAGTAGTGTAAAATGTACCATTTATTAGTAATTCTGTTTTATACGCCTCTAGTCAGTCGCACACACAGCAATGTCCAACTTCTATTTCTCAATATGTCACTATGGTGTTTTTATACACAAATAGCCCCATACTGCATTGTTTCCCATTGGCGTTGCTAGCAGGGGCTAATAGCTAACTGGCTAGAGCAGACAATTCCTCCACCTGGTACACTGAACCAAAAAACAAACAAAACCAAAAAAACAAACAAACAAAAAACCTCATTTGAAGTGCAAACTATACCTGTATAACTGAAAACACTGGCTCCTTCACCAGCAGCAGTTACCTGCAGCGAACATACCCAAACATTCACTCATTCTGTCGTTTAAATGATTATTAAGATAAGATAAGAGAAGCCTTTAGTAGTCCCACAATGGTGAAATTACAGGATTGCAGCAGCACAGGGATTTCAGCACTCAAAGCAATAGTAAATAAGAGAGCCAAAGCAGTAAATAAATACATATATGTACACAGTTATATACACAGTGCAGGAGCATTGCAGCGAGATGGTATCAGCAGCATTATTTTACTCTAGGGTCGGGCTGAGCGATATGGGTTATGGGATATATATACAGTATCTCAATATATTTTTGGTAGGTGAACTAAGATGCCGTCTTTAAACACTTATTTGTAAAATTAAACTAATTGTATGCATCTAGATGGTTTAATGCCACCGAGGAAATAGTTGCACGTTAATTAACATGCACTCAGCATGTTAATTAAAAAAATGAAATTCAAATGAAGTTGGGATGTTGTGTAAAACGTTAATTAAAAACAGAAAACAATAATTTGCAAATTGTTTTCAACCTATATTCAATTGAATACACTACAAAGACAAGATATTTAATGTTCAAACCCAAAAAAGCTGGGAAAAGGTCATGTTTACCACTGTGTTACATCACCTTTCCTTTTAACAACACCCAGTAAGGATTTAAGAACTCAGGACATTAATTGTTGAAGCTTTGGAGGTGGAATTCTTTCCCTTTCTTGCTTGGTGTATGACTTCAGTTGCTCAACAGTCCGGGGTCGCCATTGTTGTATTTGGTCTTCATAATGCTCCACACATTTTCAATGGGAGACAGCTCTGGACTGCAGGCAGGCCAGTCTAGTACCTGCACTCTTTTGCTACAAAGCCATGCTGTTGGAACACGTGCAGAATGTGGCTTGGCATTGTCTTGCTGAAATAAGCAGGGATGTCCCTGAAAAGATGTTGCTTGGATGGCAGCAGACGTTGCTCTAAAACCTGTATGTTCCGTTCATTAGTGGTGCCTTCACAGATGTGCAAGTTACCCATGCCATGGGCACTAATACACCCCCATACCATCACAGATGCTGGTTTTTGAACTTTGCTCTGATAACAGTCTGGACAATCTGGATAAAGGAGGGAATAAGAATACACAAATCATACTCATGTGTTTCTTCAGTCAGTCTTGGTGTCAAATGATTAAATTTATTGATCAAGATTACTCTCCCAAAATTCATTCATGATTAATAATCATGAATAAAAGTGTAGTCCCCCCCCCCCCCCCCCCATGAAATGTGCCTTAAACTTGTCACCTTTCAAACCATTCAAACTACCATCAACATGGGAGTGGACACACGTTCTTGCCTCCTGCAACTGCAAGTCCCTTCAAAGCTTTCAACACGTCAAATCCTACAACAACTATCCAGAACACCCTCCAAAAATCCCCACAGTGACCACCACAACTGTAAAGTCCAGCTGTTGGCATTACTCCTGCCTCTCCTCTCTCCAGTGCCCAGTCGGAGCCACACATTGATGTGGTCCACATGTCCACATAACACCATAGCAACACTTCAGCAAACCGACTCAAACCTCCAGAACTAAACAAAATGAGGAGTCTGTACCACGAAAACTGTGGCTGTGGCTTTGGGGCCGGAGCTGCTTCTTCGTGGGTTACACCCACTGCAGGCCTTAAACTGTCCAGCCTTGGGCTGTGGCTGTGTTTTGGGAGTTGGATTGTGCGTTGATGCGGTCCGTGTGTCCACCTATTTTGACGTCAATACTCCAGTAAATAAAGTTGCTTTGAGTGCGCCACAGACTGGATGGAAACAGTAGCCAGGTTTTGAAAGTTCCACATTTTTCTTTCTGGCCTGCTATTTTTGTTTCCAAGTGATTAATTGCAATAAACTGCAAACAAAAAAAACCCTTGTCGATGTTAAGGGGGCGTTACGTTACAGTGAGGCGAACATGTTAATTTTGACACCACTATGAATCAGACATTATAGTTTCACAGACCTATTTTATCGCTGGTTTCTTGGTGACATTAAGCAGTCTGTGCTGACGCGCCATCATTGTTTGAAACTCGTCAGAAAAAAGATACATAAATAATCCTTCTTAACCAAACAGAACTCATGTTTGCCATCTTGATTAGAATGTGACAAATTAATCACTGATAGTAAAAAATAATGACGTTCAGATGTAATTGGTAGCAGATGGCTGTAGATATAGGGTGCATCCCAGTTGACACCTTTGCCTTAACCCAGAGCCCTACCCCTCCATTTTGCTCATGTGTGGTAGGGCTAAGAAGTAGAATAAAGTAGTGAACTGGGACACACCCTTAATTTTATTGTGTGCAGGTTCTTTTTTCTTTTTATTTCGAATGTGTAACATCGAGCATTTAGTGACAGTAGTGTAGAAAACATTGTTAAGAAAAATAAAATAAGATATAAATGAAAGCTTAAGTCAACATACAAAACATGAGTTTCACCTTGCACATAATTCACATATATATCCGAAAAGAAGTGGGAAGAAGTCTAAACTTATTCAATCCCACCCCTTCTCCACAAATCACTGATTTCCATTCATCTGCTTCACAGCTATTCACAACACAATGTACAGTATATCATTTAAATTAAATCATAGAAAATAATAATACATGCATTTAATACACATTATTCAGAAATGCAACTTAGTTCAAACACCTTCATCCTCATACTTTGTGAAGATCTTTTTTTTTTTTTTTTTTTTTTTTACACATCCTTTTCAATCGTTTTATGTTTGGACATTGCTTCAGCTCATCACCCAGACTGTTCCATAATTTCACTCCACAGATGGATACACAGAAACATTTCCTGGTTCTTCTTTCATTTACCTTTTTAAAATTAAATAATTCCCTTAAATTGTAAATGCCTTTCCTTTCTGTAAACAGGCCTAAAATATTTTTTGGGAGTTGATTATTTTTGGCTCTAAACATGATTTGCCCAGTATGGTATTTTACTTGATCCAAAAGTTTTAATATATTTGACTGCAATAACAATGGATTTGTGTGATCCCTATAACCAGCTTTATGAATAATTCTTATTGCTCCTTTTAAAGATAAGGTAAGCCTTTATTAGTCCCACAGTGGGAAAATTCCAGGATTGCAACAGCACAGGGATAGCAACACTCAGAGCAATAATTTAGAAGATAAGAAAATAAGAGCAGTGAATATACATATGTACACACACACACACACACACACACACACACACACACACACACACACATATATATAGAGTGCGGGTACAGCGCGGAGCATTGTAGCTAGATGGAATAAAACGCATAACTGTCTATTTAGTTACCCTACATGGTATGAATATGTACCCATACATATTGTCACCCTCCGTAGTGATTGATATTGTCCTAGCTGTATACTGGAGGGGACCATTTTGTGTAAGTCTGTTGCGTCTTTTTCATTCAATACTATTAGGTCGTCATGTTTTTTTGCCATCTCTGTGAGCAGCCCTGCTTAGGTTATACAGTCTGACAGCCGTAGGTAGGAAGGACCTGCGAAACCTCTCGGTCGCGCGCCTAGGATGATGTAGTCTACTGCTAAATGAGCTCCTCAGTGCGTTCAGTATGTCCTGCATGGCGTGGGACTCGGACGCCAGCAGAGATGACAGTTTAGCCACCATCCTTCTCTCCCCTATCTCCTCCACTGGGTCAAGGCGTTGCCCCAGGACAGAACTAGCTTTCTTGATTAGTTTGTTCGGTCTCTTCCTATCGGCTGCTGTAATGCCGTTGCCCCAGAAGACCACTCCAAAATTGATGGCTGATGCCACCATCTTGTCGTAGAATGTCTTCAAGAGCACCCCTTGAACACCAAAAGACCTGAGCCTCCTCAGTAGGAACAGCCTGCGCTGTCCCTTCTTGTAGAGTGCATCAGTATTGTGTGACCAGTCTAGTTTATTGTTCAGATGAACACCCGGGTACTTGTAGGATGTCACCATCTCAATGTCTGTTCCCTGAATGTTTACTGGTGCTGTGAGGGGTTGTCCTTGCCTGTGGCAGTCCACCACCAGCTCCTTAGTTTTCCTCGCGTTGATCTGGAGGCAGTTCCGATGGCACCAGTCCACAAAGTCCTGGATACGTCCTCTGTACTCAGCTTCATCTCCGTTGGAGATGAGGCCGACGATCGCAGAGTCGTCAGAGAACTTCTGTAGATGGCAGTGTGTTGTGTGAGAAGTCCGCAGTATAAAGGGTGAACAGGAAGGGAGCCAAAACCGTTCCCTGGGGGGCCCCCGTGCTACCGATGATTGTGTCGGACACACAATCGCAGATTCTCACAAACTGTGGCCGGTTAGTGAGGTAGTCCAGGATCCATGATGACAGGTGCTGGTCCACCCCTGCGCACAGCAGCTTGTCCTTCAGGATCATCGGTTGGATGGTGTTGAAAGCACTGGAGAAGTCAAAGAACATGATCCTCACCGCGTTCCCGGGCTTCTCCAGGTGGGACAGGGAACGGTGAAGGAGGAAGATCACTGCATCCTCCATCCCAATGCCATGCTGGTAGGCGAACTGGAGTGGATCCATCGCTTGTCCCACCAGGGGGCGGAGGTGAGCAAGGAGGGTCTTCATCATGTGAGACGTCAGGGCCACATGATGAAGCTGGTCTGTAGCTGTTCAGGTGTTTGGGGTGGGAAGTCTTTGGTACAGGTACCACACAAGATGTTTTCCACAACTGTGGTACCCTCCCCAGCTTCTGAAACACTGAAACACAGTGTTGCTTGGTTGTAGTTCTCACTGAAGGTTTTTGAAATATACATGTTCCTCTGAAATGATATGGTTTCTCCCTTATTTGGAACAACTTTTGGATATTTGCGGGCAGTGATAGATTCTTCACTTTAAACATTATTACTGCAGTTTTAAAGTCAACCAGATCTTTCAACTTGAGAGCTTTTAATTTAACAAAAAGTGGGTTTGTTGGTTCCCTGTAAGCAGCTTTGTTTATTATTCTAATAGCTCTCTTCTGAAGCATAAAGACTGGATACTGTATATGTTTGTTTTATATGCATTTCCCCTTACTTCAGTACAATATGTCATGTATGGGAGTATTAATGAATGATACAAAGTATACAGTATAGTGTGGGTTGATTCAGCAAATATTTCGCTCTGTGTAGTATTGCAATGGATTTAGATATTTTACCTTTAATATAATTAATATGTGACTTCCAACACAGTTGACTATCAATTATTACTCCAAGAAATTTAGTTTTGGATACCCTATCTCTACACCATTTGTTTGAATCAAACCACAGTTTAAGCTTTCCCAATTCCTTTCCGAGTGTATCCAAAAGTTGTTCCAAATTGCTTCCATTGCATAATAAATTAGTGTCATCGGCAAACATTATTAAATCCATTTTTCCAAAACTTTACATATATCATTTATATACATATTGAATAACAGTGGCCCAAAACCGAACCCTGTGGGACTCCACAAGTAACCTTCAGTAACTGAGTTTTTGTTACCAACACTTACATACTGATATCTATTCTATAAGTAACTACATAACCAAGAGAGTGTGACACCCCGATACCACAATTTTGTACTTTCTTTAATAATAAATTATGATCCACTGTATCAAATGCTTTTTTAAGATCCAGGAATACCCCAACTGAATACTCTATTTTCAACGGCAGTTGATATTTTTTCTATAAATTCCATTAGAGCAAATGCAGTTGTCCTCTTGTGTCTGAACCCATATTGCTGCTCACACAGTAAATTATTCCTCATTATGAAGTTGTCAATGTAGGTTTGGATTTGATTTTTTAAACCTTAATAATAAATACATTCATTTAAAAACTGCATTTTGTAGTGATGGGTCCGGCAACACCGATGCGTCAAGCTCATAGAGCAAAACCCCGTGTCGGTGTGCAAATCGCTTGAAGAAAGTCACGTGACCCATACAGGTACTGTTTCCAACTGACACTAACGCGGCAAACTGCGTTTATAAGGAAGCGCATCTGTCAACAGGATGCATCTGCCCAAAGAATCTGATGTGCTGCGGACGGTTCATTGACAAATTCCTCAAGAATTATGGAGCACGAGCAGCCTCAAGCTAAAAGAAAGGTTTCCGCTGTGTGGGACCATTTTGATCTCATATCGGAAAATAAGGTATTTGTTTTAATTTCCTTGTTGTTTCATCCTGTTCCTCTCAGAGTTTCCACTTGATCCATCTGAATTCAAATTCATTTCAAAGTGACTCTTAGTTTACTATTCATATTATTTTCTGCAGGTTAAATGTTGCATTTGTTCGACTCAACTTTCATATTTAACCTCTTGCACTCCGGGATACCGCGGGCGGTCACGTCTCTGTGTCCTAGTGCATCTCAGTGCACGCTGGAAAAAAAAAAAAAAAAGCTGCATTTCCATTCTTCCTGTACAGACACAGCCACGAACAGAAAGCGACAGGAGTGTTTTGATTGGTTTAGATTTGACTGACCTCTCATTCGACTAATAAGAACCTTGAATTGGGTTTCTGAAACCTTTAAGAACCAATGACTGAACACCTAGCAAGAAGGACCTGCCTACCAACGACTGCTAATACAACGAGCCAATTGAAGCAGAGAAGTTTGACGATTGAAATGTGTGCGTCCCGTGCGTAAAATCTGTTTTGTCTAAGCTGCTGGGTGACACACATTGAGACCTGTATGTAACGGTAGTGTTAGCCAGTCTTTTTTATTACTACTGTTCTTATTTGTTTTGATAAATCGTTCGCCATAACCGCAATCACGAGTCCGTAAAAAACCACGAGTCCCTAACAAGTGGAACAGGTTCATGTTCGTCTGACAATGAGGAACAGATGTTCGCCAACGACACTGCTGTTGTGGACAGGTAAGTGTTACAAGCTAAATTATTCTTTATCAATGAAAATGGTAATAAAAATGACTTTTGACCGATCGGTAATTACAACAGTGCGTCATGGCCACATGACGGACCCTTTTTTGTGCGCCGACCTCCTCTGTAGCGGGGGGGGGGGATGTTATCCTCTACATTGCAGATATTTTAGCATTATTTTTATTGCACTGTAGGTTATTTTTTCTTGTAAAATAAAGGCCACACATTTTTTGCGTGGCATGCTTCTTTGTGTGTGGGGGGCTTGTTTGTTCATTCATTCATTCATGAATGAATAAACAACCCCCCCCCCCCACACACACACACACACAGCCCTGAGTGTCCCCTTTCATTAGAGCCCAAGATGAAGCTTCTATGTTTAAGCATTCAAAAGTTATAGACGTTTTTCCAAACTGTGCCATTTGGCACAATATGGCACAGTTCAAAAACGCCTGGGAACAACCTGAGAAAAAAGCTGTTTAATATAATCATTTTTTGTGGTACTGTTACAAAATTTTGACTTCAGCTTGATAACACTTGGTTCTACATTTCTGTTGCATTTTCCAGCCAGTATCTGACAGTTGTGTGTTATTTGCAAGCATTTGTATCTTAAAAAAAAAAAAAAAAAAAAAAAAAAAATACCCAGGCGAACTTTATTTTCTTCAGATTCAGTATGTTTAGATGACTGTTACTCACTGGCAGGATCACTTAGAGAGATTATGACTGTTTTGTCAAAAAATTCAAAGTGTTTTCTTTTAAATGAGACCAACCCCATGAAGATGCTGCAAAGGGTTGAAGAACAGCTTTTGATTTACTTGGGTACGTTATTTTTGGGCGTTTTGAGGGAATCTGACCAGAGTTCAGGTTCAGGTTCCTTTATTCGTACCCGTAGGTAGATTTGTTTTGCAGTCTGGTGACATCCATATTTACAAGCCACAAATTACATTCAACATAGACACAAACACAGGCACACATGAAGCTGACTATAAACATGATAAAAATACTCAAGGCTCCATCAATCAGGATATAAAGACAAAGAGATGAGAGAAAAACCAGAGAGAAGAGAGAAGGGTCATATTAAAAAGTTAAAGACTAGTCAAAGAGGTTAAAAACTCAAAGGTCTAAAACCCAATAAAATATTTAGAACCCAAATAACATCCTACAAAAATAAGTAAATATAAAATGGAGTTAATAAATAGGTACCTAAATTATGTGCAATATATTGTTACAACTTGTTCAACTCTTTGACAGCAGCAGGAACAAAGCTGTTTTTGTAGCACTGGGTTTTACTTTTTGGGACAGCAAACCTCCGTCTTGAGGGAAGAAGCTGAAAGTTGCAGTGCAAAGGGTGGGAGTCATCATTTAAAATGGAGGTAGCCATCCTCTGTACTTGTCTGGTGTACAGGGATGTCAGACTCAGCTGTGACTCACCAAGAAAATGACTAGACCATCTAACTACCTTATCCAAGGATTTCCTCTGTTTCAGTTTTATCTGACCAAACCGTGACACTAAAGAAAAGGATAAAACAGATTCAATAAAAGCCCGATAAAACATTGTCATTATGGTTCGGTCAATTTGGAAGCGTGCAAGTTTTCTCAAGCAATGTAAATGTTGCTGACCCTTTTTGCACACCCTTTCATAGTTCTCTTCAAAGTTTAAATTACTATCAATAATCGTCCCAAGATATTTGTAGGATTGTACACATTCGGTGGTCTGGCCTTTTAGTACGGTGACTTTGTGCCTGGGAGTTTTGCTCCTAAAGTCAATAATCATATCTTTAGTTTTTGTCGTATTCATCTGCAGGTAGGAATCCTTACACCAGTGAACAAAATTATCAACTACTGGGCCGTGGCCACTCTCACCATCCTGGAGGAGACTGACAATAAAGGGCCTTTTCCACTAGCACGCTTTAGCATGACACGGGACGGCTCAGCACGCTTTGTACGCCTTTCCACTAGCCCCAACACGGTTTAACAGCCGCGATTCTCAGCCCCGCTCCAGGGCAGGGTACAGCAGTGCTGAGCTGGGCCGTGTTGTGACGTTAGACTGGTCGCCGCTGATTGGTCAGGTCGTAACCGGCGCTGATTGGTCAGTTCGTAACCGGCGCTGATTGGTCAGGTCGTAACGTCACGAAAAGCGACCTCTTCTGCCGAATCTTCATGACCGCCATTACTCAGTGCGCAACCACAGTGGGCGGTTGATTTTCAGTGTATTGCTGTGATATTTTCATTTCTTCTCATTCAAAAATGGCTTCGCGTAATAAGGGCGTTCCATGGACCAATGAGGAGGTGCAGTGTCTGCTCACTGCATTGTCTGACGATCGCATCCAGCGCGAGTTAGACGGAGCCACCCGGAATGATAAAATATACCGGGAGGTTTCCGACCACATGGCAGCACAGGGGCACACACGGACTGCCAAACAGTGTAGGGAAAAAATAAAAAAAAAATGAAGTGTGATTACCGTGCATTAAAGGACCACAACAGCAGAAGCGGTGCGGACCGGAGGAACTGGAAATGGTTCGAGCAGATGGATGCCATATACGGACATCGGCATGCTAGCATTGGCCGAGCCATGGCTCTCGACACAGCCACGACATCGGAGTCCTTTAAAGGTGAGGGTTTTTTTTTTTTTGGCGTTTTTTCGGAAATATATTCGGGAAGACGCTCAGTTTATTTATGCAATAAAAAAGCTGTTCATTTGTGGATGATGATCGCTCTGCTTTATCGCAGCACACTGCGGTCTCACGCTTTTCTTTTAAGTATTCATGTGAACAATACACTGAAATAAGCTTATGTAATCTTGTTAAAAACTATTGTCTTTTCTGTATATCTTGCACTTTCGTGCTGTATTTTATTTTGCATTTTCCTTGTAGAATCATCCCACTCGTCCGCCCGCACGAACTCTCCAGCATCTGACGGCGAAGGTGAATCTGTCGCGCCGACACCGGTGTCGGGCAGATCACAAGGTCCATCCCAAGGTCCGTCCCAAGCTCAATCATGAGCTCCATCACCAGATCCATCTGTATCTGGGAGGTCTCGTCCAAGTGTTGGTAAGGCACAGTAAACATGAGATTATCCCCCCTTTTTTATGATTAAGGTTATTTCAGATAGCCGCATATTAATGAATTTTATATGTCTGTCAAAAACATTCTGTGGTGGTCTGTTGTCGGTGCTAAACAACACAGTCACATTTTTAGGTGTGGTGGTGTGTTGGTTGAAATACTGTTGGAAGTCATAATATACAAAAAAAGATAGTGTAGGAGTCAAGAATTCAGGAGACCGCATGATTTTCCAGTATCTGCTTTAATTCTCATTCATCATTGGTCTCGAACAATACATCACACAAAAGTCAATACTCACATCCTTTCGTCTGTAAATAGAAGACCCAGAGTCCTTCTGTTCTCCTCTCTGACCCCCAAAAGGTCAGGGCGGCTAATCTTCTCCTTTCTTCGGAGTCCACAGGGGGTGCAGACACCTCGTCCTCTTGAGGTGTGATGTCAATACACATGGCTAGCTCAAAGTCTCTCTCGGCTGAATTCCAGCCTGCAACATGTGAGTCACATGTGCTCCACAACAGCACATGAACTGACTTATGAATATGCCTCATTAAAAAGCTTCACGTCACTTTTATTAAGCAATTTTTATTAACCCATTCCTATTTCTGAGTCCACAATAAAAAAGAAAATTTTAAAGATCCATCCATCCATCCATTTTTTTCAACTTAATCCTTTTCGGATTGCATGGGAGGGGATGTTCCCTATCACAGCACCCTGTGAACAATCAACTCCTTTGAAGTGGAGCAACATGACATTTGAGCTTAAATACAGCAACGAAGCATATAGTCACATCCCACCACATGCATTCACCAGTGTAATTCAATAGTATATGTTTTTGCTATTTTTAGATACAGCATGTAACCACCCTGACTTTCTGTCTTTCATCTAGCAAAAAGGAAAAGGCGAAATACCCTGTCGGACATAGCATCAGTGATGACAGAGGCGCATGAGGAGGACAAGCGTCTGCAGGAGAGATTCAATGAGAGGCAGGAGAGGATGCACCAAGAGCAGATGGAGAGACACCACCAGGAGTTTGCAGAACACATGAGGGTAGCCCATGAGCAGGATGTTGACTTGAGAAGGCAGGAGCTGGCAGAGACGGCTTCATTTAACCGAGCCTTCCTGACACAGTTTGGGAAGCTAGTAGAGGCACTCAGTGGTCGGCGTGTTTAAAATGTCGATTAACCTGGTTGTTCTGTTGCTGTTTTTTTTTTTTTGGAATATTTTATTTATAATAAAATGGATTTTTTTTGGATCAAAAAAGTGCGGTTTGTCTGTTATGACACTGAATTATAAAACAGTATAATTACATAGAAATTCAATTGCCTAGTCTGATGAAAATGATGCTGATCATCCTGTCAGAGGTCAACCGTTGTAAAGGTAATGTAATTTTTATCTAGACCAAAGAACAAATGTTTTTGTAAGGCTTATGTTGTTTTTATTGAAATATCATCAAAAATTAGCAACACATGATGCAGTTCTAAACTTTGGTTACATTTTTTATGTTAACTTATAAGAAGTTGCACAGTTGGACTTTAAATTGCAGCAGGAGAGACTGATCAAGCTTGCAAGTCAAAGTATTTAAAAAAGTAAGTATATGTAAATTGAATGTTCTATCGGTATTCCAAATTCAGAGATTTACAATAATTTACAAGGAGTGTAGCGTCATCTAAAATGAAAATACAAATACTGTTGTTCCAAATGTTGACCTGAAGGTGAAAAACATGAATTTTTTTTTATTCAGTACATCCAAAATGCACTATGATGTAAAAAAATAATACAATTTGGTGTTGGCCAGTGTGCCACTGTCTCATTATTTAATACAAATAAAAACAAGTTTCAGCTCATTATTTAAAGGTCATTTGGCAGTTAATTCAAAACAAAAGTGACTTGTGTTTTTGAAGCATTTTTATCAGAGAGTTTCTCCAGATTTGGAGCATATGATCATCCCTCCCTTAACTGTTAAACATTAAATAACAGCAGACAGATTGTCAAGGAATACACAATTCAATTCAACTTTATTTATATAGCGCCATTTCACAACAACAGTCATCTCATAGCACTATCAACTGTAGGGGGGAACCCCCACAGTTGCAGAAAGACCCCAGCAATCAGGCGATCCCCTGTGAGCAAGCACTTGGCGACGGTGGAGAGGAAAAACTCCCTTTTAACAGGAAGAAACCTCCAGCAGAACCAGGCTCAGGGAGGGGCAGTCATCTGCTGCGACTGGCTGGGGGGTGAGGGGATAGAGAAGAAGAAAAGAACAGACATGTAGAGAGCAAACAGCATGATGGGGACTCAATCTATGGGAGAGAACAAACAAATGTTAATGACCAGCAAAAAAAATATTTCATAGAGAGTGAGGAAAGGAGTGAGGCCCAGTGCATTACTGGAGGTCCCCCGGCTGACTAAACCTATTAGCAGCATAACTAAGGGAGGGTTCAGAAACACATGATCCCTCCCTAATTGTAGGCTATATCAAAAAGGTAGGTTTTAGCCCTATTCTTAAAAACAGAGATCGAGTCTGACTCCCGAATCCAGATTGGCAGCTGATTCCACAGGAGAGGAGCTTGATAACTGAAGGCTCTGTCTCCCATTGTACTTTTGGAGATTCTAGGTATTACAAGTAATCCTGCATTTTGGGAGCGTAGTGCTCTGTTAGGATAATACAGTAGTATCAGATCTTTTAAATAAAAAGGAGCCTGATTGTTTAGAGCTTTGTAAGTAAGAAGAAGGATTTTAAACTTAATTCTAAACTCTATGGGAAGCCAATGAAGGGAGGCCAGAACCGGAGAGATATGATCTCTCTTTCTAGTACCTGTTAAAACTCTTGCTGCAGCATTTTGGATCAGCTGAAGACTTTTTAAAGATGTTTTAGGACAGCCTGATAATAAAGAATTACAATAATCTAATCTCGAGCTAACAAAAGCATGGATCAGCTTCTCAGCATCACTCTGAGACAAGATGCTCCTAATCTTGGCAATATTACGCAAATGATAGAAGGCAGTCTTAGAAACAAATTTAATATGTGAATTGAAGGACAAATCCTGATCAAAAATAACTCCAAGGTTCCTCACAGAGCTATTAAGAGAAAGAGTAACTGCATCCAAACTGAAAGTTTGATTTGGAAAGGAATTTCTAAGGTTTTTTTGGACCAACAAGAATGACTTCAGTCTTATCTGAATTTAATAGCAGGAAATTACAAGTCATCCAAGCTTTGATTTCCTTAAGACAGGCTTCTAACTTGGCAAATTGATTACTATCATCTGGCTTCATTGACAGGTATAATTGTGTGTCATCTGCATAACAATGAAAATGTATACAGTGCTTTCTAATAATGTTGCCTAACGGAAGCATATATAAACTAAAAAGAGTAGGGCCTAGCACAGATCCCTGTGGAACTCCATGACTAAGCTTTGAGTTGAAAGAAAACTCATTATTGATATGAACAAACTGGAACCTATCAGATAAATAAGATCTAAACCACTGCAACGAAGTTCCATTAAGTCCAACATAGTGTTCTAATCTATCAAGTAGAATATTATGATCGATAGTATCAAAAGCTGCACTAAGGTCTAAAAGGACAAGTACAGAAACTAGTCCATTATCAGATGCAATAAGGAGGTCGTTAGTGACCTTCGCTAAGGCTGTTTCAGTACTATGATGGATTCTAAACCCAGATTGAAACTCTTCAAGTAAACCATTTCCCTGCAGGTGGTCAAATAATTGCGTAGCAACAACTCTTTCTAAGATTTTTGAAATGAAAGGGAGATTAGAGATTGGTCTATAGTTAGCTAAAGCTCCTGGATCTAGCGTTGGCTTTTTGAGTAAGGGTTTAATTACAGCCGTTTTAAAAGCCTGCGGTACATGGCCTAAAGTTAATGAAGAATTGATTATATGAAGAATAAAGCTACCAATAAGTGGGAAGACTTCTTTAAATAACCTGGTAGGAATAGGGTCTAAAAGACAAGTTGAAGGTTTGGATGAGGAAACTATTTTGTCTAACTCACAAAGGTCGATTGGAGTAAACTCATCAAGACAGACATCAAAAGAAGTAGTTGTAGTAATTACAGTAGCACGGGGGCCCCCCAGGGAACGGTGCTGGCTCCCTTCCTGTTCACTCTTTATACTGCGGACTTCTCACACAACACAACACACTGCCATCTACAGAAGTTCTCTGATGACTCTGCGATCGTTGGCCTCATCTCCAATGGAGATGAAGCTGAGTACAGAGGGCTTATCCAGGACTTCGTGGACTGGTGCCATCGGAACTGCCTCCAGATCAACGCGAGGAAAACTAAGGAGCTGGTGGTGGACTGCCGCAGGCATGGGCAGCCCCTCACAGTACCAGTAAATATACAGGGAACAGACATCGAGATGGTGACATCCTATAAGTACCTGGGTATTCATCTGAACAATAAACTAGACTGGTCACACAATACTGATGCACTCTACAAGAAGGGACAGCGCAGGCTGTTCCTGCTGAGGAGACTCAGGTCTTTTGGTGTACAAGGGGCGCTGCTGAAGTCATTCTATGACACGGTGGTGGCATCAGCCATCACTTTTGGAGTGGTCTGCTGGGGCAGTGGCATTACTGCAGCCGATAGGAAGAGACTGAACAAACTGATTAAGAAAGCTAGCTCTGTCCTGGGGCAGCGCCTTGATCCGATGGAGGAGATAGGAGAGAGAAGGACGGTGGCTAAACTGTCATCTCTGCTGGAGTCCGAGTTCCACCCTATGCAGGACATACTGAATGCACTGAGGAGCTCATTTAGCAGCAGACTACATCATCCCAGGTGCACAACCGAGAGGTTTCGTAGGTCCTTCCTACCAACGGCTGTCAGACTGTACAACCTAAGCAGGGCTGCTCGCAGAGATAGCAAAAAAGACGTAACAAACTAATAGTTTTTTGAATGCAGAAGATGCAATAGACTTACACAGTGGTCCTCTCCGGCATACAACTAGGAGCATGCCGGTCGCTATGGAGGGTGAGAGTGTGTATGGGCACATAATCATACCATGCAGGATAGCTGGGTAGACGGTTATGCTGTTTCATTCCATCTAGCGGCAATGCTCTGCACTGTGTGTGTGTTTATATATTTGCATATTTGTTCCGTCTAGCTGCAATGCTCCGTACTGTGGGTGTTTATATATTTATATATCTACATGTTATTCCATCTAGCTACATTGCTCCGCACTGTGTGTGTTTATATACTTGCATATTTATTCCACCTAGCTGCAATGCTCCGTACTGTGGGTGTTTATATATTTACATATTTATTCCATCTAGCTACAATGCTCTGCACTGTGTGTTCATATATTCATATATTTATTCCATCCAGCTACAATGCTCTGCACTGTGTGTCTGTGTGTGTGTGTATATATATATATATTTTATAGTAATACGTACATATGTTTATTAGCTGCTCTTGCTTGCTTGTTTTTTTTTTTTTTTTTTTTTTCTTGCCTTCTGATTGTTGCTCTGAGTGTTGCTATCCCTGTGCTGTTGCAATCCTGGAATTTCCCCGTTGTGGGACTAATAAAGGCTTATCTTATCTTATCTTATCTTATTTAAGTTAACTGTGGGAAGAATCTGATTGATTTTATCTCTGATGGATGAAATTTTATTATTGAAAAAGTTCATAAAGTCCTGACTAGTAAGTTCTAAGGGAATACTAGGATTAACAGAGTCCTGACTCTTTGTCAACCTGGCTACAGTACTGAAAAGAAACCTGGGATTATTCTTGTTCTCTTCTATTGATGCAGAGTAATAACTTGTTCTAGCTTTTCTAAGAGATTTTTTATAAATTAAAAGATGATTTCTCCAAGCTAAATGGATTTCATCTAAATTAGTAGAGCGCCATTTTCTTTCTAATTGACGAGTCTTCTGTTTTAAGCTACGAGTTTCTGTGTTGAACCAAGGAGTTAGAAATCTCTGATTAGACTTTTTCTTTTTTAAGGGGGCCACCAAGTCTAGACCCCGATGCAGAGAAGCTGAAACACTATCCACCATGTTATCAACTACAGAAGGAGCAAGCTGTCTATAGCTTATTTCCGTTGTGTTGACACATGGCATAGAGGAAACAATCTGCATTAATTTGGAAACAGCATCATCTGAGAGGCATCTACTGTAATAATATTTTTCTTTAGGAGCCAAATAGTCAGAAATAGTAAAATCAAAGGTTAACAGACAATGGTCTGACAGTACAGGGTTATGAGGAGAAACTACAAGATTTTCTATTTCTATGCCATATGTCAGAACAAGGTCCAATGTATGGTGGAGGTAATGAGTAGAATTTCCTACTTTCTGAGAAAACCCAATCGAGTCTAATATTGAATTAAAAGCCACATTAAGGCAGTCACTATCTACATCCACATGTATATTAAAGTCCCCTACTATAATTATTCTATCAGATTTCAGCACTAAATCAGCTAAGAAATCAGCAAATTCGGATAAAAATTCTGAGTAGGTTGATGGGGGACAATAAACTATGGCAAATAAAATTGGGTTTAACCTAAAATTGCTAAAGTGCCCAATACTGAGGACCAGGCCCTCAAAGGAATTATAACATGTTTATGCTTCACATTAACTAGTAATTTGGAATGGTAAATTGTTGCTACTCCTCCTCCACGACCAGAACTTCTGGGATTTTGACAGTTTAAATAACCAGAGGGAGTTGATTCATTTAAACCAGGGGTGTCCAACCATGTGCCATGGAGAGCCAAGACCCTGCAGGTTTTCTCTTCTACCCAGTCTCTTCAGCAGGTGTTTTCACTTATCAGCAATCAGTGGGAAGAAGTTCACTGAAATCTGCTGTTGAAGACACTGGTTGGAGGTAAAACCTGCAGGGTCTTGGCTCTCCATGGCACATGGTTGGACACCCCTGATTTAAACCAACATAATCCTCTTGTCCTAACCAAGTCTCTGTAAGGGAAATTAAATCAATCTGATGATCAATTAACAAATCATGGACTAACAGAGATTTGGGAGTTAGAGACCTAATATTTAATAAGCCACATTTAATTTTTAAATTATGAGGAGGAACAGAGGCCAAATCATTCAATTTAGATGCTTTATGTTTAATTTGAGTTTTACCAATATTTTGCTTTATCACTTTGGGATGCTTATACATTATATTTTTATTCACTTTGGAGGGAGCAGACAACAATTCTCTGATGGGGAAGTCAGGGGCTAAGCTGAGGGGTGGCGGATGAAGAGGAGCTGCAGAGAGGCGTGTAAGACTGTGACTCTGCTTCCTGGTCCCAACTCTGAGTAGTCAGGGTTTTGGAAATTTGGATAAAAAAGATGCCAGATTGTTAGATAAATGAGAAGCACCATCCAAAGTGGGATGAATGCTGTCTCGTCTCATAAGACCAGGTTTTCCCCAAAAAGAGCTCCAATTGTCAATGTAGCCCACGTCATTTTTAGGACACCACACAGACAGCCAGCGGTTCAGGGATGACGAGCGGCTAAACGTGTCATCACTGGTCAGATTGGGGAGGGGCCCAGAGAATACTACAGTGGCAGACATCGTTTTTGCAAACTCACACACCGATTCTATATTAAGTTTCGTGACTTCCGACTGCCGGAGACGGATGTCATTAATGCCGGCGTGAATAACAATTGTGGAGTATTTACAGTTACTTTTAGCCAGCATTTTCAAATTTGACTCGATGTCGCCTGCTCTGGCCCCAGGAATGCATTGGACTATGGCCGCTGGAGTCTCTAGGTTCACGTTTCTGACTACAGAGTCACCAATGATCAGAGTTTTTTCCTCAGCGGGTGTGTCGCTGAGCGGGGAAAAACGATTAGAGACGTGAACAGGTTGGTGGTGTACTGGGGCTTTGCGACTAGGCTTCCTTCTCACCGTCACCCACCCAGTCTCCTCGCTGCTGAGGAGAGCCGAGGGACCGCTGACAGGGGGGCCTAAGCTAGCTAGCTCCGCTGCAGCTAATGGGCGTCCGTCAAGATTAACTGGCGCAGACGGTGTTTCAATGCAGCAAAGCCGGGATTTCAAATCAGACAACCTCGCCTCGAGCGCCTCAAAAAGACAACATTTTTTACATTTACCGTTATCACTGAAAGAGGCAGAGGTGTAGCTAAACATCTGACAGAGAGAGCACACCAGAGGAGGAGAGGAAAGACAGCTAGTAGCCATAGCTAATGGCTGGAGAGCAAACCACACAGGCAGACAGCAAAACAGGAAGTGACGATACGTTACCACAAGGAAGTGACGATCCTCACTGCAAGTCAACACAACAATTGTGTTGCTGTTGCCCAAAACCGTTATGACCCACTGCTTGTGGTGCTACCTTTTGCATGTGTGTTATTTTTACGAATATTCACATTTTTTTGTAAGTACAAGTGGGATATTATTAAATTGAAATATAACATATTTCGAATAATGTGTGCTTTTTAGAAATATTTACACTTATTTTGAAAGTAAAATTTTGATAGGATTAAGTTGACATATAACACTTATCAACATAATGTGTGCTTCTTAAATCTATTTTGACTTATTTTTTGTGTGATAGGCTTAAATTGAAATATAACATTTTTCTAAACATAATTACTATGTCAATTTGCAGTTCCAGCAAAGCAAAGGAGACAGATGAAAAGTGAACAACATTTTAATCATTAAACACAGACGTTACAAATATGTACACACATGAATAATGACAAAATTATCTTATTAATTATTTGTACACAAGTACTGCATCAAAGCATGTCTTACACCCCCACCACGGTCCTCAGCTACCTCTGCAGCTGACACCACCACTTCATCTGCTGCAGCATCCAATGCAGTGTCAAAGGCCTCTCCATGAGTCTCACACAGATTGTGCAGTGCACAACAAGTCACCACCATGGATTTCAGAAGTTCGATGTCGCAGTCATTCCTTTTTAAAAGGCAGCGCCACCTTCCCTTAAGCCTACCAAAAGCATTCTCAACAGCCACCCGTACACGACTGATGGTCTGGTTGAACGTGTGCTGTTCTTCAGTCAGTCGTCCGGTGTCAGGGAATGGTTTCAACAGCCAATTTTGGAGTGGATAAGCTGAGTCCCCTAGGATGTAGTATCCCGTACATAACTCACCGATGTTCCTGATAGGTGGGAAGAGGTTTCCCCCGACTAGCTAACTCCCACAGTCTGGACAGTCTCAGCACCCTAGCATCATGCATGCTCCCTGGAAGCCCAGCAAACACATTCCAGAACAAACCCTTTCCATCAACCACACCTTGAAGGATTATGGAGTGCCAGCCTTTACGATTGAAGTAGTCAGTGTGACATTCTTCAGGTGCTATGATGGGTATGTGGGAGCCATCGATGGCACCAACGCATAATGGTAGCCCCCACCGATTCTCGATGTAGGCCGACATTTCCATGAATCTCCCTTCATCGGGAAGATGAAGCAGTTCTGGAACGAGCGATGACTTTGCTGCTGCACAAAAGTCCTGCACACACCTGCACACTGTTGTGATGCGGACCCCAAAAAGATGTCCAATACTGCGGTACTCTGAACCGGTAGCAAGCTTCCACAGTGCGATGGCCACTCTCTTCCTCAGCGGCACACATAAGTGGAATGTCATATCATGCCGCTCCATGCATGGACGCAATTTCTGACACAGGTAGGTGAAAGTGTCCTCGGACATACGGAAATTCTGCAACCACTGCTGGGTGGAGAAGCTGGGAACAACATCCTCCCACCAATGCGAGCTACGATGTTCTGTCCAGACACGCAGTCTGCAGCGAGTATTTTGCACCAACACAGCCAACTGAAAAACACACACACAGCATAGTGTAATAATGATAACCTGTCAACATCAAAATGCTGTACACCAGAATAATATGACTATAAAATGAGCTTACCGACATCGCCTCCCTCCTATGCCGGTTAATTAACTGAAACACACACACAGCATAATGTCATTCCTGTAATACTGATAACTGTCAGCATCAAAATGCTGTACACAAGAATAATATGACTATAAAATGAGCTTACCGATATCTGCACCCTCCTCTGCAGGTTAAGTAACCTCGCCATTCCAGCTTCATATTCCTCCCAGGCAACCGCGAGTCTCCTGTACTGTTCCAACGTTTTTTGTCTCAATTCACATCGTCGTCTCTGGTAATAGTGTCTTCTCTGGTTAAACTCTCTGGACTTAATTGTGAGATAAAACCACAGAGCGAGCAAGGCAATAATCCTTGGGTCCTCCATTTTGTCTTGTGTAATTAAGGACTCAGTCGCGTGCGTTACGTCACAGGAGTGTGGCCCCGCCTCGCTGGGAGTCTGGCGCCGCCTCGCTTCTAAACCATCCCAACACAAACCATCACAGCACAACCACAACACCGTGCTAATGGAGACAGAAGCATTCCGAGCCGTACTGAAGTGAATCGAGCCGTACCGAGGTGTGCTGGGCTAGTGGAAAAGAGGCTTAACTGAGTCATCAGCATACTTTATAATGTGTCTGTTGTCATGTCTGCTCCGACACATGTTTGTGTACAGGATGAAGAGTAGTGGTGACAACACATACCCCTGAGGAGAGCCAGTAGAAGAACACTTTAGGTCAGACAATGTACCATTGACCCTTACTCTCTGCGTCCTGTTGGTTAAGAAATCCAGAATCCAACCCACCAGATTATTGCTCAAATCAAATTGTTGCAGGAGCCTTTCAACTAAGATGAGGTTGGATTGTATTAAAGGCGGAGGAAAAGTCCACAAATAAAAGCCTGGCGTGTGTCCCATTAAAATCCAGATGTTTAAAAAGCATGTTAAACATAGTGACAGTGGCATCCTCCACTCCTCTGTGAGGCCTATAGGCAAACTGCAGAGGATCCAATGAATGCTCAGTCTGCTTTAGGACCTCACATCTGACCAGTTTTTTCAAAAATTTTCATTAAAATTGAAGGCAAAGCAACTGGTCTAAAGTCGTTTACCGTTTTAGGACAGCTGGATTTTGGAACAGGAACAACCACGGCTTCTTTCCAGATCTTAGGCACATGTTGTGTCTGTAAGGACTTATTGAAAATGTAATGAAATATAGGACTCAGTTCATGTGCACAGGGCTTTACCAAGCGCCCACATATATTATCAGGGCCCTGACTTTTGTTCACTTTTACAGCGCAGAACTCCCTTTTAACATCCTGCACCTCAATATTAAAGTGCTGATTGTCTTTGAGTTTCTGTTTCAAATCTTGGGTTTCTGTGCTAAAATCAAAGGAGTCAAAACAACCATAAAAACAGTTAAGAGCATTAACCAGCTCTGTGTCTGAATTAAAACCATCTAAAAACACACGATTGCTGCGTTCTGTGCTGTGAAGGCCTGCAATAGTTATCATACTGGCCCAGGCTGAACCAAGTTTCTTTGTTGCCATCTTGCTTTACAATTCTGATTTATAATTCTGTTTTGCTCTTAAAATTTTGGACTTCAGCTCTTTTGTGGCAACTTGTAGCTCAGAAACAGACCCCTGTTTAAAGGCAAGTGCTTTCCTCTGTAAGCAGGATTTAACTGATTTTGTAACCAATGGCTTGTTGTTGGGATATATTTTGACACGTTCACGTGGAACAATCTTATTTTTACAGAAAGCCATGTATGAGCATGTGACGTCCACCAAAGAGTCCAAATCATCCCCGCAGGACAGTGTGAACATCTCCCAGTCTGTACAGTTAAAGCATTCCTGGAGGCTGTGCACTGAATTCTCTGTCCACACATCTATGTCTCTGGTCTCCACCTTGCCTCTTCTGAGAGCAGTTTTATATGTGGGCAGCAAATGTACACAGTTGTGATCTGAGGATCCTAAAGGAGGAAGGAGGAGTGATTTACTCCTAAAAAAAAAAAAAAAAATAATAAACTGATAGATCATGCAAAGGGTAACAACAGTTCCCTATGGAGGCATTTAAATAACTTAACTAATAAAAAAAATGTTCAAAAGGGGGTAAAGGAACTTAGAATCAATGGCAAGACCATCAGTGACAAGGCTACATTGGCAAATGAATTTAATTCATATTTTGTGGGCTCTGTGGAAGACTTAACAAAAAACTTTGTGCCGCCAAATGTGCTCAACAACACAAATTCAATACTTCCAACAGATTCTTTTCACATCGATGAGGTAAATGAGGAGTTAATTGCTGGTATTGTCAAAACACTGTCAAACTCAAAAACTAATGATATCTACAACATGAGCACCTCCTTTCTCAAAACGCACAGCAAAATATTAATCAAACCACTGACTCATCTCATTAATCTCTCCATTAGGTCTAGTACATTTCCATCTGGCTGGAAAAAAGCTGTCATCATACCAGTTCATAAATCAGGCAGTAAAGACGATATATGCAATTACCGCCCAATCTCTATTTTACCAGTCCTGTCTAAGGTTCTTGAAAAAGTTGTAGCTACACAGCTGATAGACTACTTACAAGACAGTCAACTTCTTCATCCACATCAATTTGGTTTTAGACCAGGATACTCAACAGAAACAGCAAATTGTTGCCTTATTGAAAATGTCAAACAGTCCTTGGACAGGGGTAATGTGGTAGGAGCTGTTTTTCTAGATCTCAAAAAGGCTTTCGATACTGTAAACCACAGTTTGCTTTTATCCAAAATGGTATCTTTTAACTTCTCTCCAGACACATTAGACTGGTTTGCATCTTATCTCCAGAATAGAGAACAGTGTGTAAAAGTTCACCAGGATAAATCCTCACTTTTAAACAACCGTATGGGTATCCCACAAGGGTCCATTCTTGGTCCTTTACTTTTCAGCATTTTTATTAATGACTTGCCGCTACACTGTTCTGCTGCAACATGGCAACTTTATGCAGATGATGCAGTTATTTACACAGCTGCCAAGACTCCAGCACAGGCTGCAGATGTACTGTCTACAAGTATGGTTGATGTCCAAGAGTGGCTCCTCCAGAACCATCTATTGCTGAACCTTCAGAAAACAGTTTCAATGTGCTTTTCAATCAAAAAATATATCCTGCAATGTTTTAAAGTTAATATAGATGATCATGACATCAATTTAGTTACAGAATTCAAATACCTTGGCGTTGTACTAGATCCTCAACTCAAATTTAATCTTCATATAAAGAAAATTTCAAAAACAGTAAAAAAAAATCTGAACTGCTTTAAATTAATTAGATATTACATACCTTACAAACCTGCTGTACTGTATATGCATTCTATGTTTTTTTCTCATATATCATACTGTTTGACAGTCTGGGCTCAAGCAGCCCCTTCCACAATAAGACATAGGTTCATTATATAATCAAACCCTAAAAATCTTGGACAAAAAGCCCATTAGGTGGCATCACTGTAAATTAAAAAAAAAAAAAAAACAACCTATTGAGTTTTGAGAGTTTCATTGACCACTGTTTACTGAAATTAACTTTCAAATGTTTCCATAAATCAGCACCTGAGCCACTTGCTGGTTTCATCCAAAGACAGGACAGCAGCAGAGCCACCAGGAGTTCTGTTAACAATAACTGTAAAATATTCCACCGCAGAACCACATTTGGACAAACAGCTTTCTCTATAAAGGGCAGTCACATCTGGAACACAATGCCAAATGAAATTAAAATAATAACGGACTTTAAAACATTCACTAAAAAGGTTAAAAACTGGCTGAAAAATAAACAAGAATGTACCCATGTATGAAATGATTGTCTGCAGGGTGAGAGTGAATGAAGGGAAGGAATGAATGTGTTTGTTTATAGTGAGTGACGAAAGGAGGGAGGCCTGAAATAGGCAAATGTGTGTCAGGTTGTTATATTTGTGTATTTATAATATTTATAATATTCATAATATTTATAATTGTGTATTTATAATGTATTTATGTTTTTTGCATTGATGTATGTGGTTATTGTGTATTCCTTTTCTTTCCTTTTTTTTTTCTTTTTACTTGTTTCTCCTTTCTAAAGCCCATCCAGGGACAAGAGTTGCAAATTAGCTAATAGCTATACACTCTGTGCAACACATCAGATTGATTGTCATTGATTAATTGTCTATGTTTATTGCACTGTCCCTGTCAAATAAACAAATCTATCTATCTATTTATAGGCCCTCTCTATGGATCCATAGCACAGGTCTAATGTCTTTTTTCGCTTGGTTGGGCAGAAGACATACTGATAAAAGTTTTTAAGAGTGCAAGGGGTTAAACAAAAGCACCTCCTCAATGCTGACGCATTACAGGGCCAGACATGAGAATGAAGTCCCAGATACACCCAGGATAAACTCAGGTATACAGCCATTCTACAACTTACTCACACTTGCTTTATTGATAATTAATTCCTCTTAATTTATTCTTTACTTCATTTTTAACCAGCAAGCTTCCAGGAAGCAGATGCTGGATGAGGCTCTGCTGAATTTCATCCTGAAGGACTGCCAGCCCCTCAGCATTGTGGAGACTGAAGGGTTCAGGGAACTGGTTCAGGCCCTTCAGCCCTCATATGTTTTGCCCACCAGAAAGGTTTGTGTGGAAATTATCTAAAGTAGCAGTTGATATATCCAGTTTATTTAATCTTCAATTTAAATATATGGATTTGCTTTTGGTTTGATTTGGTGTAATTTTCAGACCATCAAACAAATGGTGGCCAAAAAGTACGAGGAGGAACGGGAACGAGTGAAAAAGGAAGTACAGCAAGCTGTGGCAGTGAGTATAACAGCTGACATGTGGACATCTGTGAACATGGAGGCTTACTTGGCTCTTACCAGTCACTACATTAATGAGAATTTGCAGTTGTGTACATCTGTGTTGGGAGTGCAATACTTTCCACAAAGTCACACTGCTGACAATTTGGCCCAAGTCAAAAGGGGCATGATGGAGGACTGGGCCATAACCAATAAAGCAAAGTGTCTTGTGACTGACGCAGCACCAAACATGATTGCATCCACTAGACAGCTCCAAATTCGGCACTCAATCTGCATTGCACATAGTCTCAATTTAGACGGGACCGTCTTCACAACAGCTGTCTGCACCCACTTCAGGCATGTTATTCAGCATTATTTGTTTGTTGTTGTTTGGAAATCATGTACTAAAATGCCAATTTGTTGTTTTTTAGATAACCTTTGGCAACATCTCGACATCGAAGTGGGCAGGCAGACCAAAAGTGCCACAGCTGATGCCATCCAGGAGGTGCAGAGATACCTGGCAGAGGGCAATATTGCCAGGTCCCAGGATCCTATGAGATACTGGGACAACCAGAAGACAATCTCTCCAAACCTCTTTCAGCTTGCCTTACAATTTCTCTGCACTCCAGCCTCATCTGTGCCATGTGAGCAGGCGTTTTCTACAGCTGGAGAAGTTGTGGCAAAAAAGCGTAAGACTGAATTTCAAAACGTTGGAAAAACTTATTTTTTGGAATAAAAATTTGTAAAAAAATAAAATCCCAGTCCACAAGCATCCTCATTCACAACATGTTCACTTAGATTTTCACGTTCTGATGCATGTTCACATTATTTATTGACTGCATCTAAAAATATCAACGATATTTTAAAGTAAAATGAAGATATGAAATAATACAATATAAAATACAATGACTTAAATTATATACTGCTCAGAAAAATAAAGGGAACACTAAATATACACATCCTAGATTTGAATGAATGAAATATTCTTATTAACCTCTTGCACTCCGGTGTACCGCGGACGGGCACGTCTCTGCGTCCTACAGCGCATGAGGGCGCTCTCATGCGCTCTAGGATGCACGAGAGCGCTGCGTCCAAGAGCGCACTGAAAAAAAAGCTGCATTTCCGTTCTTCCACTACAGACAGCCGCGAACAGATTGGATATGATTGACCTCTCATTTGACTAATAAGAGCCTTGAATTGGGTTTCTGAAACCTTGAAGAACCAATGACTGAAAACCTAGCAAGAAGGACCCGCCTACCAACGCTGTGAATGCAGCGAGCCAATTGAAGCACACAAGTTCGCAAGCTGTTTTGTGCAAGGCTGGGTGAAGACAGACTGCTACAGCAGCAGATGAAAAAAGGACCAGCAGGAAGAACCCCACAGACCCAGCAGCACGGAGACCACCCACAAGTGCGACCTGTGTGACAGGGATTGCCATTCGCGCATCGGCCTGTTCAGCCACAGGCGGTGCATTTTTTTTTTTTTTTTTTAAATTCCAGCAGAGTAGACGTTTAGGATTCTCTTCCACGGTCATCATAGACCGACGGAGGCCGACGACGAAGGCTGAGTGACACACACGCATTCGCCAGTCTTTTTTTAATTACTACTGTTATTTGTTTTGAAAAATCGTTCGCCAAAACTGCAATCATGGAAGCGCAAAACCGCAATAATGGAATTATGTTTTGACCGGGTCGCGAGACCAGCATCGCGTTCGTCTGACAATGAGGAAGAAGTTCGCCAGCTCCGCTGCTGCTGTGAAGAGGTAAGTGTTATAAGCTAAATTATTCTTTATCCCTGAAAATTGTAATCCAAAATGACTTTTGACCGATCGGTAAATTACAGCTGTGCGTCATCGCTACATGACGGACCGCGGCGCAACGGGCGAAGTCCGTCCTCTGTAGCGCACACACACACACACACACAGCCCTGAGTGTCACCTTTCATTAGAGCCCAAGATGAAGCTTCTATATTGAATCATTCAAAAGTTACAGACGTTTTACCAAACTGTGCCATTTGGCACAATTTGGCACAGTTCAAAAACGCCTGGGAACTCACTGAGGAAAAAGCTGTGTAATATATTCATTTTTTGTGGTATTGTTACAAAATTTTGACCTCAGCTGGATAACACTTGGTTCTACATTTCTCTTGCATTTTCCAGCCTGGATCTGAAGCTGTGTGTTATTTGCAAGCATTTTTATCCAAAAAAACACCCAGGCCAAGTTTATTTTCTTCAAGTTCAGTATGTTTAGATGACTGTAACTCAGTGGCAGGAGCACTTAGAGAGATTACGACTGTTTTGCCAAAAAATTCAAAGTGTTTTCTTTTAAATGAGACCAACCCCATGAAGATGCTGCAAAGGGTTGAAGAAGAGCTTTGGATTTACTTTGGGCACGTTATTTTTTGGCGTTTTTAGGGAAATTGACCGGAGTGCAAGGGGTTAAACACTTTGTTCTTTACATAGTTGAATGTGCTGACAACAAAATCACACAACAGCATGTGAAATTGATTGTCAATCAGTGTTGCTTCCTAAGTGGACAGTTTGATTGAGGGACAGTGTTCCCTTTATTTTTTTTGAGCAGTATGTTATTGTATATACTAGGTCATCAAATCAGTGTCAGTTGAGTCTGTCAACTAGGTTGCCTGTAGGGATTTTTATGGTCCAGCAGGTGCCAGTATTCAGTGACACAGTATCAATACAGTTTGGCAATTTGTCGAAACGCATCATGACGCCTCCTCTACCCATCATTAGTTTTGATGATTTGAAACATTTAAATGTGACAAACATACAAAAACAATGAGGAATCAGGAAGGGGGCAAACAGTTTTTCAATCCACTGTATTTAAATGGCACATACTAAGAGTCTGGTCAGTTTACTAAAGCTGAGCGAATTGCTCATTGAAATTAATAAAAGTCTACTTCACTTTGTCAGGCAGGTCCTATTTCAGTGATTTCTTGATTGAGAACAGGTGTGGCAGTAATCAGGCCTGGGTGTGGCCAGAGAAACTGAACTCAGCTTTCCAACGATGTGATAAACCACAGTTAATTGATCTTTGGGGCTCAGAGCCATGAAGGTTTGGGTTTTTTTTTTTTTTTTTACCTTTAATAATAAACACCTTCATTTAAAAACTGTATTTTGTGTTTACTTGTGTTATCTTTAATATTTAAATTTGTTTGGTGATCTGAAACATTGAAGTGTGACAAACATACAAAAAAAAAAAAAAGAGAAATCAGGAAGGGGGCAAACACTTTTTCACACCACTGTATATATCTATATAAATAAATGTATAAAATATGACAACTAAAAGCTGACCCGGAGGTTTTGGCTCCGTTTCTGCTTTCAAAAGACTTTTCTTCTCCACCGCTTGCTGCCCCCAGATGAAAATCCACAGAATAGCTATGTGGGACTAGAATGTTCTGAATGAGGCTTTAGGAAATTAGGAATCACTTTATAAATCACTGGATTCAAAATGCACTTGTATATGTCCAGACTGGATCCTGGGGTCCACTTGGGGTGCTCACTTGGTCAGGGATCCACTTGACCTGAATCCCTGCCATCACTTGAGTTAGAACCATTTTAAACTATAATTTTATAGTTCTAGTTCTCTTTATAGCGCTTGGTGTGAACGGCTCTTAACCTCTCCCCAAAAAGGAAAGAGCGTCCTGTAAGTTACTGCAGATCTTCTGGACCAAAATCCTCCCAAAGTCTCTTTTCTAGCGTGTCTGATCCCATTGTAGTTTCACATACCTGTTGTTGTTCGGAGCTTCATGACATCCAACAGTTTCTTCTGACTTTCCATCTTTTCTTTGCCTCTCTGTGTGTTTCTTTTTCAGCAGCAGTTTGTCTCTCGCTGATAACATGAACACACTGTTGCTTCACTAAATAAAACGCTGATCTGACTCCCTGCATGATTCAAAGTCTTCTTCTTCTTCTGTTTTATGGCGGTTGGCAAACAGCTTGTAGGTGCATTACTGCCACCTTCTGGAATGGAGTGTGATTCAAAATGGCATTACTCTCCTATATCCTTGAAATTAGTCCCGGTGCCCTAATAAACCTAAAAACTGCCTTATAGGCCGAATCCCTTGAACTTCTCTGCAAAATCTCTTTCATACTGAGCTGGGTTTTGTTCCTGTATAGACTGTCCACCAATGCTAACCGTGCAACCTCATACTTTGGACAGTGCATAAATGTATGTTCAACTGTTTCATCGTTTCCACAATAATCACATTTTCCATTTGGGTGTTTTTTTCATTATAACTAATGTACTATTCAGTCCTTTGTGACCTAATCTTAACCTGGATATGATGTCCTCCTCCTTCCTACTCCTGTGAACTTCTCTAGCTCCCCCTACTTTCTTTTGTATGCCATACAGGCTCCGTCCTTTACTTCCTTTGTCCCACTCTACCCGGCTTGCGTTTTGATAATGCTCTTGACCTCTGCTTTACTATGTTTCACATTCCAACTAACTTGACTCATCCTAGTTGCCCTTATTGCATATTTATCTGCCAGCTCATTCCCCTCCACTCCAATGTGCGCCGGGACCCAAATGAATCTAATGTCCACACCTGCCTTTGAGATTCTCCCTACTGAATGTACAGTTTCCATCACCAAATCCTGTCTTGACTCTGAATGCATTTGCCCAATACTTTCCATTGCGCTGCTAGAGTCAGACCCTATCAAAACCTTTCTGGGCTTTTTAAATTAAATTAAAATTTTCTTCTTCCACCCAGCCCAATGCCAAACAGATTGCCAAAAGCTCCCCAGTATGCACAGCCAAGTCATCACTAACCCTTTCCTTCTTCATGACATCTAATTCTGGAATGATGAACGCTATTCCCACAATGTTCTTTGTCGATTTAGATGCATCTGTATAAATCTTTATAAAGTCAGGATAGTTACCGTCTAAACAGTTATTGACCTCATTCTTGTTTATCCTCCCTCTTATGTCATTTGTTAAAAGTCTAAAATCCACCTTTACGTCTTCCAGACATCATGGTGGTTCTACAGAAAGAGGGACTGTTGGACATACTGCTTTATCAGCAACCCTTAGTTCCCTGACTTTATTCTCTATTGTCCATCAAAAGCTTCTCATTTGTCTCTTTTCCTTCTCTTGGCAAGGTTTCAGTACACTGTGTACTGGGTGACTGTCACCAAATCCTCTGATGTTGGCCCAGTATGTAGCTGCTATTTGAGTTCTTCTTAACTCCAGAAGCATCTCACCCATCTCCACCTGGAGTGCTGCTACTGGAGTAGTTTTTATGGCCCCACAGCATAACCTCAGAGCTTGGTATTGAATTATATCCAGTTTTTTCAATAATGTTTCTGACTCTGATCCATACATAACACACCCGTAATCAAACACTGACCTAACTAATGCCGCATATAATGTTTTTAAAGCACCTCTACTTGCTCCCCATTCTCTTCCCCTCAAACATCTAATAATATTTAAAACCTTTTTAGATTTTGCCACAATTTTCTTAACATGAATCTTCCAAGAACAACCCTTATCAATCCACACACCCAAATACTTGAAACACTCCACAGTTTCTATGTGTTGATCATATATTTTAAGATCAACTTGACTGTTTACTCTCTTCCTTGTGAAGACCATAGCCTTTGTTTTTCCCACTGAAAACCTAAATCCCCATTCCACTGCCCAAGCCTCAACTTCATCAATCGCCTGCTGCAACTTTTTAGCAATAAATGATAGATTTTTCCCTCTTGTCCGCATAGCACCATCATCTGCAAACAAAGAGACACCAACCGAACCCTTAACTCTAGAAAAAATGTCATTGATCATGACTGAAAACAAAATGGGACTAACAGTACTGTCTTGTGGGGTTCCATTTTCTATCATTTGGCTTGAGCTATACTGCTTCCCTATTCTTACCAAAATTTTCCTGTCACTCAAAAAATTTTTTATCCATCTTTTCATTCTCCCTCTAAAGCCTAGCTTATGTAGTTTGATAATCAGCCCCTCCTTCCACATCATGTCATACGCCTTCTCAACATCCAAAAACACAGCAACCACACTTTCCTTATTCACTTGGGCCTTCCTAATCTCATGTTCCAAACAGACAGCAGGATCGGTAGTTCTTCTCCCTTTTCTAAACCCGCTTTGGTAAATTTTTAATGCCTCTCTAGGCTCCAGATAATATGATAACCTCTCATTAATCATTTTTTCCATAGTTTTACCAACATGGGATGTTAAAGTGATTGGTCTGTAACTCTCACCTAAACCTGGATTTTTACCTGGCTTGCATATTGGAACAACAACCGCCTCTTTCCATGAAGTAGGCAATATCCCTTCTTCCCAGACCTTGTTGTACAACTCTAATAATATCTTTTTACCAGCGTCACTCAGGTTTTTAATCATTTTATACGTCACTTGGTCTTTTCCTGGAGTTGTCTTACAGACTTTGTTTAACATATGATTTAATTCAGACATTGAAAACTCCTGATTTAGCCCATTCTCAAATTCTGCCTCATCTTGCAACGCTTCCACATTATTTAATTTTGTCTGCTCTCTTCCACTTTTTTCCACATAGCTCAAATTATCTGCAGTACTTATTTTACTGAAAATTTTAACTAAATACTCTGCCTTTTCATTGTCATCCACTATCAAACTGTCCCCGTTCTCTATAATTGGATAACTTAGCTCCTTCCTTATCCCAGACATCCTTTTAATTGTTCCCCATACCTTCTCCAAGGGTGTACTTCTTCCCAATGAATCACAGTATTTTCTCCAAAACTCTTTTTTGGTCTGTTTAATTATTCTCTGCACTTTAGCCTGCTCCCGTTTATAATTGATCAAGTTATCCATATTCAATACATTTTTTAATACTTTAAAAGCTTTGTTCCGATTCTTAACTGCTTCAGAACACTCTGGAGTCCACCAAGGAGCTAGCTTTTTCCTTTTTCCCCTACCTCTTCTTGGGATGGTTTTCTTTGCTGCTTTAATGATAGCTGTCGTGATTCCTGCATTCATCTCTTCCACTGTCTGATTTAGATTTACTTCCTTCAGTTTCCTCTCACTTAAAATTGTAAATTTTCCCCAATCTGCCTTATCAAATGCCCACCTCTTGTCTCTTCCTTCTTGAACTATGTCATTTCCTATTCCAATATCAACCACTATTGGGTAGTGATCACTTCCTATAGTGCCTTCCCTTATCACCCTCCACCTGCACCTGCCAGCCAAGCTTTGTGAAATCAAAGTGAGATCAGTAGCTGATTCTGTCCCCCTTGCCAAATTCACCCTAGTGCCCGAACCGTCATTCAAACACACCAACTCCTTGTCCTCCATTATCTCTTCTATAACCTCTCCGCTAGTGTCATTGTGCTTCCTCCATAATGTACTATGCACATTGAAATCCCCACACCAGACCACTCTCCCCCTCCAGTCCTGGAGAATTGACTCCAACTCACTTTTGACTAACTGCTTACATGGATTGTAGAAATTGACTATTTTCATACTGCCTTCTTTAGTCCATATCTCGATGACAATTACTTCCAGCTCTTGTACTGTGATCAGTTGCCTATACTTCACCCCTTGTCTAACAAAAACTGCACAACCCCCACCACCCCCATCCTTCCTATCCTTACGCATTCCAGAATATCCATTAATAGTGAAATCTAGTGATGGCTAAGCCATGTCTCATGTACACAAATAATATCCAGTTTTGTTGTCAGTTTCTGAATAAATCCTTTAAATTCCTGCCCGTTTGCAATCAGACTCCTTGCGTTCCACTGGAGGATGGTTGTCATGAATTAACCTGTTGGCTCCCCTCTACAGCTCCCTCCCCTTGACTCAGTTCTGCATGAATTTTTTCCCAGGATAGATCCTTGGTATTAAAGAATTTTGCTGCCGCTTTCACAATGATCTTTATCTTCTCAATTTTAGTCTTAGCCTGCTCCGAGCAGTTGATGACATAGGCTAGAAAAAGAACAAGCTTATCTGTTGTGATATTAGTCTGACAATTTTGTGGTTTTACTTCCTTGTTATTGACAATGCGTTCTTCTTTCTCCTGTTGATTCACGACCTTTGCTGCTTCTGCATATGTCAACTTCCTCTCTACTCTTGCTTGCTGAATTTCTACTGCCTGTTTTCTCACTACACAGCCTCCATATGCTGCTGTGTGATTCCCTCCACAATTACAGCATTTAATTATGCTGTCATTTCCACATTCTCCATAGCTATGCTCACCACCACATCTTCCACACCTCTGCTTTCCTTTGCACACACTAGCAATATGCCCATATCTCTGGCATTTAAAACACCTGAGAGGAGGGGGGATATAAGCCCTAACAGGAAAACTTAGGTATCCAATAAGCACTTTTTCTGGCAGGGCCTTGTCTTTAAATTCCAGCATCACAGATGGGCTATCCACCTTTTCCCCATTCCTGACTGCTTGCAGTCATCTAATCCCCACAACTGTTCCTCCTTTAACCATGTTTTTCAGTTCTTCCAAGTTTTCCCCCAGTGGAATTCCAGATATCACCCCCCCTAACACCGTCAAACCCAGTGACTTCTTTCCTCTCTGCAATTTCTTTCTTGCACACTCTCTGCAGCTGGAGTGCTTTGTTCCTCTGCTCTGCATTCTTACATTTCACAAGGAGATTTCCATCTCTTAACACTTTGGCCATTTCTATGTCTCCAATTGCACTTCTTAATCCGTTAGTTAGAGCTAGTGGGCTCAAAGATGTAACTTTTGCCCTGGTTTAAACCTCAAGATAATTTTGAATTCTTCTGCCACGATTTTCCTCCTCACCTCGCGTCTTTCCTCGTCACCTGACAGCTGCTGCTTGCCAGTCTGCTTCACGTCTCCTTCACTCTTGCCCTTTCCAACTTTATTCTTCCTACTCCTACTGAATTCCATCCAGTCTCCATATCATCATCGTCAGTCAAACCCCCACTACTACTACTACTTGCCATTCCGAATCAGTCACAAACCAGATTATGCCAATACCACCTTCTGTTAACTCGTTTTTCCACTCCGTCCCAGCCCAAAGACCATGGTTTAAAGTGAACCACCGTCACAAGTTTAAGCGAACCACGGTAGCATCCGGTCACGTGATCAGATGTTTAGAAAAAAATATTATTAACAGCACGCTCTATTTTTCTGTGATAAGTTTATGTCGACCTGATAACACAGCTTTAACTGATTCCAGAAAAAACATATAAAAAAAACTATTTTTTCCCTGTGTGTGGATGCGATGTCGCTAATGTGACGTCATTTTGACGTATATGTTCCTCAACTCAAATGGCACTGTATATGATACCATTCGAAGCAGGTGGTTGCCAAAGTCGGCCGGCTGGCTGGCACAGCTATTGACGCTGCCCAGGACACAGTACGAGGACGGATAATTTGTTCACACATCGGGAGTTGCTCAGAACTCCTTATAAGAACTCCCGATACAAAGATATACAGTGATGATATAGAGTGAAGTACGTGGCGGTAATGCACCTGTTAGCTTGTTGCTAACTGCCAATCAAATCTAAAAGAAGAAGAGCTCAAATGGCGATGGGTCCGGAGGAGCTTTGAGGCCTGTACTGGGACTTTCTGGTAAAACTGTTAAAAAGACTTTTGTTGGTCACCAAAAAATGTGAGGAATATTTGTGAGACGACAACTAAGCTGACCTGGAGAAGGTCCTGGTTCCGTTTCTGCTTTCAAAGAGGATTTAAAAGGATGGTGAACCAAGTTAAAACCAGCTAGCTTAACTAACTTAGCTTAGCCTCTCTTGTTTTGAGGACTGCGTCATCTGTCCAAGGTTTTTGCATATTGGCTCTGTGGTAGGAGCAAGTGATTTCGGGTGCAAGTTTGCTTTTATTCAGGTGGTGCAGCCTTGTAGACTGCGGCCCTCGAGGTCAGTGTTGTGTTGTAGTTTGGGGTCCTTATTTGTGAGGCAGGGGTGGTGGCTCCGTCTTTCCGGTTCTGCCACCACCCAGGGTATAAGAGAGCAGTGAAGTATGTGAGGGTGGTGCAAGACATGTATGAGGACAGCGAAACAGTGGTGAAGTGCGCTGTAGGAGTGACGGATGGATTCAAGGTGGGGGGTGGGATTACATCAGGGATCAGCTCCAAGCCCCTTCTTGTTTGCCATGGTGATGGACAGGCTGACAGATGAGGTCAGGCAGGAGTCTCTATTTGTCATGATGTTTGCAGATGACATTGTGATCTCTAGTGAGAGTAGGGAGAAGGTGGAAGAGAATCTGGAGAGGTGGAGGTATGCTGTGGAGAAAAGAGGAATGAAAGTCAGTAGAATCTACACCATCTATACCAGCCCAGCAGGTCTCTCAGGTCTTCTCATCAGAATCTATTGGTAGTCCCTAGCACTAGGCTCAGAACCAAAGGCAATAGAGCCTTTGCTGCTGTTGCTTCCAGACTTTGGAACTCCTTTCCTTTTGAACTTAGATCTGCACCTTCCATTGATGTTTTTAAGAAGCAACTAAAGACCCACCTTTTTAGCCTGGCTTTTTAATTAACTATGTGTTGATTGTGTTTTTATGTGCTTTTACTGTTTACTTTGTTTTTATTTTTTACTGTTTTATATGCCTGTTTTTATTTTGATTTTTTACCATGTTAAGCACTTTGTGACTCTGTCTGTGAAGAGTGCTCTATAAATACACTTAATATTATTATTATTATTATTATTATTATTATTATTATTATAGAAGCAAGACGCAATACATGAGTGTACATGAGAGGGAGGCAGGTGCAACAGTGAAGATGGAAGAAGTAGACATAGGGAAAGTAGATGAGTTTAAATACCTGGGGTCAACCATCCAAAGTAATGGAAAATGCACAAGAGATGTGAAGACGAGAGTGCAGGCAGGGTGGAGTGGGTAGAGTTGAGTGTCAGGGGTGATTTGTGACAGACAGGTAGCAGCAAGAGTGAAAGGGAAGATTTACAAGACGGTAGTGAGACCTGCTATGATGTATGGCTTTGAGACAGTGGCACTCACAAAAAGACATGCGGTGGAGCTGGAGGTGGCAAAGATGAAGATGCTAAGATTTTCATTGTGAGTGACTCGGAGACACAGGATAAGAAATGAGTATATCAGAGGGACAGTTCAGGTTGAGCAGTTTGGAGACAAAGTAAGAGAGGCAAGGCTGAGATGGTTTGGACATGTGCAGAGGGGGGATAGTGGATATATTGGACAATGGATATTGAAGATGGAGCTGCCAGGTGTGATAATGGGATTTGGTACAATATGTGGCTTGATGATGCAGCCGGCTCATGATGTCATCACACTGCATATATATGGGAGAGCCCGCCATTACAGGGCACTCTTGCCCAGGCGACTTGGTACTGTGTAGTGTATGTGATGCCGTGTACATAGTTCTGCAATAAAGCCAGTTCCAGTGCAGCATCCTCGTCCATCTCTTTTATGCCAGGTTTGTGGACATAACATTTGGCGACTGAGGATTAACCATAGAGGCGTGTGTAACACCACTGCAAGCTTTCCTTGAGCTCCCGGGGAACTGCTAGTTCCATGGCCATGTTGGCTGGAGGCGTTCAAGGTTTATGTTACAGTGTTGGACCTGGGAAAGTTGGATAAGATGAGGATGCGAGCTCTGCTTGTCCACAACCTGGGCATGGAGGGCCAGAGGATTCTCCGCACGCTTGGCGTGATGGATTCATATGAGGAGGTTGTTGAGCTAATCACTAAGCATTTTGCTGCACCGGACAGCGTGACAGTAGGACGGATTCGCTTTCGCCAGAGACAACAGAGAGTCAGTGAGCCAATTCAGCAGTTTGTCACTGACCTGAGACAGCTAGCTAGTGTGTGCCATTTTAGGCCACTGGAGGATGAAATGGTGAGGGACCAGATGGCCGAATACACATGTAATGCTGTGCTACAAGCTAGGTTGCTAACAGCGCCAAATGACCTGATGCTAGCTAGAGCAGTTGAACTAGCTCTTCAGCTAGAAGCAGCAGACAAGTTAACCAAGGAGCTAAATAGGTGCCAGACACAGAGGCTACCCGGACAGTCGACGCTAGCTAATGTGGTGGACACAGAGGATAAAGAGTACACAGCAGAAGAGTACGAGGTGTATGCAGTGAGCCAAAGGTCCACTCTGACCCAGGGTTATCTCCGACCCACAGCACCCGTCTGCGGGGTTGTGGGTCCCCAACGCACCGGGACAGAGCACGAGTTTTCCCGGCAAGAGGAATACTGTGAAACAGGTGTGGATACCTGGACCATTTTGCCAGGGTATGCTGGTCGCTAGCACCATGGGGCCCGTCAAGTGAGCCAGCCCGCCCACCAACAACGACCATCCACTCGGTAAGCCCCGATGTCAGCAGTCACTCATATTGCACAGTTGAATTGGACAGAGTGGCCATACCACTCCTGCTTGACACGGCGGCGGCGCAGTCAATGTTAAACTGGGCCACGGTGAAAAAGTTTTTCCCCAACCACAAAATCAGAAAGAACCTAACACCGCTGTACGGGTACAGTGGTCACAGACTGTGCAATATCGGGACAGTGGAACTGACTGCTCGCTACAAGTCCAAAGCCATGGACGACTTCACGTTCCAGGTGTCAGCGCACGGTGACAACATTATGGGTTGTGACCTTTTCTACAGACTGGGCTTTGCCATTAGGGACTGTGCTGGGTTTGCATGGTCCAGATGCAGCAGTTGAAGCTCACCAGTCCTGGAGGATGCCATCGTGGTGTGAGATGAGGTACTTACAGATGGTACCTGCACCAAAGTGCACGCTTTGCACTCTCAGGAGGAGAGCCGCCCAGAGGGGGAACCGGACTCTCCAGTGCCCTTGATGAGCCTCAACCAGCAACAGAGACGGCAGGTGAAGGGTCAACTGCAAACGCGGTGACTGCTGAACCGCCGCAGCATGATGGAGGTCCCAAGCCGAACGAGCACGCAGGGCCACCGGGAGCACAACGGCAATGCATAAAATCAAGTAAGGCGCCGCTTCAAGTCATGGACTGGGTTCTGGTTCACGCTGGTGAGAGACCAGGATGGTGACTGACCAAACCATAACCAGAAAAACAACGGGTGCCGCTGAGGATCGTAGCAATGCTGGGAACAGTGTGCTTTCAGCTGACAGATGGTTCGGTTCGCCATGCGAACCAACTATGGTGTGTCCAGGTGGTTGCTCCAGATGGCGAGGCTTCGCGGGAGTCAGCAGACACGGTGTGGGATCTTGGCCCCTGCGTCATGAAGATTGGCCCTTGTCCTGGGGGCCAGCGCCTCCAGGGGCGTGTCCACCACGGGGCTGCTGCAGGGCCCCTCCAATGGAACTGCCTTTGCCATGGGAGACTGTAAAGGAAATAAAAGGACTGTTAGGAGCACGGCTGGGAAAAGGCAAGTGGAAAAATACTCCACTTAACCATGCCGGGTTCAGCGGCAGTCTAGTCACAGACCCTAGTTCCAGGTTTGTTTGACGTTTTAATAAAAGAGAAAAAAAATGTGTTGAATGTTAACAATGTGGACTGATATGGGGTTTCTAATATACCAGATTGGGGAGGGTTTGAATTAGGTGTGTTTTCTATTTAGCAAAGGGGGGAGAACATGATAATGGGATTTGGTACAATATGCGGCATGATGACGCAGCCGGCTGGTGACGTCATCACATGGGAGAGCCCGCCATTGCAGGGCGCTCTTACCCAGGCGACTCAGTACTGTGTAGTGAATGTGATGCCGTGTATATAGTTGTGCAATAAAGCCAGTTCCAGTGCAGCATCCTGGTCCGTCTCTTTTATGCCAGGTTTGTGGACATAACACCAGGCAGGAGGAAAAGAGGAAGACCACAGAGAAGATTGATGGATGTAATGAAGGAGGACATGGAGAGGGTTGGTGTTACAGAGGAAGATGCAAGGGATGGGGTGAGATGGAGGCAGATGATCAGCTGTGGCTGTCATAACCCGAGTGTCGGTTCTGGCCACACTCGGGTCTCATATCTTTTTGTTCCCTGGCTTTGGCAGCTGAGGTTTCCTTCCAGCTCCTCGGGCTCTTATTGTGAAGGCGCCCGGGGGAGCTCCCTGCTGTCAAAGTCAGCTGCTCCTCAGCTGTCATTAGGAGCAGCTGTGCCGCATTGGGGTCATTAGTCGCCAGAGATATAAGCGGGTGCTAAATGTCCTCCAACGCGGCAGTCTCTGTTATGTTCTGTTATGTTCACCTGTCAAGTTCAGCTACGTGCTGTTATGTCCTGTTATGATCTCCTGTTATGCTCTGTTACGTTCTGATGGTGCTCCTATACGCTCAGGTATGTTCCTGTTTGCCTACCTCATCACTAACGTTGTCGTCTGGCGCATCGGGTGTTCCCCGGCTCAGACTTCACCCAGCCACTGTATGTGTTCTGTGTGTGTTCATCCTTATCCACAATAAATTACCACTGCAAACTCACTGGTGACTGAGGCGTCTTGTGACGGTCCGTGAGGGCCGTCATGACAGTGGCGACCCTTAAAGGAAGCAGCCAGAAGAAGAAGAAGAAGGTTAACAGCACGTTCTATCCACCTTATTCCAGGGGGTGCCGCTGTAGGAACGATTATGGGCAGAACTTCTGGTTTCAGCTGAAGTAGTGTTAAATCAGTCAGCAAGAGTGGAGTAGCAGGGGCATTTAAAATAGCATTTTTAAAAGTTTTTCAAATTCATTTTAATGTTTTGTTCACATACGTGTTTTGCACTCAAGTAGCAGCTAATTTCAGCACTTGTAGGTTTTGTATTTTTTGAATGTTTTGGCGTAGTTCTGGTACTTGTTGCTGGTGTTCGTGGTTGTGCCATAGACTGCATAAATGGAGGCTTCTCACCAGAAATGCGTAGATGATGCACTGAAAACGAAAAAGGACTGTTGGTGTGATCGGTGGTACAGACACAGGACAGACACAAGAGCACACCAGGTATGTTTTCACTTATATGAATGTCACAGATCTGACGTGTATGTGTTATATACAGTGGGGTAAAAAAGTATTTAGTCAGCCACCAATTGTGCGAGTTCTCCCACTTAAAAGATGAGAGAGGTCTCCAATTTTCATCATAGGTATACCTCAACTATGAGAGACAACATGAGGAAAAAAAAATCCAGAAAATCACACTGAAGGATTTTTAATGAATTAATTGGTAAATTCCTTGGTAAAATAAGTATTTGGTCAATAACAAAAGTTCATCTCAATACTTTGTTATATACCCTTTGTTGGCAATGACAGAGGTCAAACGTTTTCTTAAGTTTTCACAAGGTTTTCACACACTGTTGCTGGTATTTTGGCCCATTCCTCCATGCAGATCTCCTCTAGAGCAGTGATGTTTTGGGGCTGTCGCTGGGCAACACAGACTTTCAACTCCCTCCAAAGATTTTCTGTGGGGTTGAGATCTGGAGACTGGCTAGGCCACTCCAGGACCTTGAAATGCTTCTTACGAAGCCACTCCTTCGTTGCCTGGGCGGTGTGTTTGGGATCATTGTCATGCTGAAAGACCCAGCCACGTTTCATCTTCAATGCCCTTGCTGGTGGAAGGAGGTTTTCACTCAAAATCTCACGATACATGGCCCCATTCATTCTTTCCTTTACACAGATCAGTCGTCCTGGTCCCTTTGCAGAAAAACAGCCCCAAAGTATGTTTCCACCCCCATGCTTCACAGTAGGTATGGTGTCTTTCTCCTCCAAACACGACAAGTTGAGTTTTTACCAAAAAGTTCTATTTTGGTTTCATCTGACCATATGACATTCTCCCAATCCTCTTCTGGACCATCCAAATGCTCTCTAGCAAACTTCAGACGGGCCTGGACATGTACTGGCTTAAGCAGGGGGACACGTCTGGCACTGCAGGATTTGAGTCCCTGGCGGCGTAGTGTGTTTCTGATGTAGCCTTTGTTACTTTGGTCCCAGCTCTCTGCAGGTCATTCACTAGGTTCCCCCTATGTGGTTCTGGGATTTTTGCTCACCGTTCTCGTGATAATTTTGACCCCATGGGGTGAGATCTTGCGTGGAGCCCCACATCGAGGGAGATTATCAGTGGTCTTGTATGTCTTCCATTTTCTAATAATTGCTCCCACAGTTGATTTCTTCACACCAAGCAGCTTACCTATTGCAGATTCAGTCTTCCCAGCCTGGTGCAGGTCTACAATTTTGTTTTTGGTGTCCTTTGACAGCTCTTTGGTCTTGGCCATAGTGGAGTTTGGAGTCTGACTGTTTGAGGTTGTGGACAGGTGTCTTTTATACTGATAACGAGTTCAAACAGGTGCCATTAATACAGGTAACGAGTGGAGGACAGAGGAGCCTCTTAAAGAAGAAGTTACAGGTCTGTGAGAGCCAGAAATGTTGCTTGTTTGTAGGTGACCAAATACTTATTTTACTGAGGAATTTACCAATTAATTCATTAAAAATCCTTCAATGTGATTTTCTGGATTTCTTTTTTTCTCATTTTGTCTCTCATAGTTGAGGTATACCTATGATGAAAATTGGAGACCTCTCTCATCTTTAAAGTGTGAGAACTTGCACAATTGGTGGCTGACTAAATACTTTTTTGCCCCACTGTATGTCACCAGAATGAAGGCTGCATGAAGTAAAATAAATAAAAAAATAGTAACAGTTTGCCTCCTAAGGCTTAAAGATTTAAGAAAGATATCAAATAGTTTTTTGGGTTTTTTTGCATTTGTTGCACTGCCTTGGAACGATATGGACTAGCAGCTTCAGCATTAATTAATTTTTAAATTATCACAAAATATAGACCAATAAAATTTTGAACAACTGTCAGGAAAGGTCTGTACATGTTAAGTTAATTAACAAGTATTGAGGACATGACAGCAGCATGAGCATTTTAATTTCAAGGTCAAATGAACAGCTGCAGCTGTCTGTTTTACCCCGACATTAAAACACCCAAGCATGGTGTTGTGGTTCTTTGTGGCTCTGACTAGATTCTACATCTGCTCTGAGGTAAATCTGGTTATTTCCATCATCTATTAACAAAATGCATCCAACTTTATTATGGTGGAAACATTGATATATCTCAGAGCTTTTATTTGTTTACAGCATTAGCATCTTAGCAGCAGCGCTAACTAACTGATCTACTGTCTACAGGCCACTTTTTAAGGTCATCTTCTCATCCCTCGATAGTGGTGGGAAGTGGTCTGATTATATTACTGTTTTTAAGGTGCAAAAGACCGCGTTCCTGCATTTTTGATTTCGAAGTCATTGTTTTTTAACAAGGAAAAGTGTCTCCTTTCAGTGACAACTACACCTTCTAAACTATTACCGTGAGTTGCGCCCATAATTCACGCAAGGCATCATGGGGGCTAGGAATAACGTGGATTTTTCTGTGATAGGTTTATGTTGACCTCATAACACAGTGTAAAATGTATAAAATGGTTCCAGAAAAACATGTAAAACAAAAAGTTTTTTTTTTTTTTTTTGGTTTAGGCAGTGATGCTCCATCACTGCTGTGACGTCATTTTGATGTAAACGTTCCTCAACTCAAGTTGGCGATGAGAAAAGTGGAGCTTTGAGGCCTGAACTGAGACTTGCTGGTAAAACTGTTAAAGACTTTTGTTGGTCACCAACAAATGTGAGGAATATTTGTGAGACGACAACTAAGCTGACCAAGAGAAGGTTCTGGTTCCGTTTCTGCTTTCAAAAAGAGGATTTAAAAGAACTGTGAACCAAAAAAACAGCTAGCTTACCTAGCTTAGCTGCCCTTGTGTTGAGGATTGTTTCTTCTGTCCAGCTGTGTGTTTCAAAGGTTTTTGTATATTAGCTCTGTGGTACGAGCACATGATTTAGGGTGTGAGTTTGTGGCGAGCACGAGCATGTGTATCTCGGTGGCTGTGTCTCAGTTCTCAGCCACGGTGGTGCAGCCTCGTAGACCATGGCCCAGGAGGTCAGAACTCTCACAGGTCGGGTAGGCTGCATCTAAAAGCTGATTTATGGCTGCTTTGGTCGGACTCTCACTGGTGCCGTTTGCCTTGTTCCGTGCTTAAATGTCATGGTATCCTCGGCGGGGGTCAGCACCGACTGTACTGAGATTCTGTTTTATTGTATTGATTGTATTTAGTTTAACAAGGTTCTCCTTGTTCTTGCCACCCACCAGTGTTGCCAGATGGGAAATGCTGAAGTATTGTACCAGTGGCTTAAAATTATCGTATTTTGAGGAAAATTGTCGTACACACCCAGTTTTCATTCTGACGTGGCTCAGAACCATCTGCTTCAGTAACACATTATCACAGATCATGCATATTACAGCTTATAACACAGTTTTACCTTTAAATAATCTAACAGATCGGTTGGAAAAAAAAGCACCTCCACCTGTGGGGAGTACAGGATGAACCCCTGGCCTGTACTGAACAGCCCAGAATATCAGTCATATTCAGTTTATACATTAGGAATAAATATCAATCAATCCGCCTAAACTGCTACTAAAATGCCTCTGATAATTGAAGCAGAAACCTGTTTCACAGTTTTATTGAGGATGCTTTCACACCTACAGGCTTTAGTTCATTTCAGTCGAACTCGAGTTTGTTTTCTCCATTAGAGCGGTTCCTTTTGTCTGGTGAGAACACGGTCATCACACTCAAGTGTGCATCAAAACAACTGTACCGAGACTCTGGATTTGAATCAAATGGTGAACTCTGGTGCAGTGCTGCAGGTGAGAAAGGGATCGCACTGAAACAGGACCAGCGGCGAATGGTAGAACATTTTATGTCACTGTACATACCTGATGGATCTTTGAAAATATCTCTGGCTGAGCATGTCACGGTTCTGGAGGATTAATGAACATTAACATGTTATTTCCCATCAGTAGCTGCGCTTCATTGTCAAATTGTACGATTTGCTGAAAGTGGCATATGCACGCATGTAATAAACGATAACCAGGGCGATGAAAACCCCCGTAGATTACGCTACTATTTGTATTTTTTTCTCCCTAGAAATGCATAAATACACAGTCATCTTACTTCCTGTGTATACCTTTACTGTTCTCGCGGCAGAACAATCTGAACAATAAGAACAGAGAACGTTCTGACCTAAGTCTCGTGGGATTTAACGTGACATAGTTTGGTCTGCTTGAATTTTTGTCTGTGTGAAAGGGGACCGAACCAAGGAGAAAATGATACAAAGTAACAAACTTGTCAACTGATTCCGACCAAATTAAATGTGCGCCCCAGGCCACCGCCTGCCCCCTCAATCGAAGCTGACCTCCCCAGCGAGAATGTCCCTTCTCCTCACCCTTGATCGCTTCTCTAGTCTTGACCCGCAGTGCTGCTGCCCAGTACGCAGTCCCTCCGTGCCTTTCAGTACACTCCCGACCGTCTTTGGAACCGCTGCAGCTGCCGCCGTTGTAGCTTCAAACACTCCAGCCCCTGTGGCCGAGCTCCAGGGAAAACTAACACTCTCTCGTCGATATCACTCATTGACTCGGGCACCTTTCTGTAAGGCCCAGCACCCTTGTCCAAGGCGCTTTGAGCCCCGGCACTGAGGTCCTGCCTGACCTCCATGGCGCCCAGCACCTCTTCTCTGTCGTCCGAGGAGCTTTGCTGTGCCGTCTCTGTGTCTGTCTGTCACTGTTGCTTCCCGGCACTTTCATCACCACCCTCATCAGTGTCACTCGTTGACCCAGGCGCCTCGTCACTGCGCCCAGCACAGTCGTCCAAGGTACTCCGCTGCGCTGCCTCTGCACCCGGCTGTCGCTGCTCCCACTCCTACGTGCTGAGTTCCTCAGCTGGTTTGTCATCTTCGGTGACTGGGGCCTCTCCCACTTGTGGCCCCAGTTCTACCTCGAAGTCTAGCTGGTAGCTTGGTTTTGGCATGCACCTAGCTTTGTGGCTAACTTCCCCATAGTCACTGACTGAGCTACTAGCTTCCCTGAGCTAGCTAGCTTAGCTTCTCTTGGTGCCAATATCTCCATTACCCACAGTTTCGGGGTCCTCATATGTTCAGCAAAATATTCGGCCAGCCGCCCGATAGCATCTGCATAAGACTCCGTTTCTCCCAACATACAGAGAATTTTCTGACCTTCTTTGCTGACATGGTGGGCCAGAAGTGCTCATCTTTGTACTCCGTTGAGTCTACTTAAGCCCAGTGCAACGATGCAACCCTCGAACATTGCCAGCCAGTTTGCCACAGGATCATTGGCTCTCCCGAACATTTCAGAAATGGTGATAATGGTGGAGGTAGCCCATTCACCCCCATAGTTTTTCCTTGTCTCCAAAATGTTATGTTGGTAACAGTGGTCTGAGTCGGTCTTATGCCATGCGGCGAACTGAACTTTCTTATGGACACACACTATGTCTGTCTGTCTGTCTGTCTGTCTGTCCTACCGTTCAAAAGTTTGGGGTCACCCAGAAAATTATTTTGTGTTTTCCATGAAAAGTCACACTTATTTACCACCATGAGTTGTAAAATGAATAGAAAATATAGTCAAGACATTGACAAGATTAGAAATAATGATTTGTATTTGAAATAGTAATTTTTTCCTTCAAACTTTGCTTTCGTCAAAGAATCCTCCATTTGCAGCAATTACAGCATTGCAGACCTAACATGATTGCACAAGGGTTTTCTAATCATCCATTAGCCTTCTGACGCAATGAGCAAACACATTGTACCATTATAACACTGGAGTGACAGTTGCTGGAAATGGGCCTCTATACACCTATGTAGATATTGCACCAAAAACCAGACATTTGCAGCTAGAATAGTCATTTACCACATTAGCAATGTATAGAGTGTATTTCTGATTAGTTTAAAGTTATCTTCATTGAAAAAAAGTGCTTTTCTTTCAAAAATAAGGAAATTTCTAAGTGACCCCAAACTTTTGAACAGTAGTGTATGTATACTCGCTGCTCTTGTTTTTCTCTTGCCTTCTGATTGTTGCTCTGAGTGTTGCTATCCCTGTGCTGTTGCAATCCTGGAATTTCCCCATTGTGGGACTAATAAAGGCTTATCTTATCTTATATATATACAGTGGGGTAAAAAAGTATTTAGTCAGCCACCAATTGTGCAAGTTCTTCCACTTAAAAGATGAGAGAGGTCTCCAATTTTCATCATAGGTATACCTCAACTGTGAGAGAGAAAATGAGAAAAAAAAATCCAGAAAATCACATTGTCTGATTTTTAAAGAATTTATTTGCAAATTATGGTGAAAAATAAGTATTTGGTTAATAACAAAAGTTCATCTCAATACTTTGTTATATACCCTTTGTTGGCAATGACAGAGGTCAAACATTTTCTGTAAGTCTTCACAAGGTTTGCACACACTGTTTCTGGTATTTTGGCCCATTCCTCCATGCAGATCTCCTCAAGAGCAGTGATGTTTTGGGGCTGTCGCTGGGCAACATGGACTTTCAACTCCCTCCAAAGATTTTCTATGGGGTTGAGATCTGGAGACTGGCTAGGCCACTCCAGGACCTTGAAATGCTTCTTACGAAGCCACTCCTTCGTTGCCCGGGCGGTGTGTTTGGGATCATTGTCATGCTGAAAGACCCAGCCACGTTTCATCTTCAGTGCCCTTGCTGATGGAAGGAGGTTTTCACTCAAAATCTCAAGATACATGGCCCCATTCATTCTTTCCTTTACACGGATCAGTCGTCCTGGTCCCTTTGCAGAAAAACAGCCCCAAAGCACGATGTTTCCAGCCCCATGCTTCACAGTAGGTATTGTGTTCTTTCTCCTCCAAACACGACAAGTTGAGTTTTTACCAAAAAGTTCTATTTTGGTTTCATCTGACCATATGACATTCTCCCAATCCTCTTCTGGATCATCCAAATGCTCTCTAGCAAACTTCAGACGGACCTGGACATGTACTGGCTTAAGCAGGGGGACACGTCTGGCACTGCAGGATTTGAGTCCCTGGCGGCGTAGTGTGTTACTGATGGTAGTCTTTGTTACTTTGGTCCCAGCTCTCTGCAGGTCATTCACTAAGTCCCCCCATGTGGTTCTGGGATTTTTGCTCACCGTTCTCATGATCATTTTGACCCCACAGGGTGAGATCTTGCGTGGATCCCCAGATTGAGGGAGATTATCAGTGGTCTTGTATGTCTTCCATTTTCTAATAATTGCTCCCACAGTTGATTTCTTCACACCAAGCTTCTTACCTATTGCAGATTCAGTCTTCCCAGCCTGGTGCAGGTCTACAATTTTGTTTCTGGTGTCTTTTGACAGCTCTTTGGTCTTGGCCATAGTGGGGTTTAGAGTCTGACTGTTTGAGATTGTGGACAGGCATCTTTTATACTGATAACAAGTTCAAACAGGTGCCATTAATACAGGTAACGAGTGGAGGACAGAGGAGCCTCTTAAAAAAGAAGTTACAGGTCTGTGAGAGCCAGAAATCTTGCTTGTTTGTAGGTGAACAAATACTTATTTTATCGAGGAATTTACCAATTAATTCATTAAAAATCCTTCGATGTGATTTTCTGGATTTTTTTTTCTCATTTTCTCTCTCATAGTTGAGGTATACCTATGATGAAAATTGGAGACCTCTCTCATCTTTTAAGTGGGAGAACTTGCACAATTGGTGGCTGACTAAATACTTTTTTGCCCCACTGTGTGTGTGTGTGTGTAAATATTTATATATATATATATATATATAGACACAGTGCGGAGCATTGTAGCTAGATGGAATAAATATATGAGTATATAAACACACAGTGCGGAGTATTGTAGCTAGATGGAATAAATATATAAACACACACAGTGCGGAGCATTGTAGCTAGATGGAATAAATATATAAACACACACAGTGCGGAGCATTGTAGCTAGATGGAATAAATATGTAAATATATAAACACACACAGTGCGGAGCATTGTAGCTAGATGGAATGAAACAGCATAACCGTCTACTTAGTTATCCTACATGGTATGATTATGTACCCAAACATATTCTCACCCTCCATAGCGACCGGTATTTTCCTAGTTGTATACCGGAGGGGACCATTGTGTAAGTCTATTGCATCTTTTGCATTCAATACTATTAGGTTGTCACGTCTTTTTGCTATCTCTGCGAGCAGCCCTGCTTAGGTTGTACAGTCTGACAGCCGTAGGTAGGAAGGACCTGCGAAACCTCTCGGTTGTGCACCTAGGATGATGTAATCTGCTGCTAACTGAGCTCCTCAGTGCATTCAGTATGTCCTGCATTGGGTGGAACTCGGACTCCAGCAGAGATGACAGTTTAGCCACCATCCTTCTCTCTCCCATCTCCTCCACTGGGTCAAGGCGCTGCCCCAGGACAGAGCTAGCTTTCTTGATCAGTTTGTTCAGTCTCTTCCTATTGGCTGCTGTAATGCCACTGCCCCAGCAGACCACTCCAAAAGTGATGGCTGATGCCACCACCGTGTCATAGAATGACTTCAGCAGTGCCCCTTGTACACCAAAAGACCTGAGTCTCCTCAGTAGGAACAGCCTGCGCTGTCCCTTCTTGTAGAGTGTGTCAGTATTGTGTGACCAGTCTAGTTTATTCAGATGAACACCCAGGTACTTGTAGGATGTCACCATCTCAATGTCTGTTCCCTGTATATTTACTGGTGCTGTGAGGGGTTGTCTTTGCCTGCGGCAGTCCACCACCAGCTCCTTAGTTTTCCTCGCGTTGATAGATAGATAGATAGATAGATAGATAGATAGATAGATAGATAGATGTACTTTATTGATCCCAAACTGGGAAATTACAGTGTAACAGCAGCATGACAGTTGACAGCCAAACAACAGAAACACACACGACGGACAAAGGGATTACCCATGGAAAGTAAAAAAGAAACTAACACAACTATAGAACCTATATACATCATAGCTTAATATATGATGATGACCCGTATAAACACATGAATCATCCCATTGCACAAAGAAGGACATTCAGGAGCAGAGTGAAATGTGAGGTACCAGTTAGTCTGTAAGGTGCAGTATGGCAGCATAGCTATGACCAGAATACAACATCATAGTGAGTTATTGAACAGTGAAATTGCATGTGGCAGGAAAGATTTCCTGTACCTGGCCGTTCGACAATGAAGCTGTAGTAGTCTACTGGAGAAATTGCTTCGCTGCCTACCTAGTGTGTGGTGGAGGGGATGATCAGGATTGTTCATGATGGATCGCAGTTTATTTAGTGTTCTCCTCTCCACCACTGTCTCAAAGGTCTCCGGTCTGAGACCAATTACAGAGCCAGCCCTCTTAATAATCTTGTCAAGTCTGTTGGTATCTCTGGCCCTGATACTGCTACCCCAACAGACCGCAGCAAAAAAGATGGCGCTGGCGACAACAGTCTGGTAGAAAAGCTCCAGCATCCTGCTGCACACGTTGAAGGATCTCAGTTTTCTCAGGTCTGATCTGGAGGCAGTTCGGATGGCACCAGTCCACAAAGTCCTGGATAAGCCCTCTGTACTCAGCTTCATCTCCATTGGAGATGAGGCCAACGATTGCAGAGTCGTCAGAGAACTTCTGTAGATGGCAGTGTGTTGTGTTGTGTGAGAAGTACGCAGTATAAAGGGTGAACAGGAAGGGAGCCAAAACCGTTCCCTGGGGGGCCCCCGTGCTACCGATGATCGTGTCGGACACACAGTTCCGGGTTCTCACAAACTGTGGCCAGTTTGTGAGGTAGTCCAGGATCCATGATGACAGGTGCTGGTCCACCCCTGCGCACAGCAGCTTGTCCTTCAGGATCATCGGTTGGATAGTGTTGAAAGCACGGGAGAAGTCAAAGAACATGATCCTCACCGCATTCCTGGGCTTCTCCAGGTGGGACAGAAAACGGTGAAGGAGGAAGATCACTGCATCCTCCACCCCAAAGCCATGCTGGTAGGCAAACTGGAGTGGATCCATTGCTTGTCCCACCAGGGAGCGGAGGTGAGCAAGGAGCAGTCTCTCCAGGGTCTTCATCATGTGGGACGTCAGGGCCACTGGTCTGTAGCTGTTCAGATCTTTGGGGTGGGAAGTCTTTGGTACAGGTACCACACAAGATGTTTTCCACAACTGTGGTACCCTCCCCAGCTTCAGGCTCAGGTTGAAGATGTACTCCACAATCCCACACAGCTGGTCTGCACAGGACTTGAGGAGCTTTGCACCAATGCCGTCCGGTCCTGACGCCTTCCTCGCCTTGATCTTCCTCAGCTCCGTCCTCACCTGGGTCTTAGTGAGGGTCAGGTTGGGGGGCTGTGTGTTGGGAGTGGGGGGGTGTTGGTGGAGTGGGGAGTGGGCAGCAGGACTTGATGTCTTCAGAGGCAGCAGTGGTTGTTGTGCAGTCGGGGGGCAGGGCGGTTGGTCAAACCTATTAAAAAACAGGTTCAGATTGTTCGCCCACTCCCTGTCCCCCGTGGCCTGGGGGGGAGGTATTCTGGAGCCCAGAGATGGTTTTAAGGTTTCTCCAGACCCCGCTGATGTCACTCTGTTGCAGCTTTTTCTTCATCTTCTTTCTGAAACTGTCCTTGCCTTCTCTGATCCTTCTCCTCAGCTCCCTCTGTACGGACTTCAGCATCTCCCTGTTCCCCGACCTGAAGATCCTCTTCTTCTCTCTCAGAAGTGTTTTTATCTCAGGGTTGATCCAGGGTTTGTTGTTTGAGCAACACCGTATGGTCTTGGTGGGAACGGTGTTGTCCACACAGAAGCTGATGTAGTCCGTGATGGTGTGAGTGAGGCCATCGATGTCCTCACCATGTGGATCGCAGAGCTGCTCCCAGGTGGTGGTTTCGAAACAGTCCTTTAGATCGTCCATTGCCTCCCCAGACCATAACTTCACTGTGCGCATGACTGGAGGTTGTGTGTGCACTAGGGGTTTGTACACCGGCCGGAGATGAACCAAGTTGTGATCCGATCTCCCGAGTGGGGGGAGTGGTGATGAGGTATACGCCTTCTTAGTGTTTGCGTAGAATAAGTCCAGTGTTGTATTGTCTCTAGTGTGGCATGTGAAATACTGGGTAAACGTGGGTAGAATGGGAGACAGTGAAACATGGTTGAAATCGCCTGAGATGAGGAGAAGAGCATCTGGGTGTTCTGTCAGCAGCCTGCCAGTTACTGAGTGGATGACGTCACGCGCTGTCCCAGTGTTCGCCGTCGGATTTGCATAAATAACAATGCAGATCACATGTGAGTATTCCCTCGGGAGATATGTAGGCCGCATGCTAACAGCTAGCAACTCGATGTCTTTGCTGCAGTGTTGTTGTTTAACAGTGATATGTCCCGGTCTGCACCAGTTGTTGTTAACATGCATTATCACTCCACCGCCCCTTGCTTTGCCACTGTCTGGTGTTCGGTCTGCCCGTATTGCGTGGGAACCCTCCAGTTCAATGTTAGCATCTGCTGCTAGTTCAGTTAGCCACGTCTCAGTAAATAACAGAAGGCAGCACTCCTGGTATATGCTATCGTAGCAGGAGATAGCCGCTAGCTCATCTACCCTTCCCAGTATCGATCGTACATTCCCCATAACAACGGATGGCAGGGTGGGTCTGTACCTTATATTTCTTGCCCGCCGTCTTACTCCAGCACGACACCCACGTCGTTTTTGCCTCAGTTCTCCTGGTATGTCGAGTTTTTCCGTTAGCACCGAGTGGCGGTTGAGTGCTAGCAGCTGTTCCCTGCTGTACCGTCTCCTGCTATAAACAGTGGCTCCGTCCACCGGCTCGGGAGACATTTGGGGCGATCTGTGTGTCCGTGATGTATAAGGTGTGTAAGGTGTTTTTGGATCAGAAAGTTGTCACCGGATCAGAAAGTGAGAGGAAGAAAAAACTCAAAATTGAGCCGCTGTTGCAAAAAGGCAGCCGACTCATGTGGCGCCAGAAGTAGAAATATATATATATATATACACTCACACAGTCTGGCCGTAGCCCGCCTGACGTCACACCACATAGGGCAGGTACAGCAAGCCCTAAGGGTGAAGCACACACACACACACACCACCACCATCACATACTTTTCTGCCACTTCTGACTTTCTCATACAGTACCACACTTCCTCTCTCGGCACCCTATCATTTGCTTTCTCTAGATCCACAAAGACAGTGCACCTCCTTCTGACCTTCTCTATACTTCTTCATCAGCACTCTTAGAGCAAACATTGCATCTGTAGTACTCTTTCTTGGCATGAAACTATACTGCTGCTCACTGATCGTCACCTGTCCTCTTAACCTGGCTTCAACAACTCTTTCCCGTATCTTCATAGTGTGGCTGATCAACTATGCCTCTGTAGTTACTACAGCTCTGAGCGTCACCTTTGCTCTTGAAAGTTGGTACCAAAACACTTCTTTTCCACTCCTCAGGCATCTTCTCACTCTCCAAGATTGTGTTAAACAATCTGGTTAAAAAGTTGTCCACTGCCATCTCTCCGAAACATCTCCATATCGCCACAGGTCTGCCATCTGGACCAACCACCTTTCCATACTTTATCCTCTTCAACGCTGCCCTCATTTCCGCCTTGCTAATCCTCGGGACTTCCTTGTTCACCATCTTTCCTTCATCCATCCTTCTCTCTCTCTCTCAATTTCTTTATTCATCAGCTCTTCAAAGTACTCCTTTCACTGTCTCAACACACTCTTCTCATTTTAGTACATTACCATTTCTGTCCTGAATCAACCTAACCTGCTGTACATCCTTTCCAGCTCGATCTCTCTGTCTATCCAATCAATACAAGTCCTTTTCTCCTTCATTAGTATTTAGCCTCTCATACAACTCACTATATGCTTTATCCTTTGCCACCTCTCTCTTTGCTATGTGCCGAGATTACAAATACTGCTGTCAACTTTGTTCATCTCCCTGACTATCAGACTTTTTCTTTGCTAACCTCATCCTTTGGATACTTTCCTGTTCCTGCTCATTTCACCACCAAGTCTTCTTCTCTTCCTTCCTCTGTCCACTGGATACACCACATACCTTTCCACCCATTTCCCCCAATACTCTTGCTGTACTTTCCCAGTCATCTGGTAATAAACTCATTTCTGAACTCTGTGCGACCTTCATCCTTCTGTAACTTCCCCCACTTAATCTTTGGCTCTGCCTTCACTTTCCCCCTCGTCTTGCTTTGCAAAGTCATGCTACAGACAACCATTTGATGCTGTCTAGCTACATTCTCCCCTGCCACTACCTTGCAGTCTTGTATCTCTTTCAGATTTCTCCTTCTGCATAAGATGTAGTTCACCTGTGTGCACCTTCCTCCACTCTTGTAAGCCACCCTATGTTCCTCTCTCTTCTTCAAGTATGTGTTCACCACAGCCATTTCCATCCTTTTAGCAAAATCCACAACCATCTGTCCTTCTGTGGTGGTGGGCGGTGTGGTGGCACAGTGGTTAGCACTGTGGCAGCACAGCAACTCACCCTTGGCCATGGGATCCCTGGTTTGATCCCAGACCCTGACCAACAGTGATCTGTGTGGAGTTTGCATGTTCTCCCCATGTCTGCATGGGTTTACTCCAGGAGTTCTCCGGTTTCCTCCCATAGGCCAAAAACATGCAAGTTAGATTAATTGGAGACTCTAAAGTGGCCCTAGGCGTGAATGTGTGTGTGTGAATGGTAAAGGGATAACGCCGTACCTTGGCTGCTTCATCCATCAAGTTGGATGCCCTCAATTTCCCCTCTGGGGATCAATAAAGTATACAAAATTAAAAAAAAAAAAAAAATCAAATCCTTCCACATTTCTCTCCTAAAGGCCATACCTACCCAAGACCTCCTCATTGCCTCAGTTTCCTGCACCTACATGTCCATTAACGTCCGCTCCAATCACCACTCTCTCCCCCCAGGAACACAGTTGTTTTGCTCTCGGAGCTCAATTGTCAGGATCATACACATTCCGCTCAAAAGGAAATAACACACTTTGTGCCCTTTCAGTGCTCACTGTCACGGCTGTATTTAGCAAGAAGTCCAAACGCTTCCACCACTAACTGCCTGCTGGAGTCAGTCTGGAGAGAGTGCCCCACATGAGATGAGATGAGATGAGATTCAACTTTATTGTCATTACACATGTATACAAGGTAACGAAACGTGACTTGGCATTTGGGCACGCTCTGCAGAGCGCATCCAAGGCCGGGGCAGCCGCTAGGCGCCAGTCACCACATGAGGCTGCCACCGCCAGCACCCTGTGCTATGTAAGCTTCCAGAATACCAGGTGCTGCCGCTGTCAGTGCCAGGTACAAACATGCTGTTGGCAATAAAAATACACTTTACCTGTATTTTAGCAAGATGTAAAATGCACTTTGCATCTCGTTGTCCATAAGTGAACAATGAGATTTAGGCAGATTTGGGTTGCTCATTATCCTCCGCGGTAGGCTTGTCCATTGTGTGGTATTACATAATTGTGGTTATCCTGACAACCCTAGTCCCTACATTTAACGTCCCTCCTCTCACTTCCACTTTTCCTTTTCTCTCTCTTCATCCTAACATGCCTTCCCCCTCTCCACCTCCTCGAACTTCTACCAACAGTAGCCCAGTTTCCACTGGCACCCTGTTGGTTAACAGCACAGTGGGCCTCGACTGATCCAGTATGAAAGTCTCATTCTAGATAGATAGATAGATAGATAGATGTACTTTATTGATCCCAAACTGGGAAATTACAGTGTAACAGCAGCATGACAGTAGACAACCACACGACAGAAACACATGCATGACAGACAAAGGGATTACCCATGGAAAGTAAAACTAACACACCTATAAAACCTATTTACATCGTAGCTTAATATATGATGACCTGTATAAACACATGAATCATCCCACTGCACAATGAAGGACTATCACGAGCAGAGTGAAATGTGAGGTACCAGTTAGACTGTAAGGTGCAGTGTGGCAGCCTTGTTATGACCAGAATACAACATCATAGTGAGTTAGTGAACAGTGAAATGGCATGCGGCAGGAAGGATTTCCTGTATCTGGCCATTCGACAGTGAAGCTGAGTAGTCTACTGGAGAAAGTGCCCCGCTATCTGTCCAGTGTGTGGTGGAGGGGGTGATCAGGATTGTCCATGATGGATAGCAGTTTATTTAGTGTTCTCCTCTCCACAACTGTCTCAAAGGTCTCCGGTCTGAGACCAATCACAGAGCCAGCCCTCTTGATAATCTTGTCAAGTATGTTGGTGTCGCTGGCCCTGATACTGCTACCCCAACAGACAGCAGCAAAGAAGATGGCGCTAGCTACAATGGTCTGTTAGAAAAGCTCCAGCGTCCTGCTACACATGGTGAAGGATCTCAGCTTCCTCAGGAAGTTGAGTCTGCTCATCCCCTTCTTGCGCGCAGCATCGGTGTTGGATCTCCAGTCTAACCCATTGCTGATCCTGACACCCAGATATTTGTAGTCCTCAACCACCCCCACATCCTCTCCCCTAATCTGCAATGGCTGAGAAGGTGTCCTCCTCTTCCTGAAGTCAATCACCATCTCTCTGGTCTTGCTGACATTCAGCCTCAGGTGATTCTGCTCTGTCCACTCCACAAATCTGTCTACCAGTGCCCTGTACTCCCCCTCCTCTCCCCCTCTTATACACCCCACAAAAGCTGAGTCGTCAGAGAATTTTTGCAGGTGGCATGACTCTGTGTTGTATTGAAAGTCAGTGGTGTATAAGGTAAAGAGAAAAGGAAAGAACACAGTCCCCTTTGGAGCTCCTGGATCACTAGCCACCACGCCAGACAAGACACTGCCTAGCCGGACAAATTGTGGCCTGCCTGTCAGGTAGTCAGTAATCCAGGAAATCACAAAGCTGTCGACCCTCATCACCCGCAGCTTCTCACCCTCCAGCAGTGACTGGATGGTGTTAAAGGCACTGGAGAAATCAAAAAAAGTGATCCTCACAGTGTCTCCTGCGCCATCCAGGTGCAGATGGGCTCATTGCAGCAGGTAGATGACAGCATCTTCAACTCCTTAATGGGGCTGATATGCAAACTGCATAGGGTCCAGCCACGTCTTCACCTGCGGCCTCAGGTTGGCTAAGACCAGTCTCTCCAGGACCTTCATCACAGGAGATGTGAGGGCAACTGGTCAATAGTCGTTCAGGTCCGATGGAGATAACTTCTTGGGGACAGGAACCAGGCAGGATGTCTTCCACAGCACCGGTTCTCTTTCCAGACTCAGGCTCAGGTTGTACAGGTGTTTCAGTACCGGAGCTAGCTGGTTGGCACAGGTCCTCAGGGTCCTGGCGGAGATGCCATCAGGGTCCTCCGCCTTCCACTGACGGGAGTCTCTCCAGTTGTTTCTTAACCTGGTCTGTAGTCACCGTGAAGTGAGGGAGGGTGCTGGTGTCCCCCCAGGAGGAGGAGGAGGAGGAGATGGAGAGAGGTGCTGCACAGGAGGGTGGGTGGGGAGGGATGTGTGGAGGCCTGGTTGTGTTTTGGGGGTGACAAACTGTGAGTTGAACCTATTGTGAGTTGATTCTATTGAACCTAGTCATGATCCACATGTTTGATTTGGCAAAGGTTTTATGTCGGATGCCCTTCCTGACACACCCCTTCCCATTTACACGGGCTTGGGACCAGCACTAGGGGTACATTGGCTTGTGCATCCCCTGTGGCTGGCAGTTTACTGTTATCATTTCTGATCATTTATTAACACTAGTACATACCCATCCTTGCCCGTAGAAACCAAGTATAAGCAAGTATTTCTGCATGCCCTTTGCTGAAGGGTGTCCTTCTGTCTCAGACGGCTGTATTGTTCACAGTCATGCCTACGGCGTACTGGTGGAACCTGAGGTGTTTCATCTTCATTGCCTCTTTTCTGACGTGCAGCAGTTGTCCTCATTCTATTGCTCTCCTTCTGGTGGATCATCTTCTTCTTCTTCTTCGTTGAGACCACTGGTTGAGGGATAGGTACGTCGTAGTTCTAGTTCATGGACAGGATCATGAAAATAGATCTGAGCAAAAAGAAAATGTGTCTTTATGATGTCATATAGACCATAGGATGTCCTATGATATTCAGGCAGAGATCAGAAGACAGAGACACATGGTCTATGTGACATCAAAAGACATATGGTCTATGTGACATCAACAAGACACATTTGCATCCTATGATGCCTGAGATCATAGGACATCCTATGATGTTCAGGCTGAGATCATAGGCCATCCTATGAAGCGTGACAGACAGACACACAGAGATTTTTGCTTTCATAGAGTGAAGTGATAGAGTGATGATGATGATGATGATGATGTAGATAAATAATCAGATGTTCTGCCTTGTATCAGCGCTGACATTTTAGTGTTTCCTGTTTTGTTTTTTAAAAAATAAAATTACTGGGTTTTTTTTAAATAAATTTGGAACAGACTGTGGTATTTTTTTTTTTTTACTTTTTCCTTATAACAATTTATATTTTTGACCGTAATTTTGCAGAGCCAGAACAGAACAATAATTTAACTCTTATTTCAAAGAAAAAAAATATTAATAAAATTGTATTTAATGAAAAAAATTAACTTAAATTACCTAAGAGGCATTTTTTTTTCTGTTGTAATATTTCTGTATATTTACCTCCGCCAGGCCGAAAAGGCCAGGAGGAGGTTATGTTTTTTCCAGGGTTTGTGTGTTTGTCTGTTTGTCTGTCTGTCTGTTTGTCTGTTGGTTAGCAAGATAACTCAAAAAGTCTTGGACGGATTTGCATGAAACTTTCAGGCGTTGTTGGAAATGGTACAAGGAAGAACTAATTAAATTTTGGGGGTGATCCGGTTCACCGTCTGGATACAGGAATTTTTTTAAAGCATTTTTCAACACTGTGACATAGGGCCATTTTCAACATGTGTGCAGGCGCAATGGAGGGCGCTGGTCGTCGTGTCTGCAACACAAACTCTGCATTCTTCAACGTTTTAGGCACAAAAGCACGCGGAAAACACTGCTGGCCTGGGCCCGCCAGCGTGCTTGTGTTTGCGCGCAACTGCAAAACCTCACACGGGCAGCTGTCCGCCGACGGATTCTTTGGCAGAAATTCCCCGGCCAGCCATAGGAGCTGCGCATTTGGCAGAAATTCCCCGGCCAGCCAATAGGAGCTGCGCATTTGGCAGAAATTCCCCGGCCAGCCATACGCGCTGCGCAATAATGAGCTCTCTGCCGGCGAAGCTTCTAAATTCTCGTTTGCCCCGGAGCGAAACCCCAAAATAATATAATATAAAACCCACGGCAACCTGTCTACCCAATTTGCATCCGTCAGTGGAGGAGATGGACACAACAGCAACACTTCAGTTTATTACCTCCGCCAAGGAGGCAATGCTTTTACTACTGAACCACTAATCCTATCACTATCAGATTGATTGTCATTGATTAATTGTGTGTTTATTGCACTGTCCCTGTCAAATAAACAAATAATCATTGTGAATCCAATTGCTAGTCATATGTTTACATGTTCAAGGAATCTGAAAACGTACACACAAACACTGTATGGGGGGAATTGTGGTGCTTGGCGGAGGTCTGCGCTCTCCGAGTGCTTTTCTAGTTATAGTTTTTTAGAACTCTCCCCACCACCCAGACAGCAGGAAAAACCTCCCTTATTTTGAAATCCAAATGTTGGCTCATTTAGTTTGTCTGAAGGCTGCTGACAGATTAAAGAAATTGACTTCATGAATTTTGGTCATCGTAACTTGCAGGTACATAATAATGAACATAAATTAGTTAATAAATATTAACTCAGATAAAGATTAAAAAAAAACAACAAACCTCTTTTTATTCTTGTCTGAAATAAGAAAAACAAAAAACTAATAATTTAAAAGGAGACAAAATCTCTTCCATTATTACCTCCGCCAGGCCGAAAAGGCCAGGAGGAGGTAATGTTTTTGCCGGGGTTTGTCTGTGTGTTTGTTTGTCTGTCTGTCTGTTTGTCTGTTGGTTAGCAAGATAACTCAAAAAGTCTTGGACGGATTTCAATGAAACTTTCAGGCGTTGTTGGAAATGGTACAAGGAAGAACTGATTAAATTTTGGGGATGATCCGCATCACCGTCTGCATACAGGAATTTTTTAAAGCATTTTTCCACACTGTGACATACGGCCATTTTCAACATGTGCGCAGGCGCAATGGAGGGCGCTGGGCGTCGTGTCTGACCAACACAAACTCCGCCTTCTTCAACGTTTTAGCCACAAAAGCATGCGGAAAACACTGGTGGCCTGGGCCCGCCAGCGTGCCTGTGCCAGCCATAGGCACTGCGCACATTGCGCTGGTCGTCGTGTATGACCAACACAAACTCCGCGTTCTTCAACGTTTTAGGCACAAAAGCACGCGGAAAACACTGCTGGCCTGGGCCCGCCAACGTGCCTGTTTTTGCGCCACACTGCAAAACCTGACACGGCCACCTGTCCGCCGCCCGATTATTTGCCACAAATTCCCCGCCCAGCTATAGGCGCTGCGTAAAAACGACCTCTCTGCCGGGGAAGACTCTAAATTCGGTTTTGCCGCGGAGCGCAACCCCAATATAATATAAAATCCACGGCAACCTGTCTAACCAACCTGCATCCGGCAGTGGAGGAGATGGACACACCAACACTTCAGTTTATTACCTCCGCCAAGGAGGCAATGCTTTTACAACCGTAAAACGGGGCTATAAGGGATGGCGGGGTAATATGGGACACTTTTCTAAATGTAATTCTGCTTTTTTAATTTTGCTTCCGCCTAGATTTGATGAAGGATTCATGGATATTTGACAATAACAACACAACTCAGCGTCCTGCTCAAAATAAAAAAAGCAGAATTACATTTAAAACATTTCCCAGAAAAGTGTCCCTTATTAACCCGCCGTCCCTTATAGCCCCGTTTTACACTACTGAACCACTAATCCTATCACTATCACATTGATTGTCATTCATTAATTGTCTGTTTATTGCACTGTCCATGTCAACTAAACAAATAATCATTGTGAATCCAATTGCTAGTCATATCTATTCATGCTCAGGGAATCTGAAAACGTACACACAAACACTGTATGAGGGGAACTGTGCCGCTTGGCGGAGGTCTGCGCTCTCCGACTGCTTTTCTAGTTGCTTCTGTTACAGCGGGTTAAAACCATGATAAATGCCTCCACCGCTTACATACCTCTTCTGCTTTTTTCCCCCCACATTTAAAGTCCTTTAAGAAGCTCATGTTTCTCTTGGACAGTGATGCTAACGACTCTGCCTGCTAACTGGAGCGGTCAAGCAGGCGGGGTGCTTCTGAACTCTGTGTAGATGACTGTCACGTGCTTTGTTTGTGTGCACGCTTGCGGACCATCATTCTTTCATATTTTTTTCTTAAATTTATATTTCCTCATAGAGTGGCAAATATAATTCAAAAGTGGCGGGCTGCCACCCAGAAATATTTCCATAGGAAATCCTGTGGTCTACCTGACCGTGGCTTGGTTTCAACAGAATCCCTCATTTTCCACTTCTTAATTAGAGTTTGAACACTGCCTATAGGCATTCTCAATTCCTTGAATATCTTTTTAGATCTTTTTCCGGTTTTATAAAGTTAAACTATCTTCTCCTGCAGGTCTTTTGATAATTCTTTTACTTTCCCCATGGCTCAGAATCCAGCAACGTCAGTGCAGCACTGGATGAAACATTCAGGGGTCTGTCAGGAGCCCAGAAACTCACTGACTTTTTACAAACACACACTAATTACAAGAAAACAGACCACAGGTGAGGATGGTTACCTTTAGTAGCCATTGAAACCTGTGTGTGTCAACCTGTGTGTATGTTATCAGGCCAAAATTTCCAGGGTGTGTAAACTTTTGATCAGGGTCATTTGATAACTGGTAAAATGGTAAATGGCGTTCATGAATGTAGCGCTTTTTTCTCATCTTGATGACCAAAGCGCTTTACAGATCCTGCTATCCACCTATTTACACACTGATGGCGGGGGAGCAGCCATGCACAGGTGCTGGCCAGACCCACCAGGAGCAACTGGGGGTTCAGTGTCTTGCTCAAGGATGCTTCAAGATGCAGACTGCAGGCAGAGAGGGAATCAAACCCCTGACCCTCCGATCAGTAGTTGGCCACACTACACCTTTGCCACAGCCATAGTGTGGCTGGGTAGTTTCTGTTGTTATTATGATCTAAAAAGAGCAAACAATTGGTTGATAATAAATGGCGTCACCCAAGCACTAACTATGAGTGAAAGAAAAGTTTTTGTGTTATCATTCATATTCTCTGAAAAATGGACAAAAAATCATAAATTCCTGCACGGTATGTAAATTTATGAGCATGGCTGTATGGGCGGTGGGGCAGTGGCTGACTGGTGTTCTGGTGGGTCTCTGACACCCCTCTCTGTGGGGGGGATGCTCCTTGAGGGCTTTCCTCTTGCTCTTGCTTCCTGCGTCACACTGGGGGTGGCCCTGCTGGTGCCGGGCTGGCTGGGGTTTGGCCACCTTGGTGTTTGCTGTGGCTCCCTTGGCCGTATGTCCCGTGGTGGTGGGTGGTGTGCTGGTTGCCAGTGGCAGGGCTGGGAGCTGGTTTCTCCAGGATAGAGCTGATGGAGTGGGGACCGTGCTCCCCTGGTGGGGTGATGGAGATTTTTAGGCGATGGGTTTGGTTGTCGGTTGGGGTAGTCTGCTGGTTTCCCTCTGTGTTCTCCCCACACGCTCATGTGGATTCACTCATGCACACACAAGCTGGGAAAGTTGAACAAGCTTCGTAGTATAGCCCTCAGGTGGGCTTGGAGATGGAGGGGTGAAGTTTCAGTTGAGTCTCTCCCATGCCAAAGAAGAGAGAACTTACCTGTTGCTAGGCAGTATGATGTCATCTGTGTGTGTTTAACCCTCAGAATGACCTCAGAACAACATGAGGGTCAACTCAAAAACAGGGTCGACCTTCATGTAAACAAGGTCTGTTGGTCCAAAATTCCAAAACAAAGAGAAAAATTCTGGTAACTGGTTGGACTGAAGTAAGACTAAAGGTCTAACACAGAATTGATTGACAATTTATACTCTATGCTTCAAAATAACAGTCAAAGCAGGCGGAGCCATTTTTGACCCCAAAGGACAAAAGGGCTGAAACAATTAGTCGACGTTGTCGATAACATTGTATCATAAAAGTTTGTCGACGCAGATTTTTATTGTTGACAAATTGTTTAGTTTTAAACTTTATATGTATGCCGCCGAAACGATCAGTTTAACTGTTCCAGCAGAGAAGAAGAGGAATGCATCATGGCGACATGGAGAAAAAAAATCACAGAGAAGGCCAAAAGTTTCCAAAGTATGGGAGGATTTTACCAAAAATGAATGAAACAAGTGAAATATAGACTGTAAAGCAGTGTTGTCATGTCACAGCTACACTACACTCTGTCTTACTTAAATTGATCGTTAATTTGTTTGAATCAAACCACAGTTTAAGCTTTCCTAATTCCTTTCCGAGTGTATCCAAAAGTTGTTCCAAATTGCTTCCACTGCATAATAAATTAGTGTCATCGGCAAACAATATTAAATCCATTTTTTCCAAAACTTTACATATATCATTTATATACATATTGAATAACAATGACCTTCAGTAACTGTGAGCTTTTGCTACCAACACATACATACTGATATCTGTAAGTAACTACATAACCAGGACAGTGCTGCCCCCCTAACACCATAATTTTATAGTTTCTTGAATCATAAATTATGATCCACTTCATCAAATGCTTTTTTAAGATCCAGGAATACCCCAACTGAATACTCTTTATTTTCAACGGCAGTTGATATTTTTTCTATAAATTCCATTAGAGCAAATGCAGTTGTCCTCTTGTGTCTGAACCCATATTGCTGCTCACACAATAAATTATTCTTCATTATGAAGTTGTCTATTCTCTCACAGAATATTTTTTCAAGTATCTTGGAAAATTGTGGCAATAGTGAGATTGGTCTGTAGTGTGAGAATTCCCCTCTGTCACCCGTCTTGTATATCGGAATTACTTTAGCTATTTTCATTGCACTGGGAAATATACCTGTTTGGAGAGACAGGTTACAAATAAACGTCAGTGGCTTCACTGAGCATTCAATGATAGTTTTGACTAAAAGCATGTCAATACCATCACAATCCGTAGATGTTTTACTTTTAAATGATTTAACAATTTCAATGACCTCTCTCTCGTCTGTGTTCTTTATGAAAATGGAGTTTTTTATAGCAAAGTTTTTGCTTATTGTATCACCTGTAGATGCCGTAATGGGTATTTCTCAAGCCAAATTAGGACCAATGTTAACAAAAAATTTATTAAATTCATCTACAGGTGAGACTGCATTCACACTCTGTCGTTTTTTACACACTTTTTGTAATCCTTTGGTTAACCATGGCTTGTTGACAAATTTCTGTTTAAGCTTTTTCTTTACTAATGGACAATTTTTTTTCATAAACAGCGGTTACAGTGTTCATAAATGTGTCACAGGCTTCATTTACATCTGATACATAAACTTTTGTCCAGTCTTGCTTCAGCAGGTCTTCTTTAAAAGAACTGATTGCAATTTGTGATTTGTATCTGAAAGATTGTCATGATTTAATTTTTTAAAAACATTTGATTTTGGAACTGTACCTGTATCTTCTTTCTCTTGACTACACAAGATCTAAGGGCGGGTTGGGATGTGCAGCTCGAAGTGGAAGGGCTGACAGCAGTGGTCTCCAAACTCACCTCCTGGCCCTGCTCAGGCTGCTCAGGCTGCTGACTGCTGCAAGGTCCAGGCTTAGCACTGGCACACGCTGTCACGGACCTGGGGAACAGTGAAGGTACAGCCGTAGGTAGCAGCACACGCTTGTGTTGCACCGAACCACCAAGTGACTCTTTTAAGGAGGGAACAAAATCAAAATGGTCCAACTCAAAATGATCAGAGGACAGAAGAGACATGGAGGAGGGCTCCCACTTGTCACGGGTACGTCTGACCTGCTTCACCCACTTTGAATGTAACTCAGGATCTTTAGGAAACTTTTTTTGTAACTTAAGATTTTTATTCATTTTTCATTATATATATTGCATTCAGATCACAGTCTACATTTAAAAAAAAAAACAAAGGGGCTAGAGTAAAAAAGAAAAAGTAAAAAAAAAAAAGGGGGGGGGGACAAATGTTGGAGCATCAAGTTTTTAGTTTCCATCTCTTAATTCTTCTGGTTTTTCCAGCGTCTTTGGTTATTCTTTCAATATCTGTCTCGTTGTTGCACTTTGTAGTGTGTCCATTTCCGCCATTTTTTTTCCCATAGTCCTTCTTGCATTCTTTGTCGATATGTTAGTTTTTCCATCATACGTATGTCCTCAATAATGTCAGTCCATTGCTCTTGGTCAGGAAGAACTTCTGATCGCCATTTTTTTGTGATTGTTTTTTTACATGCAATCAACAAGATTTTAACTAGATATCTGTCCTCCGCCTGTATAACATTGTCTCTTTTAAGATCACATAGGTACATCAGGTTACAGTTCATTGGTATATTATATCCTAATATCCTCTGTATTGTCACATGTATAGATTTCCAGAATGATGAGATTTTGCAGCATTTCCAAAACATATGCGAGTGGTCTGCATTTTGAGCCCCACATCCCCTCCAGCATAAAGATTGGGTATTTGTATACTTTCCTTGAATCTGTGGTGTAATGAAAAAGCGAATCAGGTTTTTCCATCCAAATTCCCTCCATGTTCTTGAATTTGTTGACGTGTGTTGTGTTTTCCATATTTCCTGCCAGCTTTCTTCTGTTATGTTTAAATTGAGCTCTTTCTCCCATTTCTCCTTTATATAGTTACTTGAATGATTGTTTGCCATAAGTTTCTGATATAGCTTTGAAATAATTCTTGTTTTATTTCCTGTATATGAGCTTAAAATGAATTGTATAATCTCGCTCACATCTGTTTGGAGGTTATGCCTAATCTTCTTCATATAATAGTCTCTCATCTGCAGATATCTGAAGAATTCCGATCTTTCTAGTTTAAATTTTCTCCTGATGTTTACAAAGCTCCCGAGATCTTTTTTTCCGATATTGCCCCATGCTGTGATTCCCTTGTTCACCAGATTTTTGTATCCCCTATCTTGTTTTGCCGGTTCAAACTGACTGTCAAATGCTACCCATTTCAATAGTTTTATGTCTTCCTTTATATTATACTTTTGTACTATTTTATACCACAGTTCTAAAGTAAATTTAGTGATTGGGTCTATTTGTTTGATTTGCTTATATGCATCTTTATCTCCTATTATGCTTTGTACTGGGAGTCCCTCAATTTCCTTTTCCATTTCTTTCCATTTTGCCTCATATCCCTCGTCGCACCAACATATGATATATCTTATTTGTGCTGAGTAGTAATATTCCTTTAGACTCGGTAGGCCCATGCCTCCTTTCTCTTTTGGTAATTGGAGAGTTTTATATTTCACTCTTGGTTTTTTACCTCCCCAAACAAATCTCGATATCATCCTGTCCCACTTTGAGAATTGGGCATCTGGAATCTCTGTTGGTAGAGCCTGGAAGAGGTAAAGTAATCTAGGTTGTATGCTGATTTTGACTGTCTCAATTTTTGAATTCAGATCCATATTTAAGATTGACCATCTATCAATATCTTTTTTTATTTCTTGTTCCAACCTATCATTAGTTTGCTTTATAGATTTTGCTTAGATCTTTAGGTATGTTCACTCCAAGGTATTTTATTTCTTTTTGTTTCCAGTTTAGTTTGATCTTATCAGTTATCTGGTTTAGAGGGTTATAGTGGAATGTCAGTATTTGTGTTTTTATGTTTATCTTGTATCCTGATAATTTTCCAAAATTTTCTATCAAGTTCATCATTTCCATTATTGATTCATCTGGTTGTTCAAGGTAAACTATAATATCGTCTGCAAATAGCCCAATCTTGTGTTCCGCCCCCTTTATTGTTACACCTTTTAATTTCTTATTTTGTCGTATCGCTTGAGCCAGTGGCTCTATGAACAGAGCAAACAAGGTGGGCGATAAGCAGCATCCCTGCCTAGTTGATCTTTGTATATTTACTTTGTCTGTTACGCTACCGTTTATCTTGATTCTTGCCACAGGTTCTTGATACAGCGTCCTTATGCATTGTACTGATTTTTCGTTAAATCCAAAGCGTTCCAGCACACTATATAGGAATTTCCAGTTAACCCTGTCAAATGCTTTTTCTGCGTCTAAACTCATTATTACTGCGCTTTTCTTTTCTTTATGTATTTGATTAATTATATGTATTGTTCTCCTGATATTGTCATGTGTTTGGCGTCCCTCTATGAAACCAGTTTGATCATCTTCTATCAATTCCGTCAAGAATGTCTTTATTCGTTTACATATAATTGTTGTATATATTTTATAATCCACATTTAATAAAGATATTGGCCTATAGTTTCCGCATTGTTCTCTATCTTTCCCTGGCTTTAAAATGACTGAAATAATGGCTTCGTTCCATGATGGAGGTATTTTGTTGTTGTTCAACGTCCAAGTAAATGACTTTAGAAGCTGTGGCGTGAGTTCTTCTATAAACAGTTTATAAAACTCAGAGGGGTATCCATCACTACCTGGTGATTTACCATTTTTAAGTGACTTAATCACATCTCTAATCTCTTGTGTTGTTATTTCTGCTGTTAGCTTTTCATTTTGTTGATTTCCTATTGATGGCAAGTCCAATGTGTATAGAAATTTTTTAATATCTTTAGTATTTGTTTCTTCAGGTTGCGAGTATAGTTCTTGGTAGAAATTATGGAATATTTCTTCGATGTTTTCTGGGTTAACTGTGGTTTTATTTGTGGTGGGGTCTTTAATCTTATATACATTATTCATTGTTTGTTGTTTTCTTAACCGTTTTGTCAGCAGTTTTGTGGCTTTTGGTCCTGTTTCATAATATTTTTGCTTTAGATATCTATTTTTCCTTTCAATTTCATCCATTTGTGTTTCTTTTATCTTTATTTTTTCTTCTTTAATTTCTTGATATATTTTTGGGTCATTTGTGCTTTGATGTTTATGTTCTAATTCCCTCAGTCTCTCACATCTTTGTTCATATGCTTCCAGTTTAGTCTTATTTGCTTTTCCTGTTTCAACAATTAATTTACCTCTTAACACGGCTTTTAGTGCATCCCATAGTATTGTTGGGTCTACTTCTTCATTGTCATTCTCTTGGATATATTCATTTATGTTTACTTTTATTCTTTCTTTCATTTTATCATCATTTAACAGTCCTACATTAAGTTTCCATGTTGTTTGTCGTTTTCTATTGTTTAAATTTATCTCCATGTATATAGGATTATGATCTGATATTTCTGCCCCTCCAATCCAACAATTTCTCACCCTGTGTCTGTCATCTTCATTCATAAGGAAGTAATCTATTCTAGAGTGTACTTTATGGACTGCTGAATAATGTGTATAGTCTTTTTCGAGTGGGTGCAGGTCCCTCCAAATGTCTACCATACCCATTTCTGCCAGTGAGGTTCTTATGAATTTTGTTACATGTTTTTTGTCTTCTTAACACTTGTTGTATCAATTTCATGATCCATGACAGCATTTAAGTCTCCTCCACAAATCAGGACTCCTTCACTGTGTGTTGCTATGAGATCAAACAGATGTTGAAAAAAACCCTTGTCACTTTCTGGTGGGGCATAGATGTTCACTAATGTGATCTGCATTCCATCTATGCTACCCTTTATTATTACATACCTGCCTTCTTTATCCTGGATTTCCTGTTCACATTCAAATTGTATTTTGTTTGAGATTAGTATCATAACCCCCCTTTTAGTTCCTTCCTTAAATGAACTGTAGTAGGAGTTCTTATAGCCAAATCTCTTTAGTTTCACATGTTCTGTCTTGCTCAAATGTGTCTCTTGCATAAATATAATTTCGGCTTTTTCTTTCTTGAATTTTCTTATTATTCTTTTCCTTTTAACAGGTGAGTTCAGACCATTCACGTTTAGTGTTATTATCTTAAGATTTTTACCCATAATCATGTTTTTCCATTTTTTTAACTTGTGCTCCTAGCCCCTTTAACAACAAAAATAACACATATTTATATAAAAACACATTAAAAAATCTCGACCTCCGTACTTTGGGCCTTTCTTCTGCCCACTGGTCCCTGTTGGTGGGTGGAGGGAATGTCCTCACCGAGTGTAGGGCCCTCCCTAGACCTCTAGTTACTATCCAAGTAATAGTCATTAGTCTAGAAATGTCCAACAAATATCACTTAAACCTCTCCTAGCCGTCTGTTTCTCTTTTACCTTGTCTTCTTGGCCTTCATTTCTTCTGTGTCTTTCTTAATCTTTGTTATAATCTAGGCTTTCAGTTGAAAGCCTTGTAGTCTTTCCTGGGCCCGCTGCTCCACGTCTCCCCCCGTCTTTTGCCGTTCACTCGCCTCCACTCCGGCTGTCGTGATGCGTTCAGGGCCGCCGCTGCTCCTACCGTTTCCTCCGGCACATACACCTCAAGGCCCCGCTCCATCATGTCCTGCGCTGCCTCTCTGGCTGTGTTGTAGGTTCTTACGCAGTTCTCCCAATGAATCCTCATCTTCGTTAGCGGCGTTTGGAATCTAATTTTTTTTTCTTTCAGCGTTTTTTTAATGTTGGCATATTTCTTCCGCTGCTGCACAATTTCTGCCGGGTAGTCATGATCAAAGAATATCTGCTTGTCGCCGATTCGTATCTTTTTTTTCCACGCTCGTGTCAGGATTCTTTCCTTTACATCATATTTCAGAAAGTTTACCACAACTGACCTGGGTGTAGGGCGTGGGTTCGGGTTCTGTGCCGAGGCTCTGTGCGCTCGTTGAATCTGCAGATCCGCTTTGCTGGGCAGTTCCAGCTCTTTTTTTAAGAACTGATCCATTAATTTCGTCATCGAGTTGCCTTCAATGCCCTCCGGGATCCCGAAGATGCGTATATTGCCCCGTCTGGACCTGCTCTCCAAGTCGGTTACTTTCTCCTGCATCCTCTGCATTTGTGCCGTCAGGGTCTGCAGCTGTTCGCTTGCCTCGCTATTCCAATCTTCCAGCTCTGATATTCCGGCCTGCGCTTCTGTCATACACGCCCGCTGGGAGCGCAGCTCCTCCATGTTTTCTGCTAGCTTGCGCTCCATTTCTCTTCGGAGGCCCATAATTTCCTCCTTAATCTCTTTTTTCAGCTCCTCCTTAAGAGCCGCTAAATCCTGTTGTAGCTGCCGTTTGAAGTCTCTCAACTCTTTACCCAAACTGGCGATGCCAGTGTTCATGGTATCGAGTTTTGTGTCCTCCATTTTCTCTGCTGCAGTCACCTCGTTTTTTTGGGCCCCGTGTTCAGCGGTTTCTCCTGCGTTGTTGAAGAGGAATTCTTTAATTTTACTCTGCTTTTGTCCTTGTGCCCGGCTCCTTCGTGTTTTCATCCCTTAGTTTATTGATCCGCTTATGTCGAGTTGGCCATTTACCGATGATTTTTAATCCGGCTAGGGAGAGCTCTCTGTTTAAGCGTTATGTCTCTCCGCCATCTTCCCGGAAGTCAGGATCTTTAGGAAACTTAAATAAACTAAACCGTCCTTATGAGTTTTTGAACAAAAGCCTGCAACACAACAGGAAGGCATAGCCATAAAACTAAAACAAGAAAACAAAGAAAATGTGCTACAAAGCTGCAGGCAATCCAGTTAACAACACCGTAGTCCATTCTGTTGCTTACGTCATGGTGGTGCCGCCCTTCATTCGGTGGGCGGCACCACAGTCCAGTCAGCGGCTGCGGTTTTTTGATGATAACTAGTTTATGCAGGCGCGGTTGTCAATATTATATTGATCATCAACAATGACTTTTGGGTTTACACAACATGCTAAAAAATGTCAAAATCATGTCATCAGACCTTTAAGCCAGAGGAGACGCTGCATTTCCTTCATTTGTGTATTTTATTCACTCATTAATTGAGTACTTTATTTTGAGCATGCAAATAATCAATTAAATGGTAAACAACCAAAGTGTATTGTGAACTGATGAACAAAGGAAAAAAGACACTGACATGCCTTCATACATACATACAGTAAATGTGTGCTTCTATTTGATCACATTTTCTTTTAGATCAAGAAGTTTTTTAGATGCAGAAATACTCCAACTGTGAATGTCTTTTTATCTGTGGAATTAGTGATTTCTTCTCTGAGTTCATTTAATGCTAATGATGTAGACCAGTTTGCTCTAAATCCATCTTGACTGTCAGAGTAGTTTGTGTTGCTCTATAAACTTTTTCATCCATCACTGAAGAGTTTTTCTAGAATTTTTGACAACTGTGTCAGAAGAGAAATGTGTGAAGCGTTACTTGTCACCAGATTTATAGAATAGAATGACTTTTGCAGTTTTAATTTTATCAGGAAATTGTCCCATTTGGAATGATAAGTTGAAGATGTGAGTTAGTGGTTTGGAAATTCCTTCAATGACCTATTTCACTTGTTTCATATCTGTATCATCACAATCACTTGATGTTTTGTTTTAACATTTATTAATGCAAGTACATACCTGTGCATACCCGTCCATACCCATAGAAACCAAGTATAAGCAAGTATTTCTGCGTGCCCGTTGCTGAAGGGTCTCTTCCTGTCTGAGACGGCTGTGTTGTTCAGTCATGCCTGCGGAGTACTGCTCCAACCTGAGGTGTTTCATCTTCACGGCATCTTTCCTGACGTGTAGCAGTTCTCACTCTATTGCTCTCCATTTATGCAGCGTCTGGTTGCAACACGGGTGATGGTCGATATGACCAAGGCAGGCATTATAGGACACTACATCATAGGTAACAAGTCCTACTGTCTGTATGATGGCGACATCACCTATATAACAGCATCACAAGTCCTATGTAGCCTGAGATCATAGGATCATCATAGGGCATCATGCAGACATCATAGGCTGTCCTATGATGTCCTGTGATCGTGACACACAGACAGACACACAGAGATTTCTTGAATTTATAGTGATTTGGGTTTACTCAGGGATTTCTCCAGTTTCCTCCCACATGCCAAAAACATGCAAGTTAGGTTCACTGGCATCAAACTGGGGATTCCCCCGCGACCCGAAAAGGATTAAGCGGAAGAAGATGGATGGATGGATGGATGGATTTCTAATTTATTTTTATTCAGTTTTAATAAAGATTGAAGTAAGATTTCTTTCTATAAAATCAATGTCAGTTGGTAGGGCATCCGCCCCACAATCAGAAGGTCGTGGGTTCAAATCCCAACCGGGTCATACCAAAGACCATCTAAAAATGGTACTTTCCGCCTTCTAGCTTGGTGCTTAGTGTAATAAAAAGGGGAAAGTAAAATTAATGCACAGGGCTACCAGAGGATTGACCCCCCCCCCCCCTCCACTATAGCTTTCACTACTCAGTACCTGTGTGGCCCAGGGTCAGTGAAATGGAGATAGGCGCCGTCCCATATACCACATGGTGTCCCACATGCTGTGGATCTACTAACTAACTAACTAACTAACCTGCACTTATATAGCGCTTTTCTAGTCACAAAGACCACTCAAAGCGCTTTCATTAATACTAACCCTCTATTCTAAGGGCCTATAGGAAACAGATATCTAGGGACAATTTAGAACAGCCAATTAACCTAACATGCATGTTTTTGGCATATGGGAGGAAACCGGAGAAATCCCGGAGTAAACCCACGCAACACGGGGAGAACATGCAAACTCCACACAGATCACTGTTGGTCGGGGGCTGGGATCGAACCCACGATCCCACGATCCCCACAATCCCCCGGCCAAGGGTAAACTGTGCTGCCGCAGTGCTAACCACTGCGCCACCGTGCAGCCACCACATCTACCACTGTTGACATTTCTTCCACCACCTTATAATGAATTGATGTCAACAAATAGAGCCACACCAGCCTGATTCTTGTTTTCTCTGTTCTTCCAAATCATTTCATAACCATCAATCCCAACATCCATGTCCCTGTCACTATTAATCCAGGTTTCTGTTATTGACGTATGCGTTCCTCAACTCAAGCTGGTGACTGTGGGACTATAATGCTGTGAATGAGGCATTAGAAAATTCTGAATCTGTAAATCACTGGATTGAAAATGTACTTGTACACATACAAATCAGATCCTGGGGCAACTTGACCTGTAGAGGGTTTTTTAATGAGAGTTGCAACTCTCTTTGATCTCGCCGCTGCCCGGTCATGTGGTTCATGGAGCGCCCAATAGTTCCATCAACGGCCTTTCTATAATGGTGTGTGAATGGCAGCTGTGATAATCGATTAACATTGATGAAACCTAGCAATCCTATATAAAGAAAAGTAGAGCTGTAATTCTCATAGTTTCAAGTTCAATGCGGTAGTGTAGGTGCAGACAGTAACAGATAGGACTGCACATGATCAGTGTTGCAATGACAGACAGCAGCAGATATGGCATTTGTCCAAATGGTTGCAGTAATGTGCAGAGGCATACAGCAACAAATGTACAGTCATATGAAAAAATTAGGAGACCCCATTAAATATTCAGTTCTTTATTAATGAATGTTCACATATCTATGTCTAACCTTGTTTTTATTTTTATTTGCATTTTTTAACATTTATTTTAGCCATTTTAAGTGGGAGTGAATGTGGGGGTGTCCAAAAAAATATGGAGGGGGAGGGGGTCCTAATTTATTCCTATTTGTTTAGAATTACGTTTTACAGAAAATTTGAAAAAAAAAGTCTTTAATTCATTTTTAATTGTTTAGTTGCATTCCATGAATCTCTTAGTATTTTTAACAATGATATTAAAAAGCACACAAGCTTATAGAGGCTGTCCTAATTTTTTCACATGACTGTATTACTGTTGGTGTCCCAGTCTTTCTGTGACAACAGCTGAGGTAGTTATTGTGCGGGTGAGTGCATTAAGGTCCGGGGGGGGGGGGGGCAGAGTTCAGGGTCCTGATGGCCTGATGAACAAAGCTGTTTAGCAGTCTTGTGGAGCGGGCACGGATGGCTTCACTGGACTGATTACTGAATTATCAACTCTTGAATATAATGGGTTACAGATGCTCTCCTCCTCATCTCAGGTGATTTCAACCCTATTTCACTGTCCCCCATTCTACCCACATTCACCCAGTATGTCACATGCCACACTAGAGACAATAAAACACTGGACTTATTATACGCAAACACTAAAGAGGCGTACACCTCATCACCACTCCCCCCACTCGGGAGATCGGATCACATCTTGGTTCATCTCCTGCCGGTGTACAAACCCCTAGTACACAGAAAACCTCCGGTCATGCGCACAGGGAAGTTATGGTCTGAGGAGGCAATGGACGCTCCAAAGGACTGTTTTGAAACCACTGCGATCCACATGGTGAGGCCATCCATGGCCTCACTCACACCATCACGGACTACATCAGCTTCTGTGTGGACAACACCGTACCCACCAAGACCATACGGTGTTGCTCAAACAACAAACCCTGGATCAACCCTGAGATAAAAACACTTCTGAGAGAGAAGAAGAGGATCTTCAGGTCGGGGAACAGGGAGATACTGAAGTCCATACAGAGGGAGCTGAGGAAAAAGATCAGAGAAGGCAAGGACAGCTTCAGGAAGAAGATGGAGGACAAGCTGCAACAGAGCGACATCGGTGGAGTCTGGAGAAACCTTAAAACCATCTCTGGGCTCCATCTAGGGAGTGGGCGAACAATCTGAACCTGTTTTTTAATAAGTTTGACCAACCGCCCTCCCCCCCGATTGCACAACAACCACTGCTGCCTCTAAAGACATCGAGTCCTGCTGTCCACACCCCACTCCACCAACACCCCCCCACTCCCAGCACACAGCCCCCCAACATGACCCTCACTAAAACCCAGGTGAGGACGGAGCTGAGGAAGATCAAGGCGAGGAAGGCTTCGGGACTGGACGGCATCAGCGCAAAGCTCCTCAAGACCTGTGCAGACCAGCTGTGTGGGATTGTGGAGCACATCTTCAACCTGAGCCTGAAGCTGGGGAAGGTACCACAGTTGTGGAAAACATCTTGTGTGGTACCTGTACCAAAGACTTCCCACCCCAAACACCTGAACAGCTACAGACCAGTGGCCCTGACGTCTCACATGATGCAGACCCTGGAGAGACTGCTCCTTGCTCACCTCCGCCCCCCGGTGGGATCAGCGATGGATCCACTCCAGTTCGCCTACCAGCATGGCATTGGGGTGGAGGATGCAGTGATCTTCCTCCTTCACCGTTCTCTGTCCCACCTGGAGAAGCCCGGGAATGCAGTGAGGATCATGTTCTTTGACTTCTCCAGTGCTTTCAACACCATCCAACCGATGATCATGAAGGACAAGCTGCTGTGCGCAGGGGTGGACCAGCACCTGTCATCATGGATCCTGGACTACCTCACTAACTGGCCACAGTTTGTGAGAACCCGGGACTGTGTGTCTGACACAATCATTGGTAGCACGGGGGCCCCCCAGGGAACGATTTTGGCTCCCTTCCTTTTCACCCTTTATACTGCGGACTTCTCACACAACACAACACACTGCCATCTACAGAAGTTCTCTGAAGTCTCTGTGATCGTCAGCCTCATCTCCAACGGAGATGAGTTAATGAGTTGTGTTAATGACATGTGCTTATTTTAAATATAAATCAAGAACTGAATGCTAAAAGCAATAAAAAATATTCTGGAAACAACTGGCATATTTATAAATGTAAGATATTGTATCAAAGAGCTAACTTGAAATTAATTTAAAAAGTAACTGTAACTGAGCATATTAACATAGGATAAGGCAGAGATTCCCAAAGTGGGGGTTGTGACACCTGGGGTGTCCCGAGATGCTGTGGGGGGGGGGGGGGGGTCACCAGATGATTTTCAGAATCCTCTTTAGGTGATTACTCAGGTCACATGTCACTTTAACTGCGCCACAGTAAACGTCACAGGTCACACACAGGTCAGTGTGCACCAGTAAATTTCATCTGAACAGCTCAAATCAACACATTACACTTTAAGCCCAAGATATTATTTTTAAAAATGAAACGTTGGTTAATACCGACCAAAGACAACTCAGAGAGGCCAGCAGAGATGGCAGAAGAGGAGACCGGACAAATACCACTACAACGGCTGGCATCTGGTGCAGGGGGAGGAGTAGGAGGAGAGCACCGTAAAGGGGTCCGTAAGCAGTCAGACCAGCCTCCCTCCAAGAGTTGCAAGTATCGAGAGGAACATATTCAGTATGGATTCACATGCATTGTTATCAATGAAGTACAACATCCCCAATGTGTAGTGTGCACCGAGGTGCTTGCACATGAGAGTTGAAAGCCCATAAAAATTCTCAGACACTTGAAAACTAAGCACCCATCTCTTGCCGCTAAACCAGCAGATTTTTTCCGCCGAAAGGAAAGAGAATTACAAGGCCAAAAGAAGGTCATAGCTAACCAAACAACATCCACAACCAAAGCTCAAAAGGAACCATATGAGGTGGAATATTTAATTGCACAGGCAAAAAAGCCACACACAATCGGAGAAACCCTAATAAAACCTGCTGCTATTGCTATGAGTCGGACAATGCATGGGATAAACAGGTGCGGGAGCTGGAAGCAGTGTCGCTGTCTGACGGGACCATATCCCGGCACATCACAGACATGGCCCAGGACATAAAGTGTCAGCTGATTGACAGAGTGAAGAAAGGGAAATATGCTTTGCAGATAGATGAATCCACAAATCAAACTCAGCCCAGCTGCTTGTTTTTGTCAGATACAGTTTTGATGGAAAACTTAACAAGGACAGGCTGTTTTGCACCCCACTGGATGTAAAGTGCACAGGTGAGGACATTTTCACAAAACTTGACACCAAACTAAAAGAAGAGGGACTGTTTTGGGATGAGTGCATCGGTGTGTGTACAGACGGTGCTGCAGCAATGCTGGGGGAAAAGAAAGGGATTAAAAGCAAGAGTCTTACAAGTGGAACCCCACGTAAACTTCATCACTGTATTATTCACAGAGAAGCTCTTGCGAGTAAAACGCTCAACCCAGATCTTAAGAGTGTTCTTGAGACTGCCATAAAAATTGTCAACTACATAAAATGACGTCCACTCAACACCAGGCTGTTTGTTACTCTCTGCAATGAACTGAGATCGGAGCATCAGTGCCTGCTGTTCCACACAGAGGTCAGGTGGCTTTGGTGAGGAAATGTCCCCAGCCGCTTGTATGAACTGCAGGATGAGGTGCGCTTATTTCTGATGGAAAACGGGTCCCAGCTTGCTGACCACCTGACTGGTTAACAAGGCTAGCATATTTGATCTGCATATTTGACAGACTGAACAGACTTACAGTTAGGCCCAGAAATATTTGGACAGTGACACAAGTTTTGTTATTTTAGCTGTTTACGAAAACATATTCAGGATACAATTATATAATCAATATGGGCTTAAAGTGCAGACTCTCAGCTGTAATTTGAGAGTATTCACATCCAAATTGGAGCAAGGGTTTAGGAATTACAGCTCTTTAATACGTAGCTGCCTCTTTTTCAAGGGACCAAAAGTAATTGGACAATTGACTCAGAAGGCTGCAAAAAAAAAATAACAAGGCTGCATGGGCTCTTCCCTCGTTAACCTGTCATCAATTAAGCAGTTAAAAGGTCTGGAGTTTATTCCAGGTGTGGTGTTTGCATTTGGAAGCTGTTGCTGTGGACACACAACATGCGGTCAAAGGAGCTCTCAATGGAGGTGAAACAGACCATCCTGAGGCTGAAAAAAAAGAAGAAATCCATCAGAGAGACAGCAGAAATGTTAGGAGTAGCCAAATTAACAGTTTAGTACATTCTGAGAAAAAAAGAGTGCACTGGTGAGCTTGGGAACTCAAAAAGGCCTGGACGTCCACAGAAGACAACAGTGGTAGATGATCGAAGAATCCTTTCCATGGTGAAGAACAGCCCCTTCACAACATCCACTCAAGTGAAGAACACTCTCCAGGAAGTAGGTGTATCAGTATCTAAGTCTACCATAAAGAGAAGACTTCATCAGAGTAAATACAAAGGATTCACCACAAGGTGCAAACTATTAATCAGCCTCAAAAATAGAAAGGCCAGAATTGACTTTGCCAAAAAGCACCTGAAGAAGCCAGCCCAGTTCTGGAACAGCATTCTTTGGACAGATGAGACTAAGATCAACCTGTACCAGAACGGTGGGAAGAAGAAAGTTTGGAGAAGAATTGCAACAGCTCATGATCCAAAGCACATCACATCTTCTGTAAAATATGGTGGAGGCAGTGTGATGGCATGGGCATGCATGGCTTCCAATGGCACTGGGTCACTTGTGTTTATTGATGATGTGACAAAAGACAGAAGCAGCCGGATGAATTCTGAAGTGTATAGGGATATACTTTGTGCTCAGATTCAGCCAAATGCAGCAAAGTTGATTGGACGGCGCTTCACAGTACAGATGGACAGTGATCCAAAACATACTGCAAAAGCAACCCAGGAGTTTTTTTTTTAAAGCAAAGAAGTGGAATATTCTGCAATGGCCGAGTCAATCACCAGATCTCAACCCAATCGAGCATGCATTTCAGTTGCTCAAGACAAAACTTAAGGCAGAAAGACCCACAAACAAGCAACAACTGAAGACAGCTGCAGTAAAGGCCTGGCAAAGCATCACAAAGGAGGAAACCCAGTGTTTGGTGATGTCCATGGGTTCCAGACTTCAGGCAGTCATTGCCTGCAAAGGATTCTCAACAAAATACTGAAAAGTAACATTTTACTTTGGGTTATGTTTATTTGTCCAATTACTTTTGAGCCCCTGGAATGAGGAGCGTTTGTATAAAAATAGCTACAGTTCCTACATGTTTAATCACATATTTTTGTTCAACCCCTTGAATTAAACCTTAAAGTCTGCACTTCAGTTCCATTGTAGTTGTTTCATTTCAAATCCAATGTGGTGGCATGCAGAGCCCAAATCATGAAGATTGTGTCACTGTCCAAATATTTCTGGGCCTAACTGTAACATGTCATTGCAAGATGAAAACACAAGCATCATTCAATTCAATTCAATTCAACTTTATTTATATAGCGCCATTTCACAACAACAGTCATCTCATAGCACTATCAACTGTAGGGGGGACCCCCACAGTTGCAGAAAGACCCCAGCAAACAGGCAATCCCCTGTGAGCAAGCACTTGGCGACGGTGGAGAGGAAAAACTCCCTTTTAACAGGAAGAAACCTCCAGCAGAACCAGGCTCAGGGAGGGGCAGTCATCTGCTGCGACTGGCTGGGGGGTGAGGGGATAGAGAAGAAGAAAAGAACAGACATGTAGAGAGCAAACAGCATGATGGGGACTCAATCTATGGGAGAGAACAAACAAATGTTAATGACCAGCAAAAAAAAAAAAAATATTTCATCGAGAGTGAGGAAAAGAGTGAGGCCCAGTGCATTACTGGAGGTCCCCCGGCTGACTAAACCTATTAGCAGCATAACTAAGGGAGGGTTCAGAAACACATGATCCCTCCCTAATTGTAGGCTATATCAAAAAGGTAGGTTTTAGCCCTATTCTTAAAAACAGAGATCGAGTCTGACTCCCGAATCCAGATTGGCAGCTGGTTCCACAGGAGAGGAGCTTGATAACTGAAGGCTCTGCCTCCCATTGTACTTTTGGAGATTCTAGGTATTACAAGTAATCCTGCATTTTGGGAGCGTAGTGCTCTGTTAGGATGATACGGTAGTATCAGATCTTTTAAATAAAAAGGAGCCTGATTGTTTAGAGCTTTGTAAGTAAGAAGAAGGATTTTAAACTTAATTCTAAACTCTATGGGAAGCCAATGAAGGGAGGCCAGAACCGGAGAGATATGATCTCTCTTTCTAGTACCTGTTAAAACTCTTGCTGCAGCATTTTGGATCAGCTGAAGACTTTTTAAAGATGTTTTAGGACAGCCTGATAATAAAGAATTACAATAATCTAATCTCGAGCTAACAAAAGCGTGGATCAGCTTCTCAGCATCACTCTGAGACAAGATGCTCCTAATCTTGGCAATATTACGCAAATGATAGAAGGCAGTCTTAGAAACAAATTTAATATGTGAATTGAAGGACAAATCCTGATCAAAAATAACTCCAAGGTTCCTCACAGAGCTATTAAGAGAAAGAGTAACTGCATCCAAACTGAAAGTTTGATTTGGAAAGGAATTTCTAAGGTTTTTTTGGACCAACAAGAATGACTTCAGTCTTATCTGAATTTAATAGCAGGAAATTACAAGTCATCCAAGCTTTGATTTCCTTAAGACAGGCTTCTAACTTGGCTAATTGATTAGTATAATCTGGCTTCATTGACAGGTATAATTGTGTGTCATCTGCATAACAATGAAAATGTATACAGTGCTTTCTAATAATGTTGCCTAACGGAAGCATATATAAACTAAAAAGAGTAGGGCCTAGCACAGATCCCTGTGGAACTCCATGACTAAGCTTTGAGCTGAAAGAAAACTCATCATTTACATGAACAAACTGGAACCTATCAGATAAATAAGATCTAAACCACTGCAACGAAGTTCCATTAAGTCCAACATAGTGTTATAATCTATCAAGTAGAATATTATGATCAATAGTATCAAAAGCTGCACTAAGATCTAAAAGGACAAGTACAGAAACTAGTCCATTATCAGATGCAATGAGGAGGTCGTTAGTGACCTTCGCTAAGGCTGTTTCAGTACTATGATGGATTCTAAACCCAGATTGAAACTCTTCAAGTAAACCATTTCCCTGCAGGTGGTCAAATAATTGCATAGCAACAACTCTTTCTAAGATTTTTGAAATGAAAGGGAGATTAGAGATTGGTCTATAGTTAGCTAAAGCTCCTGGATCTAGCGTTGGCTTTTTGAGTAAGGGTTTAATTACAGCCGTTTTAAAAGCCTCCGGTACATGGCCTAAAGTCAATGAAGAATTGATTATATGAAGAATAAAGCTCCCAATAAGTGGGAAGACTTCTTTAAATAACCTGGTAGGAATAGGGTCTAAAAGACAAGTTGAAGGTTTGGATGAGGAAACTATTTTGTCTAACTCACAAAGGTCGATTGGAGTAAACTCATCAAGACAGACATCAATAGAAGGAGTTGTAGTAGTTACAGTATTTAAGTTAACTGTGGGAAGAATCCGATTGATTTTATCTCTGATGGATGAAATTTTATTATTGAAAAAGTTCATAAAGTCCTGACTAGTAAGCTCTAAGGGGATGCTAGGATTGACAGAGTCCTGACTCTTTGTCAACCTGGCTACAGTACTGAAAAGAAACCTGGGATTATTCTTGTTCTCTTCTATTAATGCAGAGTAATAACTCGTTCTAGCTTTTCTAAGAGATTTTTTATAAATTAAAAGATGATTTCTCCAAGCTAAATAGATTTCATCTAAATTAGTAGAGTGCCATTTTCTTTCTAATTGACAAGTCTTCTGTTTTAAGCTACGAGTTTCTGTGTTGAACCAAGGAGTTAAAAATCTCTGATTAGACTTTTTCTTTTTTGAGGGGGCCACCAAGTCTAGAGCCTGATGCAGAGAAGCTGAAACACTATCCACCATGTTATCAATTACAGAAGGAGCAAGCTGTCTATAGCTTATTTCCGTTGTGTTGACACATGGCATAGAGGAAACAATCTGCATAAATTTGGAAACAGCATCATCTGAGAGGCATCTACTGTGATAATATTTTTCTTTAGGAGCCAAATAGTCAGAAATAGTAAAATCAAAGGTTAACAGACAATGGTCTGACAGTACAGGGTAATGAGGAGACACTACAAGATTTTCTATTTCTATGCCATATGTCAGGACAAGGTCCAATGTATGGTGGAGGTAATGCGTAGAATTTCCTACTTTCTGAGAAAACCCAATCGAGTCTAATATTGAATTAAAAGCCACATTAAGGCAGTCACTATCTATATCCACATGTATATTAAAGTCCCCTACTATAATTATTCTATCAGATTTCAGCACTAAATCAGCTAAGAAATCAGCAAATTCGGATAAAAATTCTGAATAGGTTGATGGGGGACGATAAACTATGGCAAATAAAATTGGGTTTAACCTGAAATTGCTAAAGTGCCCAACACTGAGGACCAGGCCCTCAAAGGAATTATAACATGTTTTTTGCTTTACATTAACTAGTAATTTGGAATGGTAAATTGTTGCTACTCCTCCTCCACGACCAGAACTTCTGGGATTTTGACAGTTTAAATAACCAGAGGGAGTTGATTCATTTAAACCAACATAATCCTCTTGTCCTAACCAAGTCTCTGTAAGGGAAATTAAATCAATCTGATGATCAATTAACAGATCATGGACTAACAGAGACTTGGGAGTTAGAGACCTAATATTTAATAAACCACATTTAATTTTTAAATTATGAGGAGGAACAGAGGCCAAATCATTCAATTTAGAGGCTTTATGTTTAATTTGAGTTTTACCAATATTTTGCTTTATCACTTTGGGATGCTTATACATTATATTTTTATTTACTTTGGAGGGAGCAGACAACGATTCTCTGATGGGGAAGACAGGGGCTAAGCTGAGCGGTGGCGGATGAAGAGGAGCTGCAGAGAGGCGTGTAAGACTGTGACTCTGCTTCCTGGTCCCAACTCTGAGTAGTCATGGTTTTGGAAATTTGGATAAAAAAGATGCCAGATTGTTAGATAAATGAGAAGCACCATCCAAAGTGGGATGAATGCTGTCTCGTCTCATAAGACCAGGTTTTCCCCAAAAAGAGCTCCAATTGTCAATGTAGCCCACGTCATTTTTAGGACACCACACAGACAGCCAGCGGTTCAAGGATGACGAGCGACTAAACATGTCATCACTGGTCAGATTGGGGAGGGGCCCAGAGAATACTACAGTGGCAGACATCGTTTTTGCAAAGTCACACACCGATTCTATATTAAGTTTCGTGACTTCCGACTTCCATATGTGCACCTGGCACCAGGACACCCTAGGCCGCAGGTCGATGATCGATTTTGTTATCGTATCATCAGACCTGCGACCGTATGTCTTGGACACCCGAGTAAAGAGAGGTGCAGAGCTGTCAACTGATCACCACCTGGTGGTGAGTTGGATCCGATGGCAGGGGAGGAAGCCATTCAGACCTGGTAGACCCAAACGTATAGTGAGGGTGTGCTGGGAGCGTCTGGCTGAGGCCCCTGTCCGGGAGGTCTTCAACTCCCACCTCCGGAAGAACTTCAACCACATTCCGAGGGAGTCTGGAGACATGGAGTCTGAATGGGCCATGTTCTCCACCTCTGTTGTTGAAGCGGCGGCCCAGAGCTGCGGCCGCAAGGTGGTCGGTGCATCTCGTGGTGGCAACCCCCGAACCAAGTGGTGGACACCAGTGGTGAGGGGGGCCATTAAGCTGAAGAAGGAGTCCTATCAAGCTTGGTTGGCTTGTGGGACTCCCGAAGCAGCTGAGGTGTACCGGCAGGCCAAGCGGAGTGCAGCTCGGGTGGTTGCTGAAGCAAAAACCCGGGTATGGGAGGAGTTCGGTGAGGCCATGGAACAAGACTTTCGGTCGGCTTCAAAGAGATTCTGGCAAACTGTTCGGCGGCTCAGGAGGGGAAAGCAGCTCCCCGTCCACACTGTGTATGGTGCGGATGGGACACTGTTGACTTCAACTGGGGATATCGTCGGGCGGTGGAAGGAATACTTCGAGGATCTCCTCAATCCCACTGATACGCCTTCCACAGAGGAAGCAGGGTTTGGGGACAAGGGGGATGACTCGCCTATCACAGGGGCTGAGGTCGCCAAGGTGGTTAAAAATCTCCTTGGTGGCCGGGCCCCGGGGGTGGACGAGATTCGCCCCGAGTACCTCAAGGCCCTGGATGTTGTTGGGCTGTCATGGTTGACACGCCTCTGCAACATTGCGTGGAGGTCGGGGGCAGTGCCTTTGGCATGGCAAACCGGGGTGGTGGTTCCTCTCTTCAAAAAAGGGGACCGGAGGGTGTGCTCCAACTTTAGAGGGATCACACTCCTCAGCCTCCCTGGGAAGGTCTATGCCAAGGTACTGGAGAGGAGAGTCCGGCCGTTGGTCGAACCTCGGATTCAGGAGGAGCAATGTGGTTTTCGTCCTGGCCGTGGCACATCGGACCAGCTCTTTACCCTCTCGAGAATTCTTGAGGGTTCGTGGGAGTTTGCCCAACCAGTTTACATGTGTTTTGTGGACTTGGAGAAGGCATTTGACCGCGTCCCTCGTGGATTTTTGTGGGGGGTGCTTCGGGAGTATGGGGTATCGGGCTTGTTGTTACGAGCTATTCGGTCTCTGTACGACCGTTGTGAGAGTTTAGTTCGTATTGCCAACACTCGGTCGGAGTCATTCCCAGTGAGAGTTGGACTCCGCCAGGGCTGCCCTTTGTCACCGGTCCTGTTCATAATTTTTATGGACAGGATTTCTAGGCGCAGCCAGGGAATGGAGGGTGTCATACTTGGTGACCACAGGATCTCATCTCTGTTGTTTGCAGATGATGTTGTCCTGTTGGCTTCATCCAGCAATGACCTACAGCTCTTGCTGGGACGGTTTGCCGCTGAGTGTGAAGCGGCTGGGATGAGAATCAGCACCTCCAAGTCCGAGTCCATGGTCCTCAGCCGGAAAAAGGTGGATTGTCCTCTCCGGGTTGGGGACAGGCTCCTGCCCCAAGTGGAGGAGTTTAAGTATCTTGGGGTCTTGTTCACGAGTGAGGGGAAAATGGAGCGAGAGATCGACAGACGGATTGGAGCAGCATCTGCAGTGATGCGGACGTTGTACCGGTCTGTTGTGGTGAAGAGGGAGCTTAGTTCTAAGGCAAAGCTGTCGATTTACCAGTCAATCTACGTTCCTACTCTCACCTATGGTCACGAGCTTTGGGTAATGACCGAAAGAACGAGATCGCGGATACAAGCGGCTGAAATGAGCTTTCTCCGTAGGATTGCTGGACTCACCCTCAGAGATAGGGTGAGGAGCTCAGTCATCCGGGAGAGGCTCAGAGTAGAACCGCTGCTCCTCCACATTGAAAGGAGTCAGTTGAGGTGGTATGGGCATCTGATTAGGATGCCTCCTGGACGTCTCCCACTTGAGGTGTTTCAGGCACGTCCCACTGGGAGGAGACCCCGGGGCAGACCCAGGACTCGGTGGAGAGACTATGTCTCCCAGCTGGTCTGGGAGCGCCTTGGTGTCCCCTCTGAGGAGCTGGAGCAGGTGGCTGGGGAGAGGGAAGTCTGGGCTTCTCTGCTTGAGCTGCTGCCTCCGCGACCCGGACCTCCGGAAAAGCGGTAGAAGATGGATGGATGGATGGATGGACTTCCGACTGCCGGAAACAGATGTCATTAATGCCGGCGTGAATAACAATTGTGGAATATTTAGAGTTACTTTTAGCCAGCATTTTCAAATTTGACTCGATGTCGCCTGCTCTGGCCCCAGGAATGCATGTGACTATGGCCGCTGGAGTCTCTAGGTTCACGTTTCTGACTACAGAGTCGCCAATGATCAGAGTTTTTTCCTCAGCGGGTGTGTCGCTGAGCGGGGAAGTACGATTAGAAACGTGAACAGGTTGGTGGTGAACCGGGGCTTTGCGACTAGGCTTCCTTCTCACCGTCACCCACCCAGTCTCCTCGCTGCTGAGGAGAGCCGGGGAACCGCTGACAGTGGGACCTAAGCTAGCTAGCTCCGCTGCAGCTAATGGGCGTCTGTCGAGATTAACTGGCGCAGACAGTGTTTCAATGCAGCGGAGCCGGGATTCCAAATCAGACAACCTCGCCTCGAGCGCCTCAAAAAGACAACATTTATTACATTTACCGTTATCACTAAAAGAGGCAGAGGTGTAGCTAAACATCTGACAGAGAGAGCACACCAGAGGAGGAGAGGAAAGAGAGCTAGTAGCCATAGCTAGTGGCTAGCTAGTGGCTGGAGAGCAAACCACACAGGCAGACACCACAGGCAGACAGCAGAACAGGAAGTGACGAGGAAGTGACGATACGTTACCACATCATGTCACCGAATGATAAAATCCACACATTCAGAAGGAAAGTGGATCACTGGACTGTGAGAGATGAGATGGACAGGATTGATATGTTTCCTGAGCTGGAGGAGTTCATGGAGGAAAATGATCTGCGTGTTAACACTGTGAAGAAGTCCATCACTACCCACCTTCAAGCCCTCCTGGAACACTTTAACAAGTTTTTCCCTGAGGAAACATCTCCGGAAAAATATGACTGGATAAGATCACCATTCACTGTAACAGCTGCAAGTCATCTGCCATCCAACATGGAGGTCACACCCATTGAACTGTTACTGTGACCACACCTTTAAGACAGCTTTTCATTCAAAAATGCTTGCTGAGTTCTGGATTTCAATTGAGAGAGAATATCCACAGCTATCCAGGGCCGTGATGGATGTACTGATGCCATTTGGCTCTACATACCTGTGCGAAAAGACTTTCTAGGCACTGACATATATTAAAAATAAATACAGATCGTATCTAAACGTGGAGGATGATCTCCGAGTGGCCATCTCTAAAATTAAACCCAGAATTGACTTGTTGTGCTCCACGCATATTGCCCACCCATCTCATGAGATGTGACCTTCTACAGAGGTGTGGTGGAGAGTGTTCTGACGTACTGCATTGCAACATGGTACTCCAGCTGCAGTATGTCAGACAAAAAAGCCCTGCAGAGGATAGTTAAGGGAGCTGAGAGGGTAATTGGAGTCTCCCTCCCCTCTGTCCAAGAACTTTTTCAGAACCGTTGTAGGAGCAGGGCACTGAGCATTGTCAAGGACCGTTCTCACCCTCTGCATAAACACTTTGAACTTCTGCCATCTGGAAAACAATTCCGGAGCATCAGAGGCAGAACCACCAGACTGATTAACAGCTTCCTTCCACAAGCTGTTAGGATGCTGAACAGTTGATACGGAATCTCTCATACATAGTACTGCACCTGTGGACATTATGTATATTATTTGCACATTATAGTTCTGGTTAGTTTTCAAGTATGTCTCAAGGAAGTGTGAATGGCTGTGTTGGGGTGGGGGTGAGGGTGTGTGTGAGTGTGTCTTAAATTATGTTCTTTTTAAGAAGTGGCAGCAGCAACACCTAAACTTCTGCAAGGATGACAACTACTATAGTCTGAGCAGGGCTGACCAAGTCGTTCTGTTCAGACTCCGAACTGGACATAACAGAATGCATGCTCACATGCACCAGAAACTTAAAGTTGGACAATCAGACAGATGCCCATGTGGTACTGCCCAAATGACCAGCGAACACCTCCTCCAAGACTGCCCAGACCATGCTGCACTCAGACGAGCTACGTGGCCTGACCCCACATCGCTGAACCAAAAGCTGCACGGGGACCTCGGGGACCTCCGCAGGACGGCAGCATTCGTCAGGGCAGCTGGTGTGACCATCTAGTGATCGACGAAGAAGAAGAATTTAAATGGATGCCGAGAGAAATGCAATTTCATCTTCCCTGCACTACAGTTGTATGTACAGCAATATGACAATAAAGGTTGATTTGATTTTGATTTGATTAACGTTGAAACATAGTTTGCCAAAATATACATTTGCACCGTAACAATGTTCACATGTTTACGCAATGCTACAGTTTATGGCTGTTACTTTGATTGTTCTGCTAACATGGAAATGAAAGCATTGTGTCAAAATTAAGTTTGCACGACAGCAACAATGTTCACTCCTAATTTACATGGAAATGACTTTAATGTATTCTGCTTTCATCCTTTAGTAAATTGTTATATGTAAAATCGTGTCATGGTTGTCAGGCTATTCTGTTCTTTTGTTTTGTTATGCCCATGTTTGTTTGCACTTATTAGTGCGTGAGTCCTGTGTGTACGTTTTTTTTATGTTTCAGTCACCTCCGGTGACAGTGGGGGTCGCCAGTCTCTGTCACCGTTACTTTGGGGCTCGTGGGCTGAAAAGTTTGGGAAACCCTGGGATAAGGACCTGTACTTAAACAGCATTTTTTTTTATCACAAAGACCACTCAAAGCGCTTAACTAGTAGCTCCACTAACCCTCTATTCTAAGGGCCAATCAGAGACAGATACCTGAGGACAATTTAGAGTCACCAATGAACCCAACAAGCAGGTCTTTAGATTGTGGGAGGAAAGTGGAGCCCCCAGAGTAACCCACACAGCACAGGGAGAACATGCAAACTCACACAGAAAGGCTCCCACCCCTGCCAGCCGGTGGATTCCAACCTGGAACCTTCGAGCTGTGAGGCAACAGTGCTAACCACTGCTCCGCTGTGCTGTCCATAGAGGAAGAAAATCTTTTTTTTTTTTTTTTTTTCTCTAATTCCTTCTATTGTAATTCAGGAAACAGTTCATTTTGACTCTTTACTTTTTATGCATATATAATTTGAATTGTATGAGACGGTACATGTAGATATTTTTTCCTCATGTGAACACATTTAAGAGAAAAATCTAAAATTTCCCAAATAGTTCTCTAATGTATGCATAAAAACTAAAAATGTACATTAATAAGTTGCACATTTAATATAAAAATTATTTATAAGAAAAAAGTAATGAAAACTTTTTTTAATCCTTTTTATTGGCAAACACAGAACATGCAGAAATTAACCAACAGACAATAACTGTAACAAAGTGAAGAAAGGCCAAACGAACAAGCACATCATCACCCATTAACAACAATAGAATAAAATAAAACACAAAAAACACACAAACAAACAAACCAAAAAATAACTTGTATAACATTAACACACACAAAACAGGGGAGGTCGAAAGGGATGTCAAAAGTGTGGCAAAATATGTTACAACAATCAGATGCTTCAAAATTCAGAATTGTTATGTCTATTAAGAGCATAAATCAGCAACAGCTGCAAAGATATATGGGGGATGGTTTCGGAACCTTGGTCGGGCTGGCAGCAGAGACAGCTGGCTGCGATCTCGGAGTTTACGACCGATATTCAGCATGTGTCGGGTAAACTGAATGTGGTAGTGGACTGCCTGTCTCGCGCAGTAGTGGCCCCGGTCTGCGTGGGGATAGATTATACAGCCATGGCCGCAGAGCAGATTGGCGACACGGACGTGTGCGCGCTCCAGTCTGTACCAACAAGGTCAAGGCTGGAGACAAGAGTACTGCAAGACGGCAGCCCCCCCCCACCAATATGCGATATCTCCACGGGACGCCCACGCCCGGTGATCCCAACTGCTTGGCGCCGCCGCGTGTTTGAGTCAGTTCACGCTCTGGCGCACCCAGGAGTGAGCGCGTCAGTCAAAATGGTGGAAGCGAAGTTCGTGTGGCCAGGCCTGCGCAAACAAGTGAAAGAGTGGGCTGCAGCCTGCGTAACGTGCCAACGAGCCAAAGTACACAGACACATGAAGGCTCCTTTGGAGCCGTTTCGTATACCAGTGAAGAGGTTTGACCATGTTCACGTGGACCCCGTGGGCCCCTCCCGCCATCGCAGGGGTGCACACACCTTCTGACAGTGGTGGACCGCACCACATGCTGGCAAGAAGCAGCCCCACTGGCGGCAACCACATCCGCTGACGTGGCACGCGCTTTTTTGACAACATGGGTGGCACGTTTTGGAATCCCGTCGGACATCACGTCCAATAGGGGCCCTTAGTTTGTTTCCGACCTCTGGTCTGCGATGGCCCGTAGCCTGGGTGTCGCAATTCATCGCACAACCGCATACAACCCACAGGCCAATGGGTTATGCGAGCGTTTTCATAGGTCACTGAAAGCAGCACTCAGGGCTTCAATGACGGAGGCAAATTGGGTAGACTGGTTGCCGTGGGTTTTATTGGGGTTGCGTTCCGCACCAAACGAGGATTTGGAGGCTTCCCCGGCGGAGCTTGTTTTTTCTCAGCCACTGCGGCTGCCTGGGGAATTTTTGCCAGATAATCCCGCACCGGACAACTGCCCGTCTCAGCGTTTGCAGCATAGCACAGACACAGGCACGCTGCCTGGCCCAGCCCACCACTGTTTTTCATGCACTTTTGTGCCAAAAACTTTGAAGAACGCGCCTTTTGTTTTCATCAGGCACAATGGCCACCACCCTCCATTGCACCCACCCTATGATGGCGCATTCAGAGTGCTGGAAACAGGGGACAAACATGTTAGACTTGGGGGGTCGTCGGGAGAAAATATGCATAGACAGACTTAAGCCTGCCTTTGTGGTGGCCGACGAGCAAGTGCTGTTGGCTCGGGCCCCCCGGAGTGGAAGACCCCACTGAGAACTCCCCAGGTCAACGATTCATCAGAGCAGCCACACGGGCAATTCAAAGGTTCCCCCCCGCCCCTCGCCATGGCCCACCCGCAGACAGACACACCCCCAGGAGCCCTCCGCCAGCACAGCAGCACCGCGGCGGCGGTAAACTCTCGTTACAGCAGATATGGGAAGAGACTGAAGCCAAAAGGACATGAGGACTGAAACTCGGTCTGAGATTCTGGGGGGAGGTGTAGAGGCTGGGTTAATCATCTCAGACTGGATGCAGAGGGTAAACAGAGAAGGAGATATGGAGATCAGGGTGAGGTAGCAGGAAGAAGGAGTTGGGGGAGAAGGGATCAATGTATTGTGATGCGAGATGTCATGCAGATGTGAGATGGGCGGTTGATATAGAAGGAGAGCCCCTGGTGTATTGAGACATGCTTTTTCTGTGTATGACTGATGTGAGAGTGAATAAAGTCGTCTGCTGCATAAATCTGCCTCCATTATTTACACTCTCCACACTATATATTTTCAATTCAGATAATTCTGCCTAATCTTTCAAAATAATCCAGTATATTCGAGAGTTGATAATTCAGTAATCAATCCACTGAAGCCATAATATAAGGTTGACATGGTTCAGGTGACCCACAGAACAGACATGACTCAGGTTTAACACAATTAATGTTCTTTATTTGTTAACGTGAGTAAATGGGTGCGTGAGTGCGGTTATAAGGTGAAATGTAGTGTAGTGCAATCCATGTATTCCAGCTGGGCCGGCAGAGCACCATACAGACTGGCAACCCTGGAAAGAGACAAGGGCCGTTAGCTTACAGTACACCTATGCAGCACATAGATGTTATTGAGCTTACTGTCAACAGATGTAGAGTCTTCAGGTAGCACGGCAGCTGCAGCCAGGGGGACAGAGTCTGCAGGCAGATATCTGGAAGTGGAATTAGGTCCGCCGCCTGGAGGGAGAAGGAGGTCTGCCGTTGCAGGCTCCGCCTGTGCACAGGGGAATGGACAAGTTTAGAAGCTAAAGAGCTTACTTGGTTGTTGGCCCGGGCGAAACTGACCCGGACGTCGTTCTGCTGGGCTTGGAAGCAGAAGACAGGAGAATTCAGTGCAGGGAAGTACAGAGGCAGGTTGTAGCATGATCCACGGAAGGAATCAGACGACTCCGTGCCCCGCACTGGTCCTGATGGGAATAAATAGGGCACAGGAAATAACCTGCAGGTGCGCACGCAGGTGCCGTGATTGGCGGCCATCACAGTACTCCCCCACTACGGCACGCCTCTCGGTGTGCGTTCCAACCTACCCGGGTGCGTTCAATGGAAGTCCCTGATGAGCTGCTTGTCGAGCACATTGGCGGGACGCACCCAGGATCTCCACTCCGGCCCATAGCCCTCCCAGTCCACCAGATACTGCAAGCCACACCCCCGGCGGCGGACGTCCAGGATGGAAGTGACGGGCCACGCCGGGTTGCCGTCGATCACCCTCATTGGAGGTGGAAACCTGAGAGGGGGACACAACGGGCTAGAGGAGACAGGCTTAATCTGAAAGACATGGAAAGTTGGACATATGCGGAGGGAGGGGGAGAGAGTTAGGCGCACAGACACTGGGTTAATAATACGACATATAGGGTACGGGCCAATGAACCGCTGGGCGGTCTTCTTACGTTCTGCCTTCAGGTTGATGTTCTTAGTAGAGAGGCATACCTGCTGACCCACCTGATAAGCCGGGCCCGGAACCCTGTGCCGATTTGCCACCACAGTGTTGCGCTCTGCCGTATGTTGCAGTGCCTTCCTGGCTGCCTTCCAAATACGCCGACAGCGTCTTAGATGGGCCTAAACCGATGGGACGGCAATGTCCCCCTCCTCTTCAGGAAACAGTGGGGGGTTGTACTCCAGCGACGCCTCAAAGGGGGAACATTCCGGTGGCAGTAGACACCACTGTATTATGGGCGTATTCAATCCAAGGGAGGTGTGTGCTCCACGATGATGGATTGGCGGCAGTGACACACCGCAGAGCTGCTTCCACCTCCTGGTTGGCTCATTAACATTGCCCGTTGGATTGCGGGTGATAGCTGGAGGACAAGGTCGTCGTAGCCCCTAAAAAAAAAAAGCCTTCCAGACTTTGGAGATAAACTGGGGCCCTCGGTCCGACACTATATCCTGAGGGATGTCATGCAGCCGAACAACATGCTGAACCAGCAGATCAGCTGTGTCCTTGGCAGACGGTAACCCCCGCAGAGGGATGAAATGAGCCGCCTTAGAAAATCTGTCCACCAGCGTGAGGATGGTGGTGAAGTTGTTGGATGTGGGGAGGCCTGTGACAAAATCCAGCGCCACTTGGGACCATGGTCTACCCGGGATAGGAAGGGGGTGGAGCATCCCGGCCGGCAGCGATGAAGATTTCTTCCCAGTAGCATACTACGGACAGGCGCGGATGTATTCCCCCATGTCCTTCTGGAGGGATGGCCACCAAAACGACCTCTGTAGGAGCTCCACCATGTGCGCCCTACCACAATGGCAGGCGAATTTGGAGGTATGCCCCCACTGGATGACCTCCCCTCGGACCACTGTGGGAACAAATAATTTGCCCGCTGCCCCCCCCCCCCCCCGGGTAACCTTCGTCAGACTGCGCCCTTACAACCTTATCCCGGATACCCCAAGGGAGGGCGCCCACGACACATGCTGGAGGGAGGATGGGGTGCTCGGCCTTCTCTACTGTCTCCGGGGCAAACTGACGGGACAGGGCGTCGGGCTTGGTGTTCTTCGACCCAGGGCGGTAGGTGATGGTAAAGTCGAACCGTCCAAAAAACAGTGACCAGCGGGCCTGTCGGGCATTCAGCATCTTGGCGGTCTGAAGGTACTCCAGGTTCTTATGATCGGTCCAGACAATGAGTGACTGTGATGCTCCTTCCAACCAGTGCCGCCACTCCTCCAAGGCCAATTTCACTGCCAAGAGCTCTCTATCTCCGATGTCGTAATTTCGTTCTGCCGGGGACAGGCGACGAGAGAAGTAGGCTCAGGGGTGGATTTTACCGTCTGCCGGAGAACGCTGGGACAGCACAGCCCCCACCCCAGAATCAGAGGCGTCCACCTCCACCAAGCACTGAAGGGTGGGATCCACCTCCGTCAGAATAGGTGAAGATGAAAATCTGACCTTCAACTGTGAGAACGCGGCGTTCGCCTCTTCCGTCCAGAGAAAGGGAACCTTGGTGGAGGTCAAATTGGTGAGGGGGAGGGCGATACGGCTGTAGTCCTTAATAAACCGGCGATAGAAGTTTGCGAAGCCCAAAAACTGCAACAACTGTTTCCTCGATGCAGGGGTGGGCCAGTCCACCACCGCCTTCACCTTTACTGGGTCCAGGATGATCTCCTTCAGGGCAATAATGAAGCCGAGGAAAGAGGTCCTGGAGACATGGAACTCACATTTCTCTGCCTTGACGTAGAGCTTATTCTCCAACAGCCGCTGCAAGGCTCGCCTGACGTGTACACGATGCTCCTCCATGGACTGGGAAAAGATTAAAATGTCGTCAAGGTAGACAAACACAAAGGTGCCCAGAAAATCTCTCAAAACATCATTAATAAGACGTTGGAAGACAGCCGGAGCATTGGTCAGCCCGAACGGCATGACCAGATATTCAAAGTGCCTACGAGGGGTTCTAAAGGCCGTCTTCCACTCATCCCCCTCACGTATCCACACCAGGTGATAAGCATTGCACAGGTCTAATTTAGTGAAGCAGTAAGCTTCACTTCCATCTCTGCTTGGGGATTGATCGTCACTTCCTTGTGGTAACGTATCGTCACTTCCTGTTTTGCTGTCTGCCTGTGTGGTTGGCTCTCCTTACTCTCCTGAGCTTTGGGTTAGCCACTAGCTATGGCTACTAGCTCTCTTTCCTCTCCTCCTCTGGTGTGCTCTCTCTGTCAGATGTTTAGCTACACCTCTGCCTCTTTTAGTGATAACGGTAAATGTAATAAATGTTGTCTTTTTGAGGCGCTCGAGGCGAGGTTGTCTGATTTGGAATCCCGGCTCCGCTGCATTGAAACACCGTCTGCGCCAGTTAATCTCGACGGACGCCCCTTAGCTGCAGCGGAGCTAGCTAGCTTAGGCCCCACTGTTAGCAGTCCCAAGGCTCTCCTCAGCAGTGAGGAGACTGGGTGGGTGACGGTGAGAAGGAAGCCTAGTCGCAAAGCCCCAGTACACCACCAACCTGTTCACGTTTCTAATCGTTTTTCCCCGCTCAGCAACACACCCGCTGAGGAAAAACTCTGATCATTGGCGACTCTGTAGTCAGAAACGTGAACCTAGAGACTCCAGCGGCCATAGTTAAATGCATTCCTGGGGCCAGAGCAGGCGACATTGAGTCAAATTTGAAAATGCTGGCTAAAAGTAACTGTAAATACTCCACAATTGTTATTCACGCCGGCATTAATGACATCCGTCTCCAGCAGTCGGAAGTCATGAAACTTAATGTAGAATCGGTGTGTGAGTTTGCAAAAACGATGTCTGCCACTGTAGTATTCTCTGGGCCCCTCCCCAATCTGACCAGTGATGACTTGTTTAGCCGCTCGTCATCCTTGAACCGCTGGCTGTCTGTGTGGTGTCCTGCAAATAACGTGGGCTACATTGACAATTGGAGCTCATTTTGGGGAAAACCTGGTCTTATGAGATGAGACAGCATTCATCCCACGTTGGATGGTGCTTCTCATTTATCTAACAATCTGGCATCTTTTTAATCCAAATTTCCAAAACCTTGACTACTCAGAGTAGGGACCAGGAAGCAGAGTCGCAGTCTTACTCGCCTCTCTGCAGCTCCTCTTCATCCGCCACCCCTCAGCTTAGCCCCTGTCTTCCCCATCAGAGAATCGTTGTCTGCTCCCTCCAAAGTAAATAAAAATATAATGTATATGCATCCCAAAGTGATTAAAAAAAATATTGGTAAAGCTCAAATTAAACATAAAGCCTCTAAATTGAATGATTTCAATTCAATTCAATTCAATTCAACTTTATTTATATAGCGCCATTTCACAACAACAGTCATCTCATAGCACTATCAACTGTAGGGGGGGAACCTCCACAGTTGCAGAAAGACCCCAGCAAACAGGCGATCCCCTGTGAGCAAGCACTTGGCGACGGTGGAGAGGAAAAACTCCCTTTTAACAGGAAGAAACCTCCAGCAGAACCAGGCTCAGGGAGGGGCAGTCATCTGCTGCGACTGGCTGGGGGGTGAGGGGATAGAGAAGAAGAAAAGAACAGACATGTAGAGAGAAAACAGCACGATGGGGACTCAATCTATGGGAGAGAACAAACAGATGTTAATGACCAGCAAAAAAAAAATATTTCATAGAGAGTGAGGAAAGGAGTGAGGCCCAGTGCATTACTGGAGGTCCCCCGGCTGACTAAACCTATTAGCAGCATAACTAAGGGAGGGTTCAGAAACACATGATCCCTCCCTAATTGTAGGCTATATCAAAAAGGTAGGTTTTAGCCCTATTCTTAAAAACAGAGATCGAGTCTGACTCCCGAATCCAGATTGGCAGCTGATTCCACAGGAGAGGAGCTTGATAACTGAAGGTTCTGCCTCCCATTGTACTTTTGGAGATTCTAGGTATTACAAGTAATCCTGCATTTTGGGAGCATAGTGCTCTGTTAGGATAATATGGTAGTATCGGATCTTTTAAATAAAAAGGAGCCTGATTGTTTAGAGCTTTGTAAGTAAGAAGAAGGATTTTAAACTTAATTCTAAACTCTATGGGAAGCCAATGAAGGGAGGCCAGAACCGGAGAGATATGATCTCTCTTTCTAGTACCTGTTAAAACTCTTGCTGCATCATTTTGGATCAGCTGAAGACTTTTTAAAGATGTTTTAGGACAGCCTGATAATAAAGAATTACAATAATCTAATCTCGAGCTAACAAAGGCGTGGATCAGTTTCTCAGCATCACTCTGAGACAAGATGCTCCTAATCTTGGCAATATTACGCAAATGATAGAAGGCAGTCTTAGAAACAAATTTAATATGTGAATTGAAGGACAAATCCTGATCAAAAATAACTCCAAGGTTCCTCACAGAGCTATTAAGAGAAAGAGTTACCGCATCCAAACTGAAAGTTTGATTTGGAAAGGAATTTCTAAGGTTTTTTGGACCAACAAGAATGACTTCAGTCTTATCTGAATTTAATAGCAGGAAATTACAAGTCATCCAAGCTTTGATTTCCTTAAGACAGGCTTCTAACTTGGCTAATTGATTACTATCATCTGGCTTCATTGACAGGTATAATTGTGTGTCATCTGCATAACAATGAAAATGTATACAGTGCTTTCTAATAATGTTGCCTAACGGAAGCATATATAAACTAAAAAGAGTAGGGCCTAGCACAGATCCCTGTGGAACTCCATGACTAAGCTTTGAGCTGAAAGAAAACTCATTATTTATATGAACAAACTGGAACCTATCAGATAAATAAGATCTAGGTTCAGGTTCAGGTTACTTTATTTGTACCCGTAGGTAGATTTGTTTTGCAGTTGGTGACATCCATATTTACAAGCCACTAATTACATTCAACATAGACACAAACACAGGCACACATCTTACAAAATAGGTAAATATAAAATATGTACAATATAATTTTTATAGCTTGTTCAACTCTTTGACAGCAGCAGGGACAAAGCTGTTTTTGTAGCGCTGGGTTCTACTTTTTGGGACAGCAAACCTCCGTCTGGAGGGAAGAAGCTGAAAGTTGCAGTGCAAAGGGTGGGAGTCATCATTTAAAATCGAGTCGGCCATCCTCTGTACTTGTCTGGTGTACGGGGATGTCAGGCTCAGCTGTGACTCACCAAGCAAACGACTGGACCATCTGACTACCTGATCCAAGGATTTCCTCTGTTTCAGTTTTATCTGACCAAACCATGACATTAAAGAAAAGGATAAAACAGATTCAATAAAAGCCCGATAGAACATAGTCATTATGGTTCGGTCAATTTGGAAGCGTGCAAGTTTCCTCAAACAATGCAAATTTTGCTGACCCTTTTTGCACACCCTTTCACAGTTCACCTCAAAGTTCAATCCACTATCAATAATTGTCCCAAGATATTTGTACGATTGTACACATTAGGTGGTCTGGCCTTTTAGTATGGTGACTTTGTGCCTGGGAGTTTTCCTCCTAAAGTCAATAATCATATCTTTCATTTTTGTTGTATTCAGCTGCAGGTAGGAATCCTCACACCAGTGAACAAAGTCATCAACTACTGGGCCGTGGCCACTCTCACCATCCTGGAGGAGACTGACAATGACTGAGTCATCAGCATACTTTATAATGTGTCTGTTGTCATGTCTGCTCCGACACATGTTTGTGTACAGGATGTAGAGTAGTGGTGACAACACACACCCCTGAGGAGAGCCAGTAGAAGAGCACTTTAGGTCAGACAATGTGCCATTGACCCTTACTCTCTGCGTCCTGTTGGTTAAGAAATCCAGAATCCAACCCACCAGATTATTGCTTAAATCAAATTGTTGCAGGAGCCTTTCAACTAAAATATGAGGTTGGATTGTATTAAAGGCAGAAGAAAAGTCCACAAATAAAAGCCTGGCGTGTGTCCCATTAAAATCCAGATGTTTAAAAAGCATGTCAAACAGAGTGACAGTGGCATCCTCCACTCCTCTGTGAGGCCTATAGGCAAACTGCAGAGGATCCAATGCATGTTCAGTCTGCCTTAGGACCTCACATCTGACCAGTTTTTCAAAAATTTTCATTAAAATTGAAGTCAAAGCAACTGGTCTAAAGTCGTTTACCGTTTTAGGACAGCTGGATTTTGGAACGGGAACAACCACGGCTTCTTTCCAGATCTTGGGCACATGTTGTGTCTGTAAGGACTTATTGAAAATATAATGAAATATAGGACTCAGTTCATGTGCACAGGACTTTACCAGGCGTCCACATATATTATCAGGGCCCTGACTTTTGTTCACTTTTACAGCACGGAACTCCCTAAATCTAAACCAATCTAAACCATTGCAACGAAGTTCCATTAAGTCCAACATAGTGTTCTAATCTATCAAGTAGAATATTATGATCGATAGTATCAAAAGCTGCACTAAGGTCTAAAAGGACAAGTACAGAAACTAGTCCATTATCAGATGCAATGAGGAGGTCATTAGTGACCTTCGCTAAGGCTGTTTCAGTACTATGATGGATTCTAAACCCAGATTGAAACTCTTCAAGTAAACCATTTCCCTGCAGGTGGTCAAATAATTGCGTAGCAACAACTCTTTCTAAGATTTTTGAAATGAAAGGGAGATTAGAGATTGGTCTATAGTTAGCTAAAGCTCCTGGATCTAGCGTTGGCTTTTTGAGTAAGGGTTTAATTACAGTCGTTTTAAAAGCCTGTAGATAAAGCAAAAAACATCTTATAATTCTTTTGAGGGCCTGGTCCTCAGTATTGGGCACTTTAGCAATTTTAGGTTAAACCCAATTTTATTTGCCATAGTTTATCGTCTCCCATCAACTTACTCAGAATTTTTATCCGAATTTGCTGATTTCTTAGTTGATTTAGTGCTGAAATCTGATAGAATAATTATAGTAGGGGACTTTAATATACATGTGGATGTAGATAGTGACTGCCTTAATGTGGCATTTAATTCAATATTAGACTCGATTGGGTTTTCTCAGAAAGTAGGAAATTCTACTCATTACCTCCACCATACATTGGACCTTGTTCTGAGATATGGCATAGAAATAGAAAATCTTGTAGTGTCTCCTCATAACCCTGTACTGTCAGACCATTGTCTGTTAACCTTTGATTTTACTATTTCTGACTATTTGGCTCCTAAAGAAAAATATTATTACAGTAGATTCCTCTCAGATGATGCTGTTACTAAATTTATGCAGATTGTTTCCTCTATGCCATGTGTCAACACAACGGAAATAAGCTATAGAAAGCTTGCTCCTTCTGTAATTGATAACATGGTGGATAGTGTTACAGCTTCTCTGCATCAGACTCTAGACTTTGTGGCCCCCTTAAAAAAGAAAAAGTCTAATCAGAGATTTCTAACTCCTTGGTTCAACACAGAAACTCATAGCTTAAAACAGAAGACTCGTCAATTAGAAAGAAAATGGCGCTCCACTAACTTAGATGAAATCTATTTAGCTTGGAGAAATCATCTTTTAATTTATAAAAAAAATCTCTAAGAAAAGCTAGAACGAGTTATTACTCTGCATTAATAGAAGAGAACAAGAATAATCCCAGGTTTCTTTTCAGTACTGTAGCCAGGTTGACAAAGAGTTAGGACTCTGTCAATCCTAGCATTCCATTAGAGCTTAATAGTCCGGACTTTATGAACTTTTTCAATAATAAAATTTCATCCATCAGAGATAAAATCAATCAGATTCTTCCCACAGTTACCTTAAATACTGTAACTACTACAACTCCTTCTATTGATGTCTGTCTTGATGAGTTTACTCCAATCGACCTTTGTGAGTTAGACAAAATAGTTTCCTCAGCCAAACCTTCAACTGGTCCTTTAGAGCCTATTCCTACCAGGTTATTTAAAGAAGACTTCCCACTTATTGGGAGCTTTATTCTTCATATAATCAATTCTTCATTTACTTTAGGCCATGCACCGCAGGCTTTTAAAATGGCTGTAATTAAACCCTTACTCAAAAAGCCAACACTAGATCCAGGAGCTTTAGCTAACTATAGACCAATCTCTAATCTCCCTTTCTTTTGAAAAATCTTAGAAAGAGTTGTTGCTACACAATTATTTGACAACCTGCAGGGAAATGGTTTACTTGAAGAGTTTCAGTCTGGGTTTAGAATCCATCATAGTACTGAAACAGCCTTAGCGAAGGTCACTAACAACCTCCTCATCGCATCTGATAATGGACTGGTTTCTGTACTTGTCCTTTTAGACCTTTTCGACCTTAGTGCAGCTTTTGATACTATTGATATTCTACTTGAAAGATTAGAACACTATGTTGGACTTAATGGAACTTCGTTGCAGTGGTTTAGATCTTATTTATCTGATAGGTTCCAGTTTTTTCATATCAATAATGAGTTTGTTTGTTTTTTTCAACTCAAAGCTTAGTCATGGATTTCCACAGGGATCTGTGCTAGGCCCTACTCTTTTTAGTTTATGTATGCTTCCGTTAGGCAACATTATTAGAAAGCACTGTATACATTTTCATTGTTATGCAGATGACACACAATTATACCTGTCAAAGAAGCCAGATGATAGTAATCAATTAGGCAAGTTAGAAGCCTGTCTTAAGGAAATCAAAGCTTGGATGACTTGCAATTTCCTGCTATTAAATTCAGATAAGACTGAAGTCATTCTTGTTGGTCCAAAAAACCTTAGAAATTCCTTTCCAAATCAAACTTTCAGTTTGGATGCGGTTACTCTTTCTCTTAATAGCTCTGTGAGGAATCTTGGAATTATTTTTGATCAGGATCTGTCCTTCAATTCACATATTAAATTTGTTTCTAAGACTGCCTTCTATCATTTGCGTAATATTGCCAAGATTAGGAGCATCTTGTCTCAGAGTGATGCTGAGAAACTGATCCACGCTTTTGTTAGCTCGAGATTAGATTATTGTAATTCTTTATTATCAGGCTGTCCTAAAACATCTTTAAAAAGTCTTCAGCTGATCCAAAATGCTGCAGCAAGAGTTTTAACAGGTACTAGAAAGAGAGATCATATCTCTCCGGTTCTGGCCTCCCTTCATTGGCTTCCCATAGAGTTTAGAATTAAGTTTAAAATCCTTCTTCTTACTTACAAAGCTCTAAACAATCAGGCTCCTTTTTATTTAAAAGATCTGATACTACCCTATTATCCTAACAGAGCACTACGCTCCCAAAATGCAGGATTACTTGTAATACCTAGAATCTCCAAAAGTACAATGGGAGGCAGACCCTTCAGTTATCAAGCTCCTCTCCTGTGGAACCAGCTGCCAATCTGGATTCGGGAGTCAGACTCGATCTCTGTTTTTAAGAATAGGGCTAAAACCTACCTTTTTGATATAGCCTACAATTAAGGAGGGATCATGTGTTTCTGAACCCTCCCTTAGTTATGCTGCTAATAGGTTTAGTCAGCCGGGGGACCTCCAGTAATGCACTGGGCCTCACTCCTTTCCTCACTCTCAATGAATTATTTTTTTTTGCTGGTCATTAACATTTGTTTGTTCTCTCCCATAGATTGAGTCCCCATCATGCTGTTTGCTCTCTACATGTCTGTTCTTTTCTTCTTCTCTATCCCCTCACCCCTAGCCAGTCGCAGCAGATGACTGCCTCTCCCTGAGCCTGGTTCTGCCGGAGGTTTCTTCCTGTTAAAAGGGAGTTTTTCCTCTCCACCGTTGCCAAGGGCTTGCTCACAGGGGATCGCCTGATTGCTGGGGTCTTTCTGCAACTGTGGGGGTTCCCCCTACAGTTGCTAGTGCTAAGAGATGACTGTTGTTGTGATATGGAGCTATATAAATAAAGTTGAATTGAATTGAATTGAATTAAGCCCCCCGTAGGAAATCAAATGCAGAGTTAAGGAGGGGGAGAGTATACTTGTCCTTGATAGTGATGTTGTTAAGTTCTCTGAAGTCGATGCAGGGCCTTAGGGAGCCGTCCTTCTTCCCCACGAAGAAAAACCCCGCCCCCACCGCCGAAGATGAAGGTCTAATGATACCTGAACTGAGAGACTCCTTAATATATGAGTCTATGGCCGTGCGCTCCAGAGCAGGCAAGTTGTATAGTCTGCTAGATGGCAGAGGAGTACCGGCCCACAGATTAATAGCACAATCATATGGTCGCTGAGGGGGAAGGGAAAGGGCTTGGGATTTACTAAAGACGGCCCCAAGGTCATGGTACTCCGGAGGCACTTTTAACAGATCCGGGGGAGGAGAGGCAGGGGTGTCCAAAGGTGTGGCAGGCGAGCATGCAGCAGACTGCAGACAAGCACTTAGGCAGAAAGGGCTCCACGACACGATACTTCCCGAATGCCAGTCGATAGTAGGGTTGTGCAGATGCAGCCAAGGGTAGCCCAGAATGACCGGGGACGATAATACCGGTAGGACAAATAAATTTAGCTCCTCCCGATGATGGCGACCCGATGAGTGACCGTAGCCAACGCCGCCTTAGACAGGGCAATAATTTTAAGGGGAGTTTTTAACGGCTGCATAGGTACACTCAGACGGGTTGCCAGACTCCTAGAAATGAAGCTCTGCTCGGCCCCTGAATCACTGAGTGTGTGTGTATTATGTTCTTTGTGACCAAAGCAAAACCAAATAGGAATGAGAAAGCGGGTGAGGGGATTGTTATCTTTTGCATCCGTGAGACCCCTTACTTCGACGCACGGACTTCCCCTTTTGGCCACCTAGGACAGGAATTCAGGTCATGCTCCTCGCTCACCCAATAAGATAAGATAAGATAAGACAAGCCTTTATTAGTCCCACAATGGGGAAATTCCAGGATTGCAACAGCACAGGGATAGCAACACTCAGAGCAACAATCAGAAGGCAAGAAAAAAAAAAAACAAGCAAGCAAGAGCAGCTAATATACATATGTACATATTACTATAAAATATATATATACACACACACAGACACACAGTGCAGAGCAATAGACACACAACCCCAACTCATGGCGGCGCTGTCTCTCTTCTGCAGGAAGTTTCGACCCCCTCCCCCACTATCATTGGTTCTAGGTCCTCAGAGAGGTCAGTAGATCGGAGGGCCGGTAGGGGTGGGCTGGAGAGCACGGCATGGCCTATTCTCCACGCGGCCGGAAGTCCTACGCTCCGCCACTCGTTCCCTCAGACGATTGTCAAGGCTAATGGCCAGGGAGATACACTCATGCAGTGTGGAGGGTTTCTCCAGGCGGGCCAGCTCGTCCCGCAGGCTAGGGCTCAAACTCCTCAGGAATATACTACTAAGGGAGGCATCTTCCCACCCGACCTCCGTAGCTACGACCCAGAAGTCAACAGCGTAATCGGCGACTGCCCTCGACCCCTGCCGAAGGTTTAACAGGCGAGAGGTGAGTACATCTTCCCGGTACGAGTGACTAAACACTTCCTTGAAATTCTGAGTAAATTGAACATATGTCATAGACGCATAATCGGCCCTAGCCATAACCGCATAAGCCCATACTAAAGCCCGCCCCTCTAACAGATTGATCATATAGCCAATGCGGCTCTGGTCAGTGGGAAAATCTCCGGGAACCCGTTGGAACACGATTTCGCACTGCATGAGGAACCCCCTGGCTTCTCCCAACACCCCTTTAAAGCGGGCGGGAGTAGGGACGGGAGTGAGCCGACTAGCGGAACCTGTGGAGTGAGGGCTAGGAGAAGGGCTAGTGGTGGAGCCAACGGTAGGACTAGCGGGAGCTGAGGAGCTAGCTGGTGCTGTGGGGAACCCCTGTGGGCTAGCTAAGCAATCCAACCTATCAGTGATGTACGTTAGCTGTGTTAGCATCACCTGATGTTGGTACGTTAATTGGTCTACCCGAGCCTCGAGATGGTTAATACGGCGCACGAGTGCGCTGTCTGCCGGGTCACTTTGGCGGAGTTGTGCTGACATGGTTCAGGTGACCCACAGAACAGACACGACTCAGGTTTAACATAATTAACGTTCTTTATTTGTTAACGTGAGTGAATGGGTGCGTGAGTGTGGTTATAAGGTGTAATGTAGTGTAGTGCAATCCGTGTATTCCAGCTGGGCCAGCAGAGCACCGTGCAGACTGGCAACCCTGGAAAGAGACAAGGGCCATTAGCTTACAGTACACCTATGCAGCACGTCAGATGTTATTGAGCTTACTGTCAACAGATGTTGTAGAGTCTTCAGGTAGCACGGTAGCTGCAGCCAGGGAGACAGAGTCTGCGGGCAGATAGCTGGAAGTGGAATTAGGTCCGCCACCTGGAGGGAGAAGGAGGTCCGCTATTGCAGGCTCCGCCTGTGAACAGGGGAATGGACAAGTTTAGAAGCTAAAGAGCTTGCTTGGTTGTTGGCCCGGGCGAAACTGACCCGGACGTCGTTCTGCTGGGCTTGGAAGCCAAAGGCAGGAGAATTCAGTGCAGGGAAGCACAGAGGCAGGTTGTAGCGTGATCCACGGAAGGAGTCAGACGACTCCGCGCCCAGCACTGGTCCTGATGGGAATAAATAGGCCACAGGAAATAACCGGCAGGTGCACACACAGGTGCCGTGATTGGCGGCCATGATAAAGGTAAGGCTACACAGCTAGGTAGTGATATTTACACTGCAGTTTTCATCAGTGTGAATCAGCAGTTCTCCTTCCCTCCAAAACATACTCTGACAGTGTTTCTAAAGCTGCTCTTTATATCATAATCCATTTAAATCTGTTCATTGTAAGTTTCAAAAATATACCTACCGATAGGTATTCTGAATATTTACCTAATATGGCTAAAAAATGCATTTAATACCAGGGGTTGTCGCAGCTGCCATTCACACACCATTAAAGAAAGGCCGTTGTTTGGAACTATTTGGTGCTCCATGAACCATGTGACTGGACAGCGGTGAGATCAAAGAGTGTCATAACTCTCATTAAAAGACCTGTACAATTCAAGTTACCCTGGGATCTGATTTATACATGTCCAAGTAAATTTTCAATCCAATGATTTACAGATTCAGAATTTTCTAATGCCTCATTCACGGCATTATAGTCCCACAGTCACTAACTTGAGTTGAGGAACGCATACGTCAATAACAGAAACCTGGATTAATAGTGACAGGGACCTGGATTTTGGGATTGATAATTATGGAATGATGTGGAAGAACAGAGAAAAAAAAAAAGAATCAGGCTGGTGTGGCTCTATTTTTTGATATCAATTCACTATAAGGTGGTGGAAGAAATGTCAACAGTGGTAGATAATTTAGTGGAATGTGTCACAATAGAAATTCTGATGGGAAAAAAGAAAATTGTTAATATAAGCTGCATGCAAGTATAGAACACCAGGTTCTAATACAGATGCATTTGAGAACTGGATGGAAGAACATTTGACAAAAATCTTAGATTATTACAGTAAATGAAAGCACCAAGGTGCTGATGCCTCACTGCCAGAGCCTTGGCGGAAGTATGCATTCTCAGCTCATCACAAAAATGTTTTGGGTTCCTCTCTAGCCCAAGGACCACCTCTGGTAAAAAGTTCATCCAAATCCATACAGTAATTTTGGAGTACACGCATGTACAGTGAAAATAATCTGCTGTTCACATGCTCGTACTGTCGGCGGCAGACAAGAGCCAGCAACCTGATTTGAACAGCTGCAATCCAAACACAAACAAAGAGCACTGTGGCAGACGTTTTAAATGGCAGAAGCAATGGAGGTATGTGAATACAATGATAATCAAGACGAACAGGAGCTTTTGCTGTTTAGTGGCAGAGGAAGAAAACAGATGGGCAAAAAGACAGACATTTATTCACCCAGTATTGGCAGACTACTCATTACTTTCCTCTGGCGGGAGTTTCCAGATTCATGTGCAGTACGGTTCCATTGATGGCAAAGGTGAACCATTTTTGTGTTTAGTTAAAAAAACAAAGCGTTATTTCAAAATTCTGGCTAGTTGACAAAATACAGGGATGGCAATTTTCTGCCGATCCGCGGATTTCCGCCAGTTTATTTTCAAATTGATCATTTCTGTGAATCGTCTAAATCTGTTGAGAAAATTTTAGGGGGGGGTAAGGTACCTTATTGTTACTGATTTTAGCGAAAATCAACATGATTACATAAGCGCTCGGCGCTTCCCCAGGTCAAGTCTCGTGATAACCCAGATGTACTCAAGCTACTGCTGCATTGTAAACAGCCCTGCGATTGGATAGTTGCATATGATTGGACCAATCAAATGGCTCGTTGTATGCTTTGTCAAAAATTCATGGCGGCTTGTTCTCAGGGATTTGATTTTTCTGGTAATTAGCCGAATTCCGCTTTATTTTATCTTCCAGGAAGATAAAGTACATTAAGTACGTTAGCGGCTTGTGATCCATGAATGCAGTGAAGGTGTGCCCTTTCAGGCAGAACTGGAAGTGACGTATGGCCAGATGGAGAGCCATTAACTCTCTGTCAAACACGTTGTATTTACACTCACTGTCGTGCAAAGACCTGCTAAAAAAAAAAGGTGAGTGGCTGCCAAGAACCGGCAACGCATTGCTCCACGACGGCCGCTATGCCCATGTCCGAGGCGTCAGTAGTGAGCGCTGTTTTAACCTCAGAACGCCTGCTCCCGTTCAGAAGTCCAGTCGACTCTGTCCGCCAGTTTCCGTTTCTTGAGTGCGGCGTACAACGGCTGTATGAGCTGGGCTGCACGGGGGAGGAAACGGTTATAAAAGTTAACCATCCCCAAAAACTCCTGCAGCGGCCTGACATTGATGTTGAAGAGAAAAAATAGCAAAACAGTTTAGTTACATTACTTTTATGATTCCAAACTGTTTGAAATTGACAGTGCACAGTGGACATTGACTCGTAACTTTTGAATATTTCTAAGACTTGGCTGCATCAGTGATTGTGCAAAATGAACTGCTCAAGCCTCAATGGAGATTGAAACTGGTGATCTGAAATGAATGCTGAAATTATAAAAAGTAATGGTATGTTGGAATTTTATTTCTATTATTGAATAGATAAAATTAACTGATTTTGATTTTATCAAGTGTTAAAGCATGTGATGGATAATGCTTGTTGGAATATTTTAGGAATGCTATCTTCTTGGAACATAAGTCAATATTATACAGTAATAAGTGGCATTCAGCTGTTTGTTTTATGTCATTTAAGCACAGTTCTGGTACTTAAAAATCATAAAAACCCAGGAGCTTCGGGGTGCGAAGTGACAGTAAAGGTGAAAATTGGCTCAAAGTTCGACGAGGTAACAGAAACACTCGGACAGTTTCTGAAGAAACCAGAAAAGGAGATGAAGTTCAAAGTTCAGAGACTGACACAGCTTGCTGCCAAAAGGAAGAAAGTTTCACATTAGAAGTGACTTGGTGACCAGTGTAAATAGTGTAAATAGTGTAATAAACTCTTATAGAACTGTTAAATATTTTGGACTAAAGACAGTGAGACAACATTGAAGAAAAAGTAAATTAACTTTTCTTTAAATTTAATGATTTATCCAAGTCTAGTATTTCATTTTTTTTAATCATTTTTTTTCAGTCTAAATTACTTCTGTTTTACTGAAAACCTCCCAGCTTCAGGGGGGCTGTGCCCCCCGGCCCCCCCGTAAGTCAATCAACCAAATTAGATTTCAGCTGAAATCAGAATTTCCTGTTGCCATCCCTGAAAATATGGTGATACAATGATACAAGCTTTTAGTTGCACTTAATTTTAATGTGAGCTGAAAAAGAGAGGCAGACACACACAGAGCAACAAACAGATTGTCTCAGTGATTACTGTATGCCTCCGTTTTCACTGAGGCATAAATATTAGAAAACAAAAATGATAAACTGCATGCAGTATATTAAACAGCATAATTAGAAATGTCCCTAGACAGGCTAATTAGCCTCAATATTTTAATGAAAATTATAAAAAAAATATCAAGTGAATGTGACAAAGTTTTACAAGTATTGTGTTGGTAAAAACTTGGCAAAAAAAAAAAAAAGACACAGAAAATAATGACATTGATTTTAAAGAAAGAAATCTTACTTCAATCTTTATTAAAACTGAAGAAAAAATAGACTTCATTGATCCCAAACTGGGAGATATGAATAAATGGTAAAACAAAGCATCAAGTGATTGCAATGACACAGATATGAAAACTGTGAAATGGATCATTGAGGGAATTTCCAAACAACTAACTCACATCTTCAACGTATCATTCCAAACAGGACAATTTCCTAATAAAATTAAAAATGCAAAAGTCATTCCATTATATAAATCTGGTGACAAGTAACACTTCATAGATTTCTCTTCTGACACACTTGTCAAAAATTCTACAAAAACTCTTAAGTGACAGATTAGAAAAGTTTATAGAGCAACACAAACTACTCTGTGACAGTCAATATGGTTTGACAGCAAACTGGTCTACATCATTAGCATTAAATGAACTCAGAGAAGAAATCACTAATTCCTTAGATAAATAGACATTTACAGTTGGAGTATTTCTTGATCTTGTCTTTTAGACTCTATTCCTACCAGGTTATTTAAAAAAATCTTCCCATTTATTGGTAGCTCTGTTCTTCAAATAATCAATTCTTCATTAACATTAGGCCATGTACTGCAGGTTTTTAAAACTACTGTAATTAAACCCTTACTCAAAAAGCCAACACTGGATCCAGGAATTTTAGCTAACTATAGACCAATCTCTTATCTCCCTTTCATTTCAAAAGTCTTACAGTTGTTGCTACGCAATTATTTGACCACTTGCAGGGAAATGGTTTATTGGGAGCGTTTCAGTCTAGGTTTAGAATCCATCATAGTACTGAAACAGATATAGTGAAGGTCACTAATGACCTCCTTATCGCAGCTGATAATGGACTTGATTCTGTACTTGTCCTTTTAGACCTTAGTGCAACTTTTGATCCTATTGATCATAATATTCTACGTGAAAAATTAGAATGCCATGTTGGACTTAATGGAACTTTGTTGCAGTGGTTAAGATCTTATTTATCTGATAGGTTTGTGTTTGTTTGTTTGTTTGGTTCCAAGGTTGTCATAGCGAGGAGCGGCACTGGGGTTAAGCTCCCAGTGCTCATAAAATGCTCCTTACGGCGTGCGTCTCTAAAAGCCTCTGACAACTAAGTCCAACTCCTAGCCTGCTCGTGTGGTTTAGTCTCTAAGCCAGGTGGAACTGCTTTTACTAATAGGAGAAGGGGTGAGGGCGGATCTCTGGCGCCTTAAAACCAGATGTTTCAGGTAGATGGTGGCTCGTCAACCTGGGAAGGTAGCCCATCTAGGGGAAGGTAAACCCTGATTTCAAACCTCCGCTGCCTTGTGGCACACCCGGTCAAGGGAAAGGCTTCGGGAGTCAACCCTGAAGAAAAATCCGGAGTCGGAGCCCCAAAAGCAGTTCTCTGTTGTGCTCAACATATCATTCTGGCAGCTCCTATGACGGTGCTGGTGCCAAACTGTAGCAGCCCTGCTTTTCCTTTGGATTCATCAGTGACGTGGAGAGGGGGGACATGCTGCATGGCTAACATCTTGTCCTCCATATCTTCCTGCCCAGGCTTGAATCCTACCAACGCTGGAAGGTAGAACACCGGATCACTGGAGAGGACACTCCAGCTTCGCCTTTGGCATAGACAAAACATGGGGAATGACAGTTACTGGTTATAAGCCACCGCTCAACTGGCGTAGAGCGCGACGTCAGGGGTTGTTCCTGATGGTGGGAGGGATCATCAGATCTCACTGGACAGCTACCGCCCGCCTCAAGCTGGGCAGCCCCCAGCCAATAAGGTGTTGTCCCGCCACAGTTTGCTTTCCTCATTGGGTGCATGGGGATGAGGAGAAGTCCGAACAGCAGGCTGAGAACCTTCACACCAGGCAAGACAAAGAAACAAAAGAGACCAACTCTAAAACTGGGAACTTGGAACGTCCGCACTATGATGACAGGACTCGTTGCTAACCTCAAGGACATCAACGACACCAGGAAGACTGCTTGTTGTTTACCATTTTAATTAATTATTTACATGTTCAAAATAAAGTATTCAATCATTAGTGAGCTCCTAAAATACACAAATGGAGGAAATGACATCAACTACATTTAATTTTTGTGGAGGGGAGGACACTCCACACCCTGACAACAATGCCCCAACAATTTAAAAGCAAACTAAAAGAGTAAATTAAAGAGGAAAAAAAAACAACAACAACAACAACAAAAAAAAAACAGGCTAAAATAGAAATTAAAGTTACAGTACATTGTAGGCTACTGAAAAGCCGCAGCAAATGGTTGAGTTTTTTACCTTGATTTGAAACAGCTGACAGTTTAAGCAGCCCTGATGCTTTCTAGGAGTTTGCTCCAAATGTGATGGGCATAAAAACTAAACACTGCCTCACAATGTTCCGTTCTAACGCTTGGCACATATACGTAGTAGGCCTGACCCTGACCCTGATGACTTGACCCTGATGATCCAGTGGTTCATAATGGAACAGAAGATCTGAAATGTATTTTGTCCCTAATCTATTCAGAGCTTTATAAACCAAAAGCAGAATTTTAAAATCTATTTTTGACAGACAGAAAGCCAGTGTAAAGATCTGATTAACTGATGATATATGATCCACTTTCTTGGTCTTAGTGAGGACTCAAGCTGCAGCGTTCTGAACCAACTGCAGCTGTCTGATGGACTTTTGACGGAGACCTGTGAGGACAGCATTACAATAGTCCATTTTGCTGAAGATAAAGGCAAAGTTCAGACAAATACTTGGCATTCGCTGGGAGGATCGACTTTCAAACAATGAGATTCTCAAGCGTGCTCTGCTGCCTAGTGTGGAAGCTACCATCTTGCAGCACCGCCTTCGATGGACAGGGCATGTCGTACAGATGGACCCCACCAGACTACCATGAATCATGCTCCAGGAGGAGCTTGAGACAGGAAAAAGACCACATGGTAGGCCAAAACTGCGCTACAAGGACCAGCTAAAATGTTCCCTAAAGCAAGCCAACATAGACAAAAGATCTTGGGAACAACTTGCCACCGACAGAGCAGCCTGGAGAAGAAGAACTTGGGAAGGCACAGACTCATTTGAGAGGCACAGAAAACAACAGGATGATGATAAACACAAACGAAGACAAGAAAAACAAAACCAACCACGTCCCCCACCCACAATAAAATGTGACTTCTCCCCATGACAGTTCTATCATAGGCTGGGCCTTCAGAGCCACATCCTCCATCGATCACAGATGGCAACGTCCTGAAAACTATGACGAAACCAATGCTCGGGCACGAGCTGGAGCTGACGACGACATAATAATGAATATACTATATATATATATATATATATATATATATATATATTTTTTTTTTTTAATGATTTGAGCTAGTGGGAGCATATAGATGTTTAAAAGCAAAGGTCCCAAAATGGAACCTTGGGGAACTCCACAGGTTATTTTTGTTTGTTTGGATTTGTAGTTATCTATAGACACAAAACAGTCTGTCTTTTAAATACGACTCAAACCAACCAAGCACTGTACAAGAAACTCCAGAGCAGAGTGAATAAGCAGATGATCTGATGATAGACTTTTTCACAAAATGTGTAGTTTTATTAAAGTCTCAGAAATTTAAAGAACAATTCATTCACACAAAAGAACTTAATCCTGAAAATAAAGATGTACAGACGTTACTGGACTACAGCAACTCAACTGTGAGTTCTCATGTGATAAACCAAAACACTGAATGAAGTGTTTCCCACATATTTTACAAGACTAAATCTTCTCTCGTGTGGATTCTCACTCGAGTTTTAGAAGTACCACACGCTGATTAAAACTTTTCCCACATGTTTCACAAGAAAATGGCTTCTCACCTGTGTGGATTCTCTTGTGAGTTTTCAAAGAATAAATTCGATTAAAACTGGCCACATTTTTCACAAGAAAATGGCTTCTCACCTGTGTGAATTCTCTCATGACCTGATAACTCACTCTTATACCTGAATCTTTTCTCACATGTGCTGCAAACATGTGACTTAACAGTGTGACGTTTCTTCTTCTGGGACTCATTTTTACAGTCTTTGTCATCATCAGAACATTCCACAGACTTTTTGCCTATGTCAGTATCACACTGATTCTCTGACATGGAGGAGTTGTTAACATTATTACGGTCACTTCTGCTTCTGTCAGGTCTCTTCTTTGGCTCTTCCTTTTTCCTTGATCCTGGGTTTACATTCTTACCTGCTCCCTGGTCTTGGCTCTCAGTGTCACGAGAGTTGTGAGAGAGAAGCTGCTCACTGTTTGGTTCAGCTTCACTCTTGTCATTGTCCTCATTAGCAGCAGTCACCATGAAGGTATCAGACTCTTGTTTCAGTCCAAAGTCTTCTTCCTCCTGACTGCTAAAGAGTTCTTCTTCTTCCTCTTTAACCTGTGCAGCATCTTGTTCCTCCTGGTCCAAACTGGAGTTCCGCTCCAGGTTAAAGAGTTGCTGGACAGTGAGAACCTCCTCCTCCTTACAGTCAAGTAGCTGTGGAGCATCTGGAGGGACAAAGAGACAGAAAATGCTAGTAGTAGAAAAAAATATCAATACACTGACTGACCAAAAAAGTCACCACCTGGTAACAAATAGTTCTTATCCTTGTATGTGATAATTACAGCAGTGATGAATCTGTTTCAGATTCAACAAGTTATTTAAAGGGGACAAAATTATTTTTCCACATGCTAACATGGTTCCCTGAGATCTAAAAGGTTACACATGGTAAAAACTTTACCCTTTCAGTCATTTTACACATTAATTTGTCTATCTGGCATTGCTATCAACACAAATACTCAAAAACAAAACACTGTTGCTTTGTTACGGTCCACCATGATCTCTCTTGGTCTCATTCAGTTTACATTTTTGATTTGTCACCAGCCGTGACATGATGATGAGCCCATGCCCAGCACATCAACAGTAGTGTAAAATGTACTATTTATTAGTAATTCTGTTTAATACGTCTCTAGTTGGTCATACACACAGTAATGTTCAGCTTCTATTTCTCAACATGTCACTATGGTGTTTTTATACACAAATAGCCACATACGGCATTTTTTCCTGTTGGAGATGCTAGCAGGGGTTAATGGCTAACTGGCTAGAGCAGACAATTCCTCCACCTGGTACACTGAACCAAAAAACAATAACAACAACAAAAAAACAACAACCTCATTTTAAGTGCAGACTATACCTTTATAACTGAAAACACTGGCTCCTTCACCAGCAGCAGTTACCTGCAGCTAACATACCCAAGCATGCATTCATTCTGTCGTTTCAATGATTATTATGATGAGATAATATCAGCCTTTATTAGTCCCACAATGGGGAAATTACAGGATTGCCGCAGCACAGGGATTGCAGCACTCAGAGTAATAGTAAATAAGAGAAGAATTGGTTAGCCAAAGCAGTAAATTAATACACATATGTATACAGTTATATACACAGTGCAGGAGCATTGCAGCGAGATGGTATCAACAGCTTTACAGCATTATTATACTCTAGGTTCAGGCTGAGCGATATGGGTTACGGGATACGGGATATATAGATAGATAGATAGATAGATAGATAGATAGATAGATAGATAGATAGATAGATAGATAGATAGATAGATACTTTATTTCAAACAAAAAAGTATTACAAAAACAAAACAAATGACAAATGCAATAAAGTAACAGTATACACTTTTCGAAAGGGAGACAGAAGAAGTGAACACTTATTAATTCCATCTCCTCTTTTCCATAAATACACCCATGTGAATTATATACAAATTACCACCTTTAAGACCCCAAGTAAACAATTTACTGTATTTTTTTTACAAATCAACATTAACACGACTACTCGATCAGCCACCAGCCGACGGCAAATATGATGCGCTGAAGGCTGCCCCCATCCAGCACTACACGCTCTCGGATGGTGAGAGAGCAGAGAGGCTTCTGACGCGGACCGAGTTGGGAGACGGTTCGGCCGTGGACATGATGGAGAAGATGCTGAGGTTAAAGGGCACGGACGACGACCACTTCATCTTCACCCACATTTTCCTCAGGAACCTTCCGACAGCGGCGAGAGCGGCCCTGGCCAATTCGTCGTTGCTGGCCAAACGGGACTATCGTGCACTAGCCCAGGAAGCAGACCGGATCATCGTCACCACTGAGGCTTTCGTGACCATTGCGGCAGTGACGGAGCCCGGCACGTCGACACGAGGAGCTGCCGACAGCAGCAGCAGAACCACCGACAGCAGCAGCAGCGGGGGCCAAGGAACATGGAGGTGACACGCTTTGCTTCTACCACCACCGCTTTGCAGAGAGGGCACGCAAATGTATACCACCGTGCCAGTTCAAGCGCTCGGGAAACGCCAAGACTGGGGGTTGGTAGCAGCCGCGACCCTCGGGGAAGAGAACAAGCCGCTCTATTTTACGGACGCACGCTCGGGGAGGCATTTCCTCGTGGACACCGGCGCACAGAAGAGTTTCATCCGGCCGACCTACGCTGACCGGCTGGCAGGACCCAGCGGCCCCGAGATGGCAGCAGCAAACGGCTCAGAGATTAAGACCTTTGGTGAGAGGACTCTACTCTTGTCTCTACACGATCGTACATTTGAGTGGACTTTTGTTGTAGCAGCATTGAATTACCATATACTGGGGGCTGATTTTCTATGGGCACATGGGTTGTTGGTAGATATCGCTAACAGGCGCCTGGTTAATGTACTGTCTTTTGACTCTCTCCCCTGTACAGCTCGAGTGACCCGTCCAACAGCCCAAGCCAACGTCACAGCAGCATGCGGTAAGTTTCACACACTGCTCGCTCAGTTCCCAGCACTCACAGTCCCAGCGTTTTCAGCAGCTATCGCTAAACATGGGGTGGAGCATTTTATCACCACTACTGGGGCGCCCGTTTTTGCAAGACCTCGGCGCTTGGACGCAGCAAAACTGGCCATAGCGCGCCAGGAGTTCGCTAACCTAAAGAGGTTAGGCATCATCAGTCGCTCAAAGAGCCCATGGGCTTCCCCGCTACACATGGTCCCTAAAGCTGAAGGTCCGTGGCGACCTTGCGGCGATTTCCGCAGGTTAAACAACACTACAGCACACGACCGCTACCCAATTCCCCACATTCAGGATTTTTCAGTTCACCTCGCAGGAGCGCACATTTTTTCTAAGATAGATTTGGTCCGTGGTTACCACCAAGTCCCAGTGCGCGCTGAGGACATACCCAAAACAGCGGTAATAACTCTGTTTGTTTTATTTGAGTTCTTGCGCATGCCGTTTGGGCTTAAAGGGGCAGCACAGACGTTCCAACGCATGATGGATGCAGTGCTGTGTGATCTCCCTTTCATGTTCGTCTACTTGGACGATATCTTAGTAGCCAGTGCGTCCGAAGACGAACACGAAACCGACCTCACAACGGTGTTCCGAAGGTTGGAAGAGCACGGTTTAATAATCAACCCAGCGAAATGTCAGTTCGGGGTGACGGGGATTGATTTTTTAGGGGACCGCGTCTCTCCCGAAGGAGCGGTTCCGCTGCCTGACAAAATGCGCGCAGTGACAGATTTTCCCCGACCGCAAACAGTCAGGGCTCTACAAGAATTTTTGGGAATGGTGAACTTTTCTAACCATTTCCTTCCCCGTGCAGCGCAGCTCATGCAGCCATTGTACGCTGCGCTCAAAAAACAGAAACCTGCGAATAGGGTCGAATGGACCCCGGAACGAGAGCAGGCATTCTCGGAAGTTAAAGCAGCCCTGGCAAACGCCGCATTGTTGGCACATCCAGACCCAACGGCCCGCATAGCCCTCAGCATGTTTTCATAGGTCATTAAAAGCGGCTCTGAGGGCTTCACTGACGGATGCAAATTGGGTAGACAGGCTACCATGGGTTTTATTGGGGTTACGTTCTGTGCCTAAAGAGGATCTGGAAGCTTCCCCGGCAGAACTCGTTTTTGCACAAACACTTCGGCTGCCTGGGGAGTTTCTGCCAGATAATCCTGCGCCGGGCAGCTCCCCATCTCAGCTGCTGCAGCGTTGCGTAGACTCAAGCACGCTGCCGGGTCCTGCCCACCACAGTTTTACGCGCGTTTTTGTGCCTAAAGCTTTGAAAAATGAAGAATTTTTTTTTGTCAGACACAACGCCCACCGCCCCCCACTGCGCCCACCTTATGATGGAACGTTTAGAGTGCTGGAAACAAGGGATAAGCATTTTTTGCTAGACTTGAGGGATAGGAGGGAAAAAATTGGCATAGACAGACTCAAACCTGCTTTCGTTGTGGCTGATGAGCAAGTGCTGTTGGCGAGGGCCCCTCGGCGTGGAAGACCCCCACGGGGCGCTCCCCAGAGAAAAGATTCTCCAGAGCACCCACACGGATAGTCAAAAAGTTTTCACCCCCAGACATCAGCCCCCCAGCATGGCAGTGCCGCGGAGGCAGCGAATCCTGGCTACAGCAGATACGGCAGAAGACTGAAGCCCAAGCAGCATGTGGACTGATGTTGATGGTTCTACAGCATGTGGACTGATGTTAATGGTTCTATCACAGCATGTGGACTGTTACCCTTTTCTCCTATCTAAATAGGGCCTATAAATTGGGACTAATAAAGGCTTATCTTATCTTATCTTATCTTATCTTATCTTATCTGTTGCAGTGACTGACCAGATAATAGGTTTGTTTATCTCTGCTCTTTGTGTAGTGCAGGTCACAATGCATTGACTGGCAAAAGTCCACCACAGACCTTGCGACAGATGTGCTTATCTGCAAGGATGTCCAGTTTCACCTCATGTAACTGGGAGTGGTCCACCACAGACCTGTGACAGATATTGTTTTTAGTCCTGCCAGGATGCCCAGTTTCACCCTCCACGCCCTCAGAAGGGCGGGGCTGCCTGTTGAGTTGCCAACGGCCCAACCCATGAGACAGGGAGTACCAGTTTTCATGGTTATCTGGTAGCAAGCAAACCAATGTCTGACCAGACAGAAAAAAAATAAGGTAGTATCAGATCTTTTAAATGTTCTGTATGACCAGCCGCTCAAAGCACTTCATTATGATGGAGGTCAGTGCTACGGGACGGTTATTGTTGTAGCTGAATGGGGCGAGCTTCTTTGGGACTGATATTATGGTAGAAGTTTTGAAAAGTGGGGGCAACAACTTGAGTCAGGGAGATGTTGAAGATGTTGTGAGCTCCTCTGCACAGTCCTTCAGAACGTGACATGGTATGTTGTCTGGTCCAGCTGCCTTGCGTGAGTTGATCCTGAAGTGGGTCTTCTTCGCGTTAGCTGGATCCAGACATATAGCCTGCTCGTTTGGGGGAGGAATGGTCCTCTGTGCTGATGTGCTGTTTTGTTCTTCAAAGCAGCCAAAGAAGTCATTTAAGTTGTTAAGCAGTGTGATGTAACTCAATGCAATGATGCATCGATGCAGTGATGCAGTGATGCAGTGTGATGTCTCTGTGCAGAGATGCACAGAGAAACTGTGCATCTCTGGTGTTGCTGGAGTGTCTGGATATTTTCTTGCTGTACTGTAGTTTTTCTTTCTTGATGCCTCAGGACAAGTTGGCCCTAGCTGTTTTTATTCCTCCAGTGTGACTGGCCATAAGGCTGCATCCTGATCCCTCAGGGGCCTGTGAACCTCTACTGTCATCCATGGGTTCTGATTAGCATGAAGAGTGACAGTTTTGCTGGGAGTGACATCATCAAAGCATTTAGCTCTAAATTTTCCACTGAACAGTCCATTTTGTGACATATTGTCTTTTGTTCATAACAAATGCAGAGGCGTTGTTTACTCTTGTGGTTTGTCTACAACCATCCGGCCTATTCATCCTAGGATGCACTGCATGTTTGTCACGTGGGCTGGCAAGATCTATTGGGTGAAGGCACAGTTTCTGAGAGACATTAGAGATGGGTAGTAGCATTATGTGATGTGACATTAAATGAAAACCTGTGACAGAGCAGATGTGACTTATTATCTTGTTCATAGTATTGTCGTAGCATTAGCAGCATACACACATGGACAAAATTGTTGGTACCCCTCTGTTAATGAAAGAATAACCCACAATGGTCACAGAAATAACTTGAATCTGACAAAATTAACCAATGAAAATCAGACAATGCTTTTGAATTGTGGTTCAACAGAATTATTTTAAAAAATAAACTCATGAAAAAGGCCTGGACAAAAATGATGGTACCCCTAGAAAAGATTGAAAATAATGTGACCATAGGGGCATGTTGAACCAAGATGTGTCCTCTAATTAATATCACAGGTGTCTACAAACTTGTAATCAGTCAGTCGGCCTATTTAAAGGGTGACAAGTCGTCACTGTGCTGTTTGGTGACATGGTGTGTACTACACTGATCAGATCAGTGATCAGTGTAGTGTGAACTGATCTGTTCACACTCCAACAGGCAGCGAAAAGTAAGCTAGCAGCAGGAAGACAAAAGAAGAGGAAAATGGCAACTTTGTGTGTAGCAGAATGGAATGTACGCACTCTGTTGGACAGAACAACATCACAGCGCCCAGAAAGACAGACCGCGCTTGTGGCCCTGGAAATGAACAGGTACAATGTAGACATAGCTGCACTTAGTAAAACAAGATTGCTTGGATATGACAGCTTGGAAGACTATGGGTACATCTTCTTTTGGAATGGGAGATCAGCTCAAGAAAGGAGAGAAGCAGGAGTGGGCTTTGCAGTTAGAAAGGAGATTGCAGCAATGCTTGATGAGGAACCGGTGCCAATCAACGACAGGATAATGACTATGAGACTCCCACTACAGCGGAAGAAGTATGCCACACTCATCAGTGTACATGCCCCAACAATGACCAACACAGAAGAGGTGAAGGAAGAGTTCTACAGTGATTTACATGAGACAATCAGGCATGTACCAAATGATGACAGGCTGATACTCATTAGAGATTTTAATGCCAGAGTTGGTTCAGACACTGAGAAATGGAAAGGAGTGCTAGGCAGTCATGGAGTAGGCAAGTGCAATGCTAATGGAGAACTTCTACTTGCACTATGTTCAGAGTACAGCCTTGTGATAACCAACACTCTATTTAAGCACAAGGACACACACAAGAAGACATGGATGCACCCTAGATCCAAGCACTGGCACTTATTAGACTACATCATAGTCAGCCAGAGAGACATAAGGGATGTATTGGACACCAGAGCAATGAGAGGCACGGACTGTGGCACTGATCATATTATGCTGAGATCTAGATTAAGGATTTGGAGATGAAAACAGCACTGCAGGACGGGTGCGAAGCCACCACGGAAGCTAAACACTAGTGCACTGATAGACCAAAAGAAGAAGGAAGAACTTGCACAGGAAATGGATGAAAACTTGAAAGACTGGGACAGCAACAACTCAGAGAATGACATAGAAGCGAAATGGACAACACTGAAGGATATGGTGTATCAGACTGCGAGTGATGTACGTATTAGGCTACCCTGAGAGGAAACATCAAGATTGGTTTGATGAGCATGATGAACACCTGAAGAAACTACTAGAAGCGAGGAATACAGCTAGGCAGGAAAACCTACAGTGTAACACAAGGTCGAAGAAGAAGAAATACTCAAAGGTTCAGAGTGAGCTACAGAAGTACACCAGAGAGATGAAGTCCAACTGGTGGGATGAAAAAGCGGAGGAACTTCAAACTACAGCAGACAGGAAGGACATGAAAACATTCTTCACAGGTTTGAGACAAATCTACGGCCCTAAACCAAGAAGACTGATCCAACTAAAGGCTATGGATGGTGAAACGGTTTTGCAGGAGAAAGACAGGATCCTGGACAGATTTGCAGACCACTTTTACCAACTACTAAACAACCCTGGAGATCTCACTGAAGAGGCTAAAGAAGCTCTACTGCAGTGACCAGCTGTTTCAAGTCTGGATGAACCACCAAATTTTGATGATCTAATGGCAGCTATCAGGACAACACAGGATTGTAAAGCTCCAGGAAGGGATGAAATTCCAGCAGAAGTGTGGAAATTTGGTGGTGTTCAGCTGATCAACTGCCTGCACAAGCTCATCCAAGAGATATAGGATGCCCAGAAAGTACCTCAAGACTGGAAGGATGCAAGTATTGTGTCTTTGTTCAAGAAAGGTGACAGGAAAGATTGTGGAAATTACCGAGGTATATCACTGCTAGCCACTGTTGATAAGATTCTCTCACGTGTACTTCTTAACAGACTCAGTGAACACATCTCGCAAAATGTACTACCGGAAACCCAGTGCGGCTTTAGAAGTGGAAGAAGCACAATGGACATGATTTTCTGCTTGAAACAGGTTCAAGAAAAGGTAAGCATTTATTAGGCCCACAATGGGGAAATTCCAGGATTGCAACAGCACAGGGATATCAACACTAAGAGCAATAATTAAGAAGATAAGAAAAATAAGAATAATAAGAGCAGTGAATATACATACGTACACATAAATATATAAATATATATACACAGTGCAGAGCATTGTAGCTAGATGGAATAAACAGTATAACTATCCACTTAGTTATCCTACATAGTATGAATATGTACCCATCCATATTGTCACCCTCCGTAGCGATTGATATTGTCCTAGTTGTATACTGGAGGGGACCATTTGTGTAAGTCTGTTGCATCTTTTGCATTCAATACTATTACATCATCACGCTTTTCTTGCTATCTCTGCAAGCAGCCCTGCTTAGGTTATAGAGTCTGACAGCCGTAGGTAGGAAGGACCTTCATTCTTCTTCCGGCTTTCAGAGAGAGCAGACGCATTTCTTCCCCTCTCCTCACTCCTCCCCTCTCTTCACTGATCCCAGCTTGCTGTGTCCTGTCTGTGTCTCGCTCTTCTTCTTGCTGAATCTCGATCCAAATGGAAAACTATGGAATTGGTAAGCTGGGCTTTAAATGCAATTGACACCACTTTCTCAAACAGAAAATCAGGCCCGGGGGAGCCCAACTGTCCTGCAGGCACTACGGCTGCGGGTTATGTGAGACTCATGGACAATTGGAAACTCATGTGTCTGTGTGACCTTTCGATCGAAGATGTAGAAGACATCTACCTGTTTGGCGTCATGATCACAGGATTTCTGCTGTTTGGCTTTGGAGTTTTCCTAGTATATCGTAAACTAAGGAAGTTGGAAAGAGCTAATCAAAATGCGGACCCGGCGAAGCTCCTTCAACAATTCGACCAGATGGCGAAGGCACTGATAGCAGAGAATGGTGAATTGAACCGGAAGATGGGTAACATCTTGGAGTCGCTGAGTGCTCTCCAGGAAATGATTTTAAAACCTGGAAATGTACATGGAAATGTATATGCAAATTGTGATGCACAGAATCACATGAGAGGTGAAATTTCTATGCTCTAAGTGAACTGTGCCTATCAGGCCTTGATTTGGCATCCTTGGTATTCATTCCTCCAGGAGAGACGATAAGGCAGAAGGGAGTTTTGGCTTCTCCCTAACCCAAACACTGTTGTGCAGCAAACTGAACTCTCTAAGGACAGCGTTTTCACGTGACTAGCATGCAATTTTACCATCTGACATGAACTGAAGAGAGATGAACTCTTGTGGACATGTTATCTATGTTTTAGGACACTAAAGACATAACATCTAGCCGTTGCCGAGGAGAGAGGATTTTTGTTGTCCAACAGTAACTGATACTCCACACACTGCATTCACGCTGATATCATTACCACTGACATACACACACTGGTCTCTCTCTTGCTTTGTTAATGTGTGGATCTGTATTGTCTGCTAATTGTGCAATTAGAGTTTTTTTCTATGTGATCACAATCTTGCTCATTCGAACAAGCTATATTTTGATAACTATGTTTTTTTCTCTCTGCCCAATGTGTCATCCCCTCCCCCTCCCCCTCTTTACCCTCCACTGTATGAGGCGCCTTGTATGGCTGCCGCGTCATTAGGGAGCGCTTAACATGAGCGCACCTTCGTGATAAGTGAAATTCCTTGTATGTGTAAGCATACTTGGCAATAAAGTTGTTTCTGATTCTGACCTGCGAAAAGTGTATTGAACAGAACATGCCACTTTATGTAGTCTTCATAGACTTCAGTAAAGTCTTCGATACTGTTTTGCGACAAGGACTTTGGCAGGTACTCAAGAAATATGGTTGTACAGAGAAGTTTGTCAGCCTGATCGAGGCACTCCATACAGGTATGCAAGCAAACGTGGCAATGGGTGGTTCAGTATCTAAAGACTTTTCAGTAAAAAACGGGGTGAAACAAGGGTGTGTGCCGGCACCTACGCTCTTCTTGCTATATCTGGCAGCCATGCTTGAGGTGTCCTTCAAAGACACTTCAGAAGGAGTATACATTCAAACAAGGAAAGAAGCAGACTTGATCAATGTGGCACAGTTTAAAGCCAAGAGTAAGACATCGATAAAGGTAGTAAGAGAAATGCTCTTTGCCAATGATAGTGCTCTAGTTGCACACAGCATGGAAGATATGCAATCTTTAGTGGAGAAATTTGCAAGAGCAGCTAGCCAATTCAGCCTCCAAATCAACATAAAGAAGACAGTGTTCCTTTATCAACCACCAAAGTTCCAATTATCAACATCACTACCAGAAGAGATCAGCATTGGTACAGATCTACTAGTCAAGTGCAAGACTTTCAAGTACCTAGGGAGTACTGTTTCAGAGAATGCTAAGCTGGAGGATGAACTATCTCTCAGAAGGGAAGAGCGAGCGCTGTGTTTTGAAAATTGAGGGGGAGACTGTGGAACAATCAACATGTGTCTATCCATGTGAAATGCAAAGTGTACAGAGCGACAGTACTGGCTACTCTATTGTATGGTGCTGAAACTTGGACTGTCTACAGAGTGCACGTGAAGAAACTCCATGCGTAAGTGATGAAACACCTTCAAGCCATAATGAACATCTCAAGGAAAGACAAGATAACCAACAGAGAAGTGCTGAAACGAGCTGGTCTACCATCAATGGAGGACATGCTAATACAGATGAATCTGAGATGGCTCGGACATGTTGAGAGGATGGACCACCAGTGTCTCCCTCGGCAGTTACTCTACTCACAGTTATGCGAAGGCAAATGCAATCAGGGTAGACAAAGGCTCAGATTTAAAGACACTGTAAAAAGAAACTTGGAGAAGTTGGACATAGACAGGAGTTCCTGGCAGCGGAAGGCTAAGGACAGAGCTGTGTGGAGGAATCTGATCAGACCTAAATGAAACAGTCATTGTCGCCCACGACAGACTGCTATGATGATGATGTGTACTACACTAAACATGGACCAGAGGAAGCAAAGGAGAGAGTTGTCTCAGGAGATTAGAAAGAAAATTATAGACAAGCATGTTAAAGGTAAAGTCCAACTCCAAGCAGCTTGATGTTCCTGTGACTACAGTTGCACATATTATTCAGAAATTTAAGATCCACAGGACTGTAGCCGACCTCCCTGGACGTGGCCGCAGGAGGGAACATGATGAAAAATGGAAGAGACAGATAATTCGAATGGTAACAAAAGAGCCCAGAGCAACCTCTAAACACATTTATGGTGAACTCCAAGGTCAAGGTATACATCAGTGTCAGATCGCACCATCCGTCATTGTTTGAGCCAAAGTGGACTTCATGGGAGACGACCAAGGAGGACACCACTGTTGAAAACAAATCATTAAAAAAAAGCCAGACTAGAATTTGCCAAACTGCATGCTGACAAGCCACAAAGCTTCTGGGAGAATATCCTATGGACAGACGAAACAAAACTGGAACTTTTTGGCAAGGCACATCAGCGCTATGTTCACAGACGCAAAAATGAAGCATACCAAGAAAAGAACACTGTCCATACTGTGAAAAATGGAGGAGGTTCTGTTATGTTCTGGGGCTGCTTTGCTGCATCTGGCACAGGGTGTCTTGAATCTGTGCAGGGTACAATGAAATCTCAAGACTATCAAGGTATTCTAGAGAGAAACGTGCTGCCCAGTGTCAGACAGCTTGGTCTCAGTTACAGGTCATGGGTCTTGCAACAGGATAATGACACAAAACACACAGCTAAAAACACCCAAGAATGGCTGAGTGAAACATTTGACTATTCTAAAGTGGCTTTCTATGAGCCCTGATCTAAATCCTATTGAACATCTGTGGAAGAAGCTGAAACATGCCATCTGGAGAAGGCACCCTTCAAACCTGAGACAATTGGAGCAGTTTGCTCATGAGGAGTGGGCCACAATACCTGCTGAGAGGTGCAGAAGTCTCATTGACAGTTACAGAAATCGTTTGATTGCAGTGATTGCCTCAAAAGGTTGTGCAACAAAATATTAAGTTAAGGGTTCCATCATTTTTGTCCAGGCCTGTTTCATGAGTTTGTTTTTTTTTAATAATTCTGTTGAACCACAATTCAAAAGCATTGTCTGATTTTCATTGGTTAATTTTCATAGAATTTTTATTTATTACCACTTTTGTCAGATTCAAGTTATTTCTGTGACCATTGTGGGTTTTTGTTTCATTAACAGAGGGGTACCAACAATTTTGCCCATGGCTGTAACTGCAGGGCTATGGTGATGGATTTGAAAGGCTAACAAAATTGAAATTGCTCTACTTTTTTTTTAATAGAGAAAAATGTAAAACCATGACAGACTGATATGTTTACCAGCAAACTTGGTTTCTAGAATGAGGAAATGTGGAACATGGTAGGAATTTATCAAATATAGTTCTTTACATCCTCCAAAGTCGTCATCATCAGTGTCAACCCTGATAATGGCAATGTTATTTTTAACATCCATAAATTAGAACTATTAATATTTTATGATTCTGCTGAAATATTCTATACTTATTTGAACAAATTGTTGTGAGAAACAAGATAAGAAAGGTACTCGGGATGTATACTGGTTTAATATTTTAATGCAGTTGTAAACTAGAAAGTGGAAACAATTCAGATCTACACAACTTAATGGAATGGAATTAATGGAAGTTGTGTTAATGATATGTGCTGATTTTAAATATAAAACAAGAATTGAATAATAAATGCAATAAATAAATATTCTGGAAACAACTGGCATATTTATAAATGTAAGATATTGTATCAAAGAGCTAACTTGAAATTAATTTAAAAAGTAACTGTAACTGAACGTTTTAACACAGGATAAGGCAGAGATTCCCAAAGTGGGGGTTGTGACCCCCGGGGGGTCCCGAGATGCTGAGGGGGGGGGGCACTGTCATGTGCAGCAAGTGCTCGCCCCCTCCTTCCTGCTCACCGGCTCTCTCATCAAACACACCTGCTGATTCCTTCCTGCCAGCATTTAAAAGGAAGCAATCTTCAGTGATTCAACGCTGGTGCGTTTGGGTATACTGCTTAAATCAGCAGCTCATCGTAAGCAGTGCTTGTCTTATGACACTATCTAATTATTTTTCCTCTCCCATCATTTCCAGGTTGCTGCCAATGGAGCAGTGCATGTGCGGGGATTTGGTGCGCTTGCCAGCCAATTGCTCCTCCTCAAAGCAGCCTTCCCTCTTCGCCGGGCCAGACCCATTCATCCTACCTGTCTGGCAGTTCTGCCTGCCGGTTCCACTCCTTCGCTGGGTTCTGTGCTTGTCTCCCCCTATCTCCCACGAGTGGAATAATCTGTTTTCACATCTTATCTCCATTCCTCTCTAATCAGCCTCATTTGTCCTCCGCAGGGCTCCTGCTTATCTGGCGAGTGACTGACGTTTTTATCCTCATGTCTGCTGTATTGAATATTGTAGTAAAAGGTCAAACGTTTCTTTTATGTTTGCATGGTGATTGCACGCTGCACTCAGGTGGCTTGTCCAGCCAAGATGACAGGGGGTCACCAGATTATTTTCAGTATCCTCCTTAGGTGATTACTCAGGTCACATGTCACTTTAACTGCGCCACAGTAAATGTCACAGGTCACACACAGGTCAGTGTGCACCAGTAGATTTCATCTACTAACTAACTAACTAACCTGCACTTATATAGCGCTTTTCTAGTCACAAAGACCACTCAAAGCGCTTTCATTAATACTAACCCTCTATTCTAAGGGCCTATAGGAAACAAATATCTAGGGACAATTTAGAACAGCCAAATTAACCTAACATGCATGTTTTTGGCATGTGGGAGGAAACCGGAGAAATCCCGGAGTAAACCCACGCAACACGGGGAGAACATGCAAACTCCACACAGATCACTTTTGGTCGGGGGCTGGGATCGAACCCACGATCCCACAATCCCCCGGCCAAGGGTAAACTGTGCTGCCGCAGTGCTAACCACTGCGCCACCGTGCCACCGTGCAGCACCGTGCATCTGAACAGCTCAAATCAACACAATGCTTTTAAGCCCAGGATATTACTTTTAAAAATGAAACGTTGGTTAATACTGACCAAAGATAACGCAGAGAGGCCAGCAGAGATGGCAGAAGAGGAGAGGGGACAAATGCCACCAGAAAGGCTGACATCTGGTGCGGGGGGAGGAGGTGGAGGAGGAGGAGGAGGAGGGCACCGTAAAGGGCTCCATAAGCAGTCAGACCAGCCTTCCTCATAGTGTTGTAAATATTGAGAGGAATATATTCAGTATGGGTTCACATGCGTCATTATCGATGCTACCGGAGTGGTGGCTCAGTTGGTAGAGCATCCGCCCCACACCCGGGAGGCAGGGGTTCAAATCTCGGCCCGGTCATGCCAAAGACCATATAAAAGCGGAACTTCCTACCGTCAAGCTTCGTGCTCAGCAATAATGGAATAGAGGAAGGAAATCTGTGGAGGCGCCTTGCAATGCAGTGACCCCTCTGATTCTATATATGTGTGAATGTGTGATTAACACTGTAGATAAGGGAAACACAATTTCATTCTACTGTACATGATTGGCTGTATGGATTGAATGACAATGAAGGGTGATTTAATCAATGAAGTACAACATCCCCAATGTGGAGTGTGCACCGAGGTGCTTGCACATGAGAGTTGAAAGCCCATAAAAATGCTCAGACACTTGAAACCTAAGCACCCATCTTTTGCCGCTAAACCAGCAGATTTTTTTCCACCAAAAGGAGAGAGAATTGCAAGGCCAAAAGAAAGTCATAGCTAACCAAACAACATCCACAACCAAAGCTCAAAAGGCACCATATGAGGTGGCATATTTAATTGTACAGGCAAAAAAGCCACACACAATCGGAGAAACCCAAATAAAACCTGTTGCTATCGCTATGAGTCGGAAAATGCATGGGGATAAACAGGCACGGGAGCTGGAAGCAGTTCTGCTGTCTGACGGGACCATATCCTGACGCATCACAGACATGGCCCAGGATATAAAGTGTCAGCTGATTGACAGAGTGAAGAAAGGGAAATATGCTTTGAAGTTAGATGAATCCACAGATAAATGAAACTCAGCCCAGCCGCTTGTTTTTGTCAGATACTGTTTTGATGGAAAACTTAACGAGGACATGCTGTTTTGCACCCCGCTGGATGTAAAGTGCACAGGTGAGGACATTTTCCCTAAACTTTGACAACAAACTAAAAGAAGAGGGACTGTCTTGGGATGAGTGCATCGGTGTGTGTACAGACGGTGCTGCAGCAATGCTGGGGGAAAAGAAAGGATGAAAAGCCAGAGTCTTACAAGTGGAACCCCACATAAACTTTACGCACTGTATTATTCACAGAGAAGCTCTTGCGAGTAAAACGCTCGACCCAGATCTTAAGAGTGTTCTTGAGACTGCCATAAAAATTGTCAACTACATAAAATGACGTCCACTCAACACCAGGCTGTTCGCTACTCTCTGCAATGAACTGAGATCGGAGCATCAGGGCCTGCTGTTCTACACAGAGGTCAGGTGGCTTTGGTGAGGAAATGTCCTCAGCCGCTTGTATGAACTGCTGGATGAGGTGCGCTTATTTCTGATGGAGAACGGGTCCCAGCTCACTGACCACCTGACTGACCCTGACTGGTTAACAAGGCTAGCGTATTTGTCCTGCTTATTTGACAGACTGAACAGACTTAACATGTCATTGCAAGGTGAAAACACAAGCATCATGTCGCTGAATCATAAAATCCACACATTCAGAAGGAAAAGTGGATCGCTGGACGTTGAGAGATGAGATGGACAGGATTGATATGTTTCCTGAGCTGGAGGAGTTCATGGAGGAAAATGATCTGAGTGTTAACACTGTGAAGAAGTCCATCACTACCCACCTTCAAGCCCTCCTGGAACACTTTAACAAGTTTTTCCCGGAGGAAACAACTCCTGAAAAATATGACTGGATAAGATCACCATTCACTGTAACAGCTGCGAGTCATCTGCCATCCGACATGGAGGTCACACCCTTTGAACTGTCAAGTGACGGCACCTTTAAGACAGCTTTTCATTCAAAAATGCTTGCTGAGTTCTGGATTTCAGTCGAGAGAGAATATCCACAGCTATCCAGGGCCGTGATGGACGTACTGATGCCATTTGGCTCTACATACTGTACCTGTGTAAAAAGACTTCCTAGGCACTGACATATATTAAAAATAAATACAGATCGCGTCTAAACGTGGAGGATGATCTCCGAGTGGCCATCTCTAAAATTAAACCCAGAATTGACTTGTTGTGCTCCACGCATATTGTCCACCCATCTCATTAGATGAGATTAATGCTGAAACATAGTTTGCCAAAATATACATTTGCACCGTAACAATGTTCACATGTTTACACAATGCTACAGTTTATGGCTGTTACTTTGATTGTTCTGCTAACATGGAAATGAAAGCATTGTGTCAAAATTAAGTTTGCACAACAGCAACAATGTTCACTCCTAAATTACATGGAAATGACTTTAATGTATTCTGCTTTCATCCTTTAGTAAATTGTTATATGTAAAATCATATCATGGTTGTCAGGCTGTTCTGTTCTTTTGTTTTGTTATGCCCGTGTTTGTTTACGCTTATTAGTGCGTGTGTCCTGTGTGTAGGTTTTTTTTAATGTTTCAGTCACCTCCGGGGATAGTGGGGGTCGTCAGTTTCTGTCACCGTTATTTTGGGGGTCGTGGTCTGAAAAGTTTGGGAAACCCTGGGATAAGTACCTGTACTTATACAGCATTTTTTCTATCACAAAGACCACTCAAAGCGCTTAACTAGTAGCTCCACTAACCCTCTATTCTAAGGGCCAATCAGAGACAGATACCTGAGGACAATTTAGAGTCACCAATGAACCCACCAAGCAGGTCTTTAGATTGTGGGAGGAAACTGGAGCCCCCAGAGTAACCCACACAGCACAGGGAGAACATGCAAACTCACACAGAAAGGTTCTCACCCCTGCCAGCCTGGGGATTCCAACCTGGAACCTTCTAGATGCGAGGCAACAGTGCTAACCACTGCTCCACTGCACTAACCATAGAGGAAGAAAATCTGTTGTTTTTTTGTTTTGTTTTCTAATTCCTTCTATTGTAATTCAGGAAAAAGTTCATGTTGACTCTTTACTTTTTATGCATATATAATTTGGATTGTATGAGACGGTACATGTAGATATTTTTTCCTCATGTGAACACATTTAAGAAAAAAGTAATGAAAACTTTTTTTTAATCCTTTTTTTTTACAAACACATAACAGAACATGCAGAAATTAACCACCAGACAATAATTGTAACAAACTGGAGAAAGGCTAAACGAACAAGCACATCATCACCCATTAACAAGAATAGAATAAAATAAAATACAAAAAACACACAAACAAACAAACCAAAAATAACTTGTATAACATTAACACACACAAAACAGGGGAGGTTGGAAGGGATGACAAAAGCGTGGCAAAAATATGTTACAACAATCAGATGCTTCAAAATTCAGAATTGTAATGTCTAATAAGAGCATAAATCAGCAGCAGCTGCAAAGATATATGGGGGAGGTGGAAATGTGTTCATCAGACTAAAGTGATGATTGCCCCCCCACCCCAAACCCAAATAGCATACATACACATATCCACACACATATACACATACCTATAACTGTTGCTGTTGTTGCCAACCACGACAACCATTGTTATTATCAGTAACACCACCAGCATCACCATCAACAACAACAACAATGACCATTATCATCATGAATAACAACAACAACTGTAACATAGGGGAGAGGACAGAGTCAGGCACTTCAGCTGAGGATAGAGGAGTGGTGGTGTCCATTTAAACTGGATGATGTAGGCATGCTGGGAAAAGGAACCTCAATTTAACTTTACTTGTAAAGCGCCCAACCACAACAAAACTCATGCCAAGGCGCTGGACACATCAGCACAAACAGAAATCATAAGTAATTCAGAGGGATTAAAAAAAGGATAACAAAAACCAACAATCTAACGATCCCCTATGAGCAGCACTAGGTGACAGTGGGAAGGAAAAACTCCCTTATAGGAAGAAACCTCCAGCAGAACCAGGCTCAGGGAGGGGCAGACATCTGCCGAAACTGGGGGGGTGGGGGGGGGGTAGCAGGAAAAAAAAGAAAAAAAAGAGACAGAAGAGACATACTATTCAGAAAGAAAACAATAACATACAAGTAGAACAAGGTTCATTCAGATACGACGTGCAATACTTTAAACCCAGGTTAACTGAGAATTACAGTGTTTTTGGAATAGAATAGAATAGAATAGAATTGGCTTTATTATCGCAACGAAATCGTGGGTGCTCCACCAGGCTACTGTGCAAGAGAGAATGGGCAATGACGTCATGCCACGCTGCATTCTGGGCCGTTGTCATCATCCTCATCGTCTGGCTTCTTTGTTTACCTGTAGTCTAGGCAACTGCTAATGTGGGCAGACATATGTTTGATGGAATGCAGCAAACAGAAAACTAAAATTCCTTATTCAGAGAAGCTGAATAAGGAAGCAAAGCAGTGATACCTCTAAAAAGTTTAAGAAATAAAGGGGATGATTGATATGAGCACAAGAAATGGTCCATGGATCACGACCAACTGCCTGGAGTCACGCTGTCAGATTTGTTTGCTTGCCTGGTTTGTGGGATGAGGGCATAAACCCATGAGCAGATTAAAAAATATAAATCATTACAGGCTCATGTTCAATTCACCAATGGATGGGTCCAGCAGCCTCAAATATTCTGGCTGAACAACCAGAAAACCGTTGTTTAACACAAAGGTAAGCAGTCATTGTTTCTACAAAGTCAAAATACGTTGAGATTAATGTCTAGCATACCCTGTAGCCACACATGTGACTTACTTAATGCCTTGCATAATGCCTCACATCTTAGATAAGAACAAAGTGCAGAGTTTCCTTGGAGATAACAGGAAGCTGTGAAAGTGTAATCTTTTGTGTGTGAGAGACTGCTCGGAGGATCCTTTGTGGGCCAAAGACTGTGAGGGGGAGGATAAGGGATTTAAGAGGAAATGCAATGTTACCTTTGATGTAATGCAATGTGACTTGTGAGCTGTGGGGAGACCTGGGTATATAAGGGACGAGTTTTTTTCTGAGATGTCCTCTTTTCTACTATGCACATGAGAGAGAATGTGTAATAAACTGCTTGAGACCAATTTGCCTCATCATTTACACATTCAACAACCCAATAATTACTTCTAACATATGAGTAACGCTCTTCGAACCCATGTGCAACTTACTGAACAGGTTTCTAACTTACAGCTACCATATAATGGTGTATTTGCAGCGTACAGAGCTGCTGCTGCTATCTGCAGATTACACACACACACACACACACACACACACACACACACACAGCAAAACACATGTACTTGTACATATAAAGGGACCTGTCGGGAATGTGTCTGAACACTTTCAGGCTACAGGATAAAGATTTTGACTTTTTTCTGGAGCCTGTAACATCAGCTGTCCAGTGTTGTTCTGATCAATATGGCAGAATGTCAGAACATCGGAGGAGGTGGATCAATCAGCTGCTCGCACAAGAGAAATTTAAAATAGCAGAGATGATGTGGGAAATTATTTGATTTTGCCCTGTGCGTTTTTACACTTTTTTGAGAGATGACAGAGAGCCGTGGCTGAGGTGCAGCTAAAGGCACGACGGGCAAGAAAGCTGCTCTGGAGAGGGGATGTCTTTCTGCACTTCTCATCATCATCATCATCATCATAGCAGTCTGTCGTGGGCGACAATGACTGTTTCATTTAGGTCTGATCAGATTCCTCCACACAGCTCTGTCCTTAGCCTTCTGCTGCCAGGAAATCCTGTCTATGTCCAACTTCTCCAAGTTTCTTTTTACAGTGTCTTTAAATCTGAGCCTTGGTCTACGATGACTGCATTTGCCCTGGCATAACTGTGAGTAGAGTAACTGCCAAGGGAGACGCTGGTGGTCCATCCTCTCAACATGTCCGAGCCATCTCAGGTTCATCTGTATTAGCATGTCTTCCTTTGATGGTAGACCAGCTCATTTCAACACTTCTACGTTGGTTATCTTTCCTTTCCATGAGATGTTCATTATGGCTTGAAGGTGTCTCATCATGTACACGTGGAGTTTGCACTCTGTAGACAGTCCAAGTTTCAGCACCATACAATAGAGTAACCAGGGCTGTCACTCTCTACACTTTGCATTTTACACGGATAGACACATGTCGATTGTTCCACAGTCTCTCCCTCAAGTTTCCAAACACAGCACTCGCTCTTCCCATTCTGAGAGATAGTTCATCCTCCAGCCTAGCACTCTCTGAAACAGTACTCCCAAGTACTTGAAAGTCTTGCACTTGACTAGTGGCTCTGTACCAATGCTGATCTCCTCTGGTAGTGATGTTGATAATTGGAACTTTGGTGGTTGATAAAGGCACTCTGTCTTCTTTATGTTGATTTGGAGGCTGAATTGGCTAGCTGCTCTTGCAAATTTATCCACTAAAGATTGCATAACTTCCACACTGTGTGCAAATAGAGCACTGTAGTCAGCAAAGAGCATTTCTCTTACTATCTTTATCGATGTCTTACTCTTGGCTTTAAACTGTGCCACATTGAACAAGTCTGCTTCTTTCCTTGTTTGAATGTATACTCCTTCTGAAGTGTCTTTGAAGGCCACCTCAAGCATGGCTGCCAGATATAGCGAAAAGAGTGTAGGTGCCGGCACACACCCTTGTTTCACCCCGTTGCTTACTGAAAAGTCTTTAGATACTGAACCACTCATTGCCACGTTTACTTGCATACCTGTATGGAGTGCCTCGATCAGGCTGTCAAACTTCTCTGTACAACCATATTTCTTGAGTACCTGCCAAAGTCCTTGTCGCGAAACAGTATCGAAGGCTTTACTGAAATCTATGAAGACTACATAAAGCGGCATGTTCTGTTCAATACACTTTTCTTGAACCGTTTTCAAGCAGAAAATCATGTCCATTGTGCTTCTTTCACTTCTAAAGCCACACTGGGTTTCCGGTAGTACATTCTGCGAGATGTGTTCACTGAGTCTGTTAAGTAGTATACATGAGAGAATCTTACCAGCAGTGGCTAGTAGTGATATACCTCGGTAATTTCCACAATCCTTCCTGCCGCCTTTCTTGAACAAAGGCACAATACTTGCATCCTTCCAGTCTTGAGGTACTTTCTGGGCATCCTATATCTCTTGGATGAGCTTGTGCAGGCAGTTGGTCAGCTGAACACCACCAAATTTCCACACTTCTGCTGGAATTCCATCCCTTCCTGGAGCTTTACCATCCTGTGTTGTCCTGATAGCTGCCATTAGTTTATCAAAATTTGGTGGTTCATTCAGACTTGATACAGCTGGTCGCTGCACTAGAGCTTCTTTAGCCTCTTCAGTGAGATCTCCAGGGTTGTTTAGTAGTTGGTAAAAGTGGTCTGCAAATCTGTCCAGGATCTTGTCTTTCTCCTGCAAAACCGTTTCACCATCCATAGCCTTTAGTTGAATCAATCCTCTTGGTTTAGGGCCGTAGATTTGTCTCCAACCTGTGAAGAATGTTTTCATGTCCTTTCTGTCTGCTGCAGTTTGAAGTTTCTCTGCTTTTTCATCCCACCAGTTGGACATCATCTCTCTGGTGTACTTCTGTAGCTCACTCTGAACCTTTGAGTATTTCTTCTTCTTCGACCTTGTGTTACACTGTAGGTTTTCCGGCCTAGCTGTATTCCTCGCTTCTACTAGTTTCTTCAGGTGTTCATCATGCTCATCAAACCAATCTTGATGTTTCCTCTCAGGGTAGCCTAATACATCACTCGCAGTGTGATACACTGTATCGTTCAGTGTTGCCATTTCTCTTCTATGTCATTCTCTGAGTTGTTGCTGTCCCAGTCTTTCAAGTTTTCATCCATTTCCTGTGCAAGTTCTTCCTTTTTCTTTTGGCCTTTCAGTGCACTAGTGTTTAGCTTCCCTGGTGTCTTCGCACCCGTCCTGCAGTGCTGTTTTCGTCTGCAAATCCTTAATCTAGATCTCAGCATAACATGATCAGTGCCACAGTCTGCGCCTCTCATTGCTCTGGTGTCCAATACATCCCTTATGTCTCTCTGCCTGACTATGATGTAGTCTAATAAGTGCCAGTGCTTGGATCTAGGGTGCATCCATGTCTTCTTGTGTGTGTCCTTGTGCTTGAATAGAGTGTTGATTATCACAAGGTTGTACTCTGAACATAGTGCAAGTAGAAGCTCTCCATTAGCATTGCACTTGCCTACTCCATGACTGCCTAGCACTCCTTTCCTTTTCTCGGTGTCCGAACTAACTCTGGCATTAAAATCTCCAATGAGTATCAGCCTGTCATCAGTTGGTACATGCCTGATAGTCTCACGTAAATCACTGTAGAACTCTTCCTTCACCTCCTCTGTGTTGGTCATTGTTGGGGCATATACACTGATGAGTGTGGCATACATCTTCCGCTGTAGTGGGAGTCTCATAGTCATTATCCTGTCGTTGATTGGCACCGGTTCCTCATCAAGCATTGCTGCAATCTCCTTTCTAAATGCAAGCCCACTTCTGCTTCTCTCCTTTCTTGAGTTGATCTCCCACTCCAAAAGAAGATACCTATGGTCTTCCAAGCTGTCATATCCAAGCAATCTTGTTTCACTAAGTGCAGCTATGTCTACATTGTACCTGTTCATTTCCACGGCCACAAGTGCGGTCTGTCTTTCTGGGCGCTGTGATGTTGTTCTGTCCAACAGAGTGCGTACATTCCATTCTGCTACATACAAGGTTGCCGTTTTCCTCTTCTTTTGTCTTCCACTTCTAAATATTTTTTAAATCACAACTTACCTTGGTGAAAATGCCATGAGCACACAACCATGTGTGCAGGAATATAGTCAAAGCTGATGTCTTTCCTTTTGACTGCTGCAATTCTTTCCATCTCATGCCTCTTTGTTAGCTCAGAGACCCGATTCAATCCACTTTTCCTCCAAGTCGGGAAGTTTAAAAAAAAAAAAAAAAAAACGTACGCCATTATCAATCTTTTTCCATGCCAATCTTGAGAGCAGTTGTGGGATTTGATAATGCAGCAAAACTCCCCCATTCTAATGTTGCGTGGTATTTGGAGGAATAATAATGTGATTGAAAGGACCACAATGGAAATAAATGTTTTCACTTCCATGTGTTATCCTAGATTTTGTATGATGTTTTATATGTATATTGTAGCCACACATGTGACTTACTTAATGCCTTACATAATGCCTCACATTTTGGATAAGAACAAAGTGCAGAGTTTCCTTGGTGATAACAGGAAGCTGTGAAAGTGTAATCTTTGGTATGCAAGAGACTCTGGGAGGATCCTTTGTGTGCCAAGAGACTGCTTGGAGGATCCTTTGTGGGCCAAAGACTGTGAGGGGGATGCTAAGGGATTAAAGAGGAAATGCATTGTTACTTTTGATTTTAATGCAATGTGACGTGAGCTGTGGGGAGACCTGGGTATATAAGGGACAAGTTTTTTCTGAGATGTCCTCTTTTCTACTTTGCTCATGATGGAGACGTGTAATAAACTGCCTTGAGACAAACCTGCCTCATCAATTACACACTCCACACTGGTGACCCAAGATGTAGCATGCAGCAAGAAGAGAATTCCCCGGGGCCAGCCTCGTTGGGAGCCACCAGCCAAGCGTATGCCATTACGGTCAAGCTACCGGACTTTTGGCAGCACAACCCGCGCTCCTGGTTCCACTTGGTTGAGGCACAGTTTGCCCTCCGGGGAATATCGGTAGATGACACGAAATTCTACCATGTGATCGCAAAGCTCGATAACCACATGGCTCAGAATGTGGAGAGCCTTCTGGAGCAGCCACCAGCCAGCGACAAATACGGCGCATTGAAGGCTGCACTAATCCAGCACTACACTCTCTCGGTTGAGGAGAGAGCAGAGAGACTCCTGGCGCTGACCGAGTTGGGAGATTGCACACCCATTGACCTGATGGAGAAGATGCTGAGGTTGAAAGGCTCGGACGATGACCACTTCATCTTTACCCACCTCTTCCTCAGGACCCTGCCGGCAGCTACAAGAGCGGCCCTTGCCAGTTTGCCATTGTTGGCCCAGCGGGACTACCGTGCGCTGGCCCGGGAGGCGCATTGGATTGTCAACGCCAGCAGAGAGCGCGCGGCCACAGCGGCAGCGACAGAGCTCGGCATGACGGCCGGAGATGGCGGGGAGCCAAGGACAGCGGTAGCAGAACCACCGACGACGGCAGCGGTGGGGGCCAAGGAACGTGGAGGAGACACCCTTTGTTTCTATCACCGCTGCTTTGCAGAGAAGGCACACAAATGTATACCACCGTGCCAGTTCAAGTGCCTCGGGAAATGCCAAGACCGGGGGTTGGTAGCAGCTGCGACCCTCGGGGAGGAGAACAAGCTGCTCTACTTGACGGACGCACGCTCGGGGAGGCATTTCCTCGTGGACACAGGCGCCCAGTTGAGTTTCATCACGCCTTCATACGCCGACCGGCTGGCAGGTTCCAGCGGTCCCGAGATGGCAGCAGCGAATGGCTCGGAGATTAAGACCTTTGGTGAGAGGACTCTGCTTCTGTCTCTACATGGCCGTACATTTGAGTGGACTTTTGTCATAGCAGCATTGAATTTCAATATATTGGGGGCTGATTTTTTGTGCTCACGTGGTTTGTTGGTTGATGTCGCTAACAGGCGCCTGGTTAATGCACTTGCTTTTGACTCTATTCCCTGTACAGCTCGAGCGGCCCGGCCAACAGCACAAGCCAACGTCACAGCTGCAAGCGGTAAGTTCCACACACTGCTCACTCAGTTCCCAGCACTCACGGTTCCCACATTTTCGGCAGCCGTCGCTAAACACGGGGTGGAACATTTTATTACCACCACCGGGCCGTCCGTTTTTGCAAAACCTCGGCGCTTGGACGCAGCTAAACTGGCCATAGCGTGCGAGGAGTTCGCCAACCTGGAGAGGTTGGGCATCATCAGGCGTTCGAACAGCCCATGGACTTCCCCGCTACACATGGTCCCTAAAGCTGACGGCTCGTGGCGACCTTGCGGGGATTTCCACAGGTTGAACAACTCCACAGCGCATGACCGCTACCCAATCCGTCATATCCAAGATTTTTCCGTTCATTTGGCAGGGGCACGCGTTTTTTCTAAAATAGACTTTGTCCGCGGTTACCACCAAGTCCCAGTGCGTGCTGAGGACATACCCAAAACAGCGGTGGTAACTCCATTTGGCCTATTTGATTTTTTGCGCATGCCGTTTGGGCTTAAAGGTGCTGCAATCTCCCTTTCGTATTCGTCTACCTGGACGACATCTTGGTAGCCAGTGCGTCTGAAGACGAACACAAAAACCACCTCATGGGAGTTTTCCGGAGGTTGGGAGAGCACGGGTTAATAATCAACCCAGCGAAGTGTCAGTTCAGGGTGACGCATATTGATTTTTTGGGGCATCGCATCTCTCCAGAAGGAGCGGTTCCTCTGCGTGACAAAGTGCGTGCGGTAACAAATTTTCCCCAACCACAAACGGTCAAGGCGTTACAGGAGTTTTTGAGAATGGTGAATTTTTATAACCGTTTCCTCCCCCGCGCAGCGCAGCTCATGCAACCATTGTATGCTGCGCTAAAAAAACAAAAACCCACAAATAAAATCGAATGGTCTCCAGAGCGAGAGCGAGCATTCTCGGAGGTCAAAACAGCCCTGGCAAAAGCTGCGTTGTTAGCACATCCAGACCCAATGGCCCGCATAGCGCTCACTACTGATGCGTCAGATGTGGCCATAGGGGCGGTCGTGGAGCAGCATGTAGCCGGGGCTTGGCAACCGCTCGCCTTTTTCAGCAGGACTTTGCGCGATAGTGAACGAAAATACAGCACATTCGACAGGGAGTTGTTAGCTCTCCACTTGGCCATTCGCCACTTCCAGTTCTAGCTGGAGGGACGCCGTTTCACCGCGTTCGTTGACCACAAGCCGCTGACGTTCGCGATGGCCAAGATTTCAGAACCATGGTCAGGCCGGCAGCAGAGGCAGCTGGCCGCCATCTCAGAGTTTACTATGGATATTCAGCATGTGGCGGGTAAACTGAATGTAGTGGCGGACTGTCTCTCGCGCACCGTGGCGGCCCCGGTCCGCGTAGGGATAGATTATGCAGCCATGGCCGCGGATCAGGTTAGCGACGCGGACGTGAGCGCGCTCCAGTCTGGACCAACAGGGTTAAGGCTGGAGAACAGAGTGCTGCAAGATGGTACGCTCCCCCTAATCTGCGATGTCTCCACTGGGCGACCACTTCCTGTGGTACCAGCTGCGTGACACCACCGCGTTTTTGACTCGATTCATTCTGTGGTGCACCCGGGAGTGCGCGTGTCGGTCAAAATGGTGGGAGAGAAATTTGTATGGCCGAGCCTGCGCAAACAAGTTAGAGAGTGGGCGGCAGCCTGCATGGCTTGCCAACGAGCCAAGGTACACAGACACACGAGAGCTCCCTTGGAGCCGTTTCACATCCCGGCTAAGAGGTTCGATCATGTTCACTTGGACCTCGTAGGCCCCCTCCCGCCGTCACAGGGGTGCACACACCTTCTGACAATGGTAGACCGCACCACACGCTGGCTGGAAGTGGTTCCACTGGTGTCAACCACAGCCGAGGAAGTGGCGTGCGCGTTTTTAACAGCATGGGTAGTGCGCTTTGGAGTTCCGTCGGACATCACGTCCGACAGAGGCCCTCAATTTGTTTCCGAACTTTGGTCAGCAATGGCCCGCAGCCTGGGGGTAACAATCCACCGCACAACCGCGTACAATCCGCTGGCTAATGGGTTATGCGAACGTTTTCATAGGTCATTGAAATCGGCTCTCAGAGCGTCGCTTACGGATGCAAATTGGGTGGACAGGCTACCGTGGGTTTTTATTGGGGTTGCGTTCCGCACCTAAAGAGGATTTAGAAGCCTCCCCGGCCAAGCTAGTTTTTGCGCAGCCACTTCGGCTGCCCGGGGAGTTTCTCCCAGATAATCCTGCACCAGAATGTTCCCCGGCTCAGCGGTTGCAGAGCGGCACAGAATTGGGCACGCTGCCTGGCCCCGTTCACTACAGTTTTCCACGCGTTTTTTCACCTAAGGCTTTAAAAAACGCGGAGTTTGTTTTTGTCAGACACGATGCCCATCGCCCGCCGTTACGACCACCTTATGATGGACCATTTAGAGTGCTGGAAACAGGGGATAAGCATTTTTTGCTAGATTTGGGGGGCAAGAAGGAAAAGATTGGCATAAACAGGCTCAAACCCGCCTTTGTGGTTGCGGACAAAGGCGTGCTGTTGGCCAGGACTCCTCGGCGTGGAAGACCCCCTAGGGGACATTTCCCAGAACACCCACAGGGATTGACTAACAGTTCTCATTCCCAGACAGCAGCACCCCAGCAGGATGGCGCCGCAGAAGTGGTGAAGCCTGCTTACAGCAGATACGGGAGGAGACTGAGGCCCAAGCAGCACGTGGGCTGATGTGTTATGATTTTATCATGACATGCAGACTGTTACTCCGTTGTTCCATCTTAGACGTTTGGGGGGGATCATGTGGGACATATATGCACATATGTATATCACTTTATGCTTCATATGTATGCCACTGTAGGCTTCACATCTCAGATCGAACAAAGGACTGAGTCTCCTTGGAGATAACAGGAGGATGTGAAAGTTAGGCTTTGGTATGCAAAGAGAAGGCCTTGGGGGATTTCCTGTCTGCCAGAGACTTTGGGGGGAGGTGTTAAGATCTAAGAGAAGATGCATTGTGACTGGGGATTAAATACAATGTGACGGTGAGTTTTGAAGGTCCTGGGGTATTTAAAGGATGAATGTCTGGGTTTCTTCCTCTTTCTGTTTTTGTTGATGTTGGAAGATGTGAATAAACCTGAACTCGTGAGATAAACTTTGCCTCGTCATTTTCACATTTCCACAGCGGGAGTAAAACAAAATTGGTCTGTATCATCCTGCTGTCTCCCTCTGTTCGTCATATGCAGAAGTATGTACTTGTAGCGTCATTACGGAGACCAGCAGAAGCAAAAGTACAGTCTGAATAACACAATACAGGTCAATTTCGACACGGAGCGGGGCTTGCTAACACTGGAAGTGGCTTCTTCTTCTACTATTGTGTCGACGTGCGCATGTCAAAATGATTTATTCCATTTAAACATGTGACACATGGAAACGCAGGTCCTAATCAGATCAGCTTTTTCAGGATCCATGTAAACAGTAAAATTCTGATCTGAATTGTGATCAGATTGAAGAAATTTTGTTCATGTAACTGTGGCCATGACTGTTTCAATTAGGTCTGATCAGATTCCTCCTCGCAGCTCTGTCCTTCACCTTCTGCTGCCAGGAACTCCTGACCTTGTTAACCCGGGCAACGTCTCAGCTGGTATGAGTTGCTCTCTGATCTACCATTTCATGAAACTGCTTGCAAATTATTTGAGTACCTCTAGCTTTAGCTGGACTAGCGGCACATTCTTGGCAGATCGAGATATTATCAGGGGCAAGGACCGGCCAAGACAAACTGACTCCAGTATCTGTTGCAGTGACTGACCAGATGATAGGTTTGTTTATCTCTGCTCTTTGTGTAGTGCATGTCACGATGCACTGACTGGCAAAAGTCCACCACAGACCTTGTGACAGATGTACTTATCTGCCAGGATGTCCAGTCTCACCCTGTGTAACTGGGAGTAGTCCACCACAGACCTGTGACAGATATTGTTTTTAGTTCTGCCAGGGTGCCGAGTTTCACCCTCCACGCCGTCGGAAGGGCGGGGTTGCCGGTTGAGCCGACGACGACACGACCCATGAGACCGGTAGTACCGGTTTTCATGGTTATCTGGTGGCAACCAAACCAGTGCCTTACCTGACATGAGTCAGGTTTCAGCTTCCAAAGATGTGATAAACCACAGTTAATTTATGTTTTAACAGCAGGGGGAAGGGGGAGGGCAGTCACTTTTTCCACACAAGGCCATGTCGGTTTGGCTTTTTTTTTACCCTTAATAATGAACACCTTCATTTAAAAACTTCATTTTGTGTTTACTTGGTTTATTTTTGTCTAATATTAAAATTTGTTTGATGATCTGAAACACTTAAGTGTGACAAACATACAAAAAAAAAGAGAGAAATCAGGAAGGGACAAACACTTTTTCACACCACTACTGTATATGTACATAAGAGTGTGGAGTGCAGAACACAAAACTGAGTGAAATAGCCCAATGATTATGAAAAATTTGTACAGTAATGATTTCATGGATGGGTCAATATACATTAAAGTGAGGAGTGCAAAGGCAGGTGAGTTATAGTGATAATTGAAAGGTCTTCAGTTCTGTGCATGTGAGTGTTCAGAGGGATGGGGGGTTGGGGCCTCTGACTGTTTGCAGTTTGGATGGCCAAGGGGAAATTACTGTTTGTCAGTCTGGAGGTGTTGGACCTGATCGATCTGAACCTTCGTCCAGAAGGAAGAAGGTCAAACAGGTGGTAGGCGGGATGTGAGGGGTCTCCTGTGAGGGTCTTGATCCTTCTAAGACAGGAGGATCTGCAGATGTCTTCCAGGGAGGGAACAGGGGCACCGATAATTTTTGGGGTGGTGTTGATGCTCTGCACAGCCATCCTGTTCTCGGCTGTGGAGCCGGCATGACACACACCTAGACAGTAGGTGAGCATGATCTCCACTGAGCAGCGATAGAAGGCAAGCAGCAGCCCCTGGTCCAGGTTGTTCTTCCTCAGGACACGGAGGAAGTGCAGGCGCTGCTGGACTTTCTACACCAGGGCCTTGGTGTTGACAGTCCAGGAGAGGTCAGAGGAGATATGAGTGCCCAGGAACCTTAAGGTGGGGATGCTTTCCACACGGCCACCATTTATGGGGAAGGGGTGGGGGTTCCTTTCTATTATTCCTGAAGTCCAGAATGAGCTCTTTGTTTTTTTGGACATTCAGTTTCAGGTTGTTTGCTTGGCACCACAGCTGTACACACCACGAAGAGAGAGAGAAACAGCATTTCAATTCTACTGTATGTCCTGTACGTATAGAAGTATTGACAATTAAAAATCTTTGAATCTTTGGTGCAAACACTGACTGGTATTTGGAACTGTTCCTAATTCCCTCAACCTTGATAAAGGCCCTAGTTCCAGCTGAAGAAAAACAGCCCCAAAGCATGATGCTGCCACCACCATGCTTCACTGTAGGTATGGTGTTCTTTTGGTGATGAGCAGTGTCGTGTTTGCACCAAATGTGTTACATGATTCTACCTAATCTTGCAAAATAATCCAGTATATTCAAGAGGTGATAATTCAGTAGTCAATCCACTGAAGCCATAATGTAAGGTAAGGCTACACAGCTAGGTAGTGATATTTACACTGCAGCTTTCATCAGTGTGAATCAGCAGTTCTCCTTCCCTCCAAAACATATTCTGACAGTCTTTTTAAAGCTTCTCTTTATATCATAATCCATTTAAATCTGTTCATTATAAGTTAAAACAATATACCTACCGATAGGTGTTCTGAATATTTACCTAAAATGGCTAAAAAATGAATTTAATACCAGGGATTGTCACAGCTGCCATTCACATACCATTATAGAAAGGCCGTTGTTTGGAACTATTTGGCGCTCCATGAACAATGTGACTGGGCAGCGGTGAGTTCAAAGAGTGTCACAACTCTCATTAAAAGACCTGTACAGTTCAAGTTACGCCGGGATCTGATTTGTACATGTAACAAGTAAATTTTCAATCCAATGATTTACAGATTCATAATTTTCTAATGCCCCCTCATGGATCGTCACCTTATCGTGGTGGGGGGGTTTGCGTGCCCCAGTGATCCCAGGAGCTATGTTGTCCGGGGCAATTTGCCTCTGATAGGGTCTCCCAAGACAAACTGGTCCTGGGTGAAGGGCCAGACGAAGAACGATCCAACAGACTCTCATGATAAATTGTATATCAAGGATTCAGTGTACCCCGCCCGGTATGGGGTTACCGGGGCCCCACCCTGGAGCCAGGCCTGGGGGAGGGGCTCGAAGGCTAGCGTCTGGTGGCCGGGTTTCCACCCATGGGACCCGGCCGGGCTCAGCCCGAAGGAGTTACATGGGTCCGCCCTCCAGTAGGTTCACCACCTGCAGGAGGGATCATGGAAGTCCGGTGCTATGTGGATTAGGTGGCAGTCAAAGGCGGAGACCTTGGCGGACTGATCCCAAGCTTTCTAAACTGGCTTTTGGTACGTGGAATGTCACCTCTCTGGTGGGGAAGGAGCCTGAGCTGGTGTACGAGATTGAGCGATACCGGCTAGATATAGTCGGCCTCACCTCAACACACAGCTCCGGTTCCGGAACCAGTCTCCTGGAGAGGGGCTGGAGCTTGGCCTTTTCTGGAGTTGCCCCGGGCGAGAGGCGACGAGCAGGGGTAGGTATTCTTGTATCGCCCCACCTTGCTGCCTCTATATTGGAGTTTTCCCCGGTGGACGAAAGGGTTGCTTCCCTGCGCCTTCGGGTTGGGAAACGGGTCCTGACCATCATTTGTGCCTATGCACCAAATGATGTTTCAGAGTACCCACCCTTTTTGGAGTCTGTGACTGGGGTGCTGGAGGGTGCTCCTCCTGGAGACTCCATTGTCCTACTGGGGGACTTCAATGCGCACGTGGGCAACGACAGTGAAACCTGGAGGGGGGTGATTGGGAGGAACGGCCTGCCCGATCTGAACCCGAGTGGTGTTCAGTTATTGGACTTCTGTGCTAACCACAGTCTGTCTATAACGAACACCATGTTCAAGCATAAGGGTGTCCATATGTGCACCTGGCACCAGGACACCCTAGGCCGCAGGTCGATGATCGATTTTGTTATCGTATCATCAGACCTGCGACCGTATGTCTTGGACACCCGAGTAAAGAGAGGTGCAGAGCTGTCAACTGATCACCACCTGGTGGTGAGTTGGATCCGATGGCAGGGGAGGAAGCCATTCAGACCTGGTAGACCCAAACGTATAGTGAGGGTGTGCTGGGAGCGTCTGGCTGAGGCCCCTGTCCGGGAGGTCTTCAACTCCCACCTCCGGAAGAACTTCAACCACATTCCGAGGGAGTCTGGAGACATGGAGTCTGAATGGGCCATGTTCTCCACCTCTGTTGTTGAAGCGGCAGCCCAGAGCTGCGGCCGCAAGGTGGTCGGTGCATCTCGTGGTGGCAACCCCCGAACCAAGTGGTGGACACCAGTGGTGAGGGGGGCCATTAAGCTGAAGAAGGAGTCCTATCAAGCTTGGTTGGCTTGTGGGACTCCCGAAGCAGCTGAGGTGTACCGGCAGGCCAAGCGGAGTGCAGCTCGGGTGGTTGCTGAAGCAAAAACCCGGGTATGGGAGGAGTTCGGTGAGGCCATGGAACAAGACTTTCGGTCGGCTTCAAAGAGATTCTGGCAAACTGTTCGGCGGCTCAGGAGGGGAAAGCAGCTCCCCGTCCACACTGTGTATGGTGCGGATGGGACACTGTTGACTTCAACTGGGGATATCGTCGGGCGGTGGAAGGAATACTTCGAGGATCTCCTCAATCCCACTGATACGCCTTCCACAGAGGAAGCAGGGTTTGGGGACGAGGGGGATGACTCGCCTATCACAGGGGCTGAGGTCGCCAAGGTGGTTAAAAATCTCCTTGGTGGCCGGGCCCCGGGGGTGGACGAGATTCGCCCCGAGTACCTCAAGGCCCTGGATGTTGTTGGGTTGTCATGGTTGACACGCCTCTGCAACATTGCGTGGAGGTCGGGGGCAGTGCCTTTGGCATGGCAAACCGGGGTGGTGGTTCCTCTCTTCAAAAAAGGGGACCGGAGGGTGTGCTCCAACTTTAGAGGGATCACACTCCTCAGCCTCCCTGGGAAGGTCTATGCCAAGGTACTGGAGAGGAGAGTCCGGCCGTTGGTCGAACCTCGGATTCAGGAGGAGCAATGTGGTTTTCGTCCTGGCCGTGGCACATCGGATCAGCTCTTTACCCTCTCGAGAATTCTTGAGGGTTCGTGGGAGTTTGCCCAACCAGTTTACATGTGTTTTGTGGACTTGGAGAAGGCATTTGACCGCGTCCCTCGTGGATTTTTGTGGGGGGTGCTTCGGGAGTATGGGGTATCGGGCTTGTTGTTACGAGCTATTCGGTCTCTGTACGACCGTTGTGAGAGTTTAGTTCGCATTGCCAACACTCGGTCGGAGTCATTCCCAGTGAGAGTTGGACTCCGCCAGGGCTGCCCTTTGTCACCGGTCCTGTTCATAATTTTTATGGACAGGATTTCTAGGCGCAGCCAGGGAATGGAGGGTGTCATGCTTGGTGACCACAGGATCTCATCTCTGTTGTTTGCAGATGATGTTGTCCTGTTGGCTTCATCCAGCAATGACCTACAGCTCTTGCTGGGACGGTTTGCCGCTGAGTGTGAAGCGGCTGGGATGAGAATCAGCACCTCCAAGTCCGAGTCCATGGTCCTCAGCCGGAAAAAGGTGGATTGTCCTCTCCGGGTTGGGGACAGGCTCCTGCCCCAAGTGGAGGAGTTTAAGTATCTTGGGGTCTTGTTCACGAGTGAGGGGAAAATGGAGCGAGAGATCGACAGACGGATTGGAGCAGCATCTGCAGTGATGCGGACGTTGTACCGGTCTGTTGTGGTGAAGAGGGAGCTTAGTTCTAAGGCAAAGCTGTCGATTTACCAGTCAATCTACGTTCCTACTCTCACCTATGGTCACGAGCTTTGGGTAATGACCGAAAGAACGAGATCGCGGATACAAGCGGCTGAAATGAGCTTTCTCCGTAGGATTGCTGGACTCACCCTCAGAGATAGGGTGAGGAGCTCAGTCATCCGGGAGAGGCTCAGAGTAGAACCGCTGCTCCTCCACATTGAAAGGAGTCAGTTGAGGTGGTATGGGCATCTGATTAGGATGCCTCCTGGACGCCTCCCACTTGAGGTGTTTCAGGCACGTCCCACTGGGAGGAGACCCCGGGGCAGACCCAGGACTCGGTGGAGAGACTATGTCTCCCAGCTAGTCTGGGAACGCCTTGGTATCCCCTCTGAAGAGCTGGAGCAGGTGGCTGGGGAGAGGGAAGTCTGGGCTTCTCTGCTTGAACTGCTGCCTCCGCGACCCGGACCTCCGGAAAAGCGGTAGAAGATGGATGGGATGGATGGAATTTTCTAATGCCTCCTTCACAGCATTATAGTCCCACAGTCACTAACTTGAGTTGAGGAACGCGTACGTCAATAACAGAAACCTGGATTAATAGTGACAGGGACATGGATTTTGGGATTGATAGTTATGAAATGATTTGGAAGAACAGAGAAAACAAGAATCAGGCTGGTGTGGCTCTATTTGTTAACATCAATTCATTATAAGGTGGTGGAAGAAATGTCAACAGTAGTAGATAATTTAGTGGAATGTGTCACAATAGAAATTCTGATGGGAAAAATATGTTAATGTAAGCTGCATGCAAGTATAGAACACCAGGTTCTAATAGAGATACATTTAAGAACTGGATGGAAGAACATTTGACAAAAATCTTAGATTATTACAGTAAATGAAAGCACAAAGGTGCTGATGCCTCACTGCCAGAGCCTTGGCTGAAGTATGCATTCTCAGCTCATCAAAAAATTTTAAGGGTTCTTCTCTAGTCCAAGGACAACCTCTGGTAAAAAGTTCATCCAAATCAATCCAGTAATTTTGGAGTACACGCATGTGCATTGAAAATAATCTGCAGTTCACACGCCCGTACCGTCGGCGGCAGCCAAGAGCCAGCAACCTGATTTGAAGAAAACAGACTGGCAAAAAGACGAACATTTGTTCACCCAGAATTGGTAGACTACTCAGTACTTTCCTCTGGCGGGAGTTTCCGAATGCATGTGCAGTATGGTTCCATTGATGGCAAAGGTGAAATTTTTTTGTGTTTATTTAAAAAACAAAGCGTCATTTCAAAATTCTGGCAAATTAAAAGTTGACAAAATATGGTGATACAATGATACATGCCTTTAGTTGCACTTAATTTTGACCGGGTGAGCTAAAACAGAGAGGCACACACACACACACACACACACACACACACACACACACACACACACACACACACACACACACACACACAAACAGACACACTCAATGATTACTGTATGCCTCTGTTTTCACTGAGGCATAAATATTAGAAGACAATAAAAATGATAATAAAGTGAATGCAGTATATTAAACAGCATAATCAGAAATGTCCCTAGACAGGCTAATGAGCCTCAGCATTTTAATGAAAATTATAACAATATAAACAAGTGACTGTAACAACATTTTACAAATATTGTATGTTGGTGAAAACTTGTCAAAAAAAAAAAAAAAAACATCCACAGAAAATAATGACATTGATTTTATAGAAAGAAATCTTACTTCAAACTTTAATGAAACTGAAGAGAAATTAGATAGACTTCATGGATCCCAAACTGGGAGATATTAATAATGGTAAAACAAAAGATCATGTGATTGTGATGACACAGCTTGTTCATGTCAAAAGTGATTTTTCTTTCAACTCAAAGCTCAGTTCCACAGGGATCTGTCCTAGGCCCTATTCTTTTTACTTTATTTATGCTTCAGCTATGCAAGATTATTAGAAAGTACTGTATACATTTCCATTGTTATGCAGATGGCACATAATTTTCACATCAATGAAGCCAGATGATAGTAATCAATTAGCCAAGTTAGAGGCCTGTCTTAAGGAAATCAAAGCTTGGATGACTTGTAATTTCCTGCTAATAAATTCAGATAAGACTGAAGTCATTTTAGTTGGTCCAAAAAACCTTAGAAATACCTTTCCAAATCAAACTCTCAGTTTGGATGTGGTTACCCTTTCTCTTAATAGTTCTGTGAGGAACCTTGGAGTTATTTTTCATCAAGATCTGTTTTTTATTTCACATGTTAAACTTGTTTCTAAGACTGCCTGCTATCATTTGCGTAATCTTGCCAAGATTAGGAGCATCTTGTCTCAGAGTGATGCTGAGAAACTAATCCACACTTTTGGTAGCTCTTGATTAGATTATTGTAACTCTTTATTATTAGGTTGTCCTAAAACATCTTTAAAAAGTCTTCAGCTGATACAAAATGCTGCAGCAAGAGTTTTAACAGGTACTAGAAAGAGAGATCACATCTCTCCGGTTTTGGCCTCCCTTAGCTTCTTAGTAACATACTGTAAGTAGTGCGCTGGACTTGGGCGCATGCGCACGCAGCGACCGGCAGCTGGTGGAAAAGTCTGTCGTCTGAGTGTCTGTTTTTATGTACTTTTATGCGTTTTTACAAAATCCTTGGTGTCGTTTCTGCCCTGGAATGTTTGTGGACTGTATGGTGAAGAGATCCCTGGTTCCAACAACATGGACTTCCTCCCCTTTCTTGCACTTCTACTACTTTTCCTCCGGCTCTTTGTCTATGAGGTAAACGTGACCGGCATCATGGCGGGCAGAATACATTAGTCCAGGGACATGTTGCTGCATTTAAACACGGTTGATGCAGCGGCTGTGATTGAGCCTAAGCCGCAACTGCCGGACTTTATTTTGAGAGACGGACACAGCGGTGAAAAGAGAGACGGGAGAGACGGCAGAAGGAAGCGCGGAAAGCATGGCGGTGTGAAATTGCACCTGAGAAGACGTCAGTTTGGTAACATTCCTCTTTCTTCTATAATTTTTGGGAACGTACAGTCTCTGAGAAACAAGGTGGATTAAATTCAAGGGAATGTACGCTACCAGAAGGACTTTAAGAACTGCTGTGTCATGGCTTTCACGGAATCTTGGCTTATTGCGCATGACCAAGACGCGGACCTGTGGATTGACGGCTTTGGAGCCCCACTGCGCTCAGATCGGCAGGGAGAGGTAACGGGGAAGCGTCAGGGGGGCGGCGTATGTTTATACATTAATAAGCAGTACTGCACATCTGTCACGGTCAGAGAGCGCATCTGTACACCCGATGTGGAGCTGCTGTCTGTGTCACTACACCCCTTTTATTTGCCTCGCAAGTTCCCCCAGCTTTTCATCACAACTGTGTACATTCACCCGAGGGCAGACGTTGAATCTGCCTGCAGCACCATCTTTGATGTGATCCAGCAGCTGCAATCAATTTCTCCAGAGGCGCCAAACTTACATTCTTGGGGATTTTAGCCATGTTTCTTTAAAGAAGACACTTAAAAACTTTTATCAGTATGTCTCCTGCCCAACCAGGCAAAAAAAGACATTGGACCTGTGCTATGGATCTATTGAGAGGGCCTATAAATCACTCCCCCTTCCTCCTGTAGGATCCTCAGATCACAACCGTGTACATTTGCTGCCCACATAGAAAACTGCTCTCAGAAGAGGCAAGGTGGAGACGAGAGACATTGATGTGTGGACAGAAGATTCAGTGCACAGCCTCCAGGAATGCTTTGACTGTACAGACTGGGGGATGTTCACACTGTCCTGCGGAGATGATTTGGACTCTTTTTTTTTTTTGTTACTTATTTGTACCTGTAGGTAGATTTGTTTTGCAGTCTGGTGGCAAGCCACCAGCTGCCGGTCGCTGTGTGCGCAAGCGCCCCTTAACTCCCTAACCTGCATGTTTTTGGCGTGTGGGAGGAAACCGGAGAAATCCCAGTGTAAACCCACGCAACGCGGGGAGAACATGCAAACTCCACACAGATCACTGTTGGTCGGGGGCTGGGATCGAACCCATGATCCCCGCGCTCCCCCGGCCGAGGGTAAAACTGTGCTGCCACAGTGCTAACCACTGCGCCACTGTGCAGCCCAACCAGGGTGGGGACGTCACATGGTGGATGTCACATGCTCATACATGGCTTTCTGTAAAAATAAGATCGTTCCATGTAAACGTGTCAAAATATATCCCAACAACAAGCCATGGGTTACAAAATTAGTTAAATCCTGCTTACAGAGGAAAGCACTTGCCTTTAAATAGGGGTCTGTTTCTGAGCTACAGGTTGCCACAAAAGAGCTGAAGTTCGAAATTTTAAGAGCAAAACAGAATTATAAATCAGAATTGGAAAGAAAGATGGCAACAAAGAAACTTGGTTCAGCCTTGGCCAGTATGAAAACTATTGCAGGCCTTCAGAGCACAGAGCGCAGTAATCGTGTGTTTTTAGATGGTTTTAATTCAGACACAGAGCTGGCTAATGCTCTTAATTGTTTTTATGGTCATTTTGACTCTTTTGTTTTTAACACAGAAACCCAAGATTTGAAACAGAAACTCAAGACAATCAGCACTTTAATATTGAGGTGCAGGATGTTAAAAGGGAGTTCTGCGCTGTAAAAGTGAACAAAAGTCAGGGCCCTGATAATATATGTGGGCGTTTGGTAAAGTCCTGTGCACATGAACTGAGTCCTATATTTCATTACATTTTCAATAAGTCCTTACAGACACAACATGTGCCTAAGATCTGGAAAAAAGCTGCGGTTGTTCCCGTTCCAAAATCCAGCTGTCCTAAAACGGTAAATGACTTTAGACCAGTTGCTTTGACTTCAATTTTAATGAAAATTTTTGAAAAACTGGTCAGATGTGAGGTCCAAAAGCAGACTGAACATGCATTGGATCCTCTGCAGTTTGCTTATAGGCCTAACAGAGGAGTGGAGGATGCCACTGTCACTCTGTTTAACATGCTTTTTAAACATCTGGATTTTAATGGGACACACACCAGGCTTTTATTTGTGGACTTTTCCTCCGCCTTTAATACAATCCAACCTCATATCTTAGTTGAAAGGCTCCTGCAACAATTTGATTTGAGCAATAATCTGGTGGGTTGGATTCTGGATTTCTTAACCAACAGGACGCAGAGAGTAAGGGTCAATGGTACATTGTCTGACCTAAAGTGTTCTTCTACTGGCTCTCCTCAGGGGTTTGTGTTGTCACCACTACTCTTCATCCTGTACACAAACATGTGTCGGAGCAGACATGACAACAGACACATTATAAAGTATGCTGATGACTCAGTCATTGTCAGTCTCCTCCAGGATGGTGAGAGTGGCCACGGCCCAGTAGTTGATGATTTTGTTCACTGGTGTGAGGATTCCTACCTGCAGCTGAATACGACGAAAACTAAAGACATGATTATTGACTTTCGGAGGAAAAATCCCAGGCACAAAGTCACCATACTAAAAGGCCCGACCACTGAATGTATACAATCCTACAAATATCTTGGGACGATTATTGATAGTAATTTAAACTTTGAAGAGAACTGTGAATGGGTGTGCAAAAAGAGTCAGCAACATTTGCATTGCTTGAGAAAACTTGCACGCTTCCAAATTGACCGAATCATAATGACAATGTTTTATCGGGCTTTTATTGAATCTGTTTTATCCTTTTCTTTAGTGTCATTGTTTGGTCAGATAAAATTGAAACAGAGGAAATCCTTGGATCAGGTAGTTAGATGGTCCAGTCGTTTGCTTGGTGAGCGACAGCTGAGCCTTAAATCCCTGTACACCAGACAAGTACAGAGGATTGCTACTCCATTTTAAATGATGACTCCCACCCTTTGCACTGCAACTTTCAGCTTCTTCCCTCAAGACGGAGGTTTCCTGTCCCAAAAAGTAAAACCCAGCGCTACAAAAACAGCTTTGTTCCTGCTGCTGTCAAAGAGTTGAACAAGTTGTAACAATATATTGCACATAATTTAGGTACCTATTTATTAACTCCATTTTATATTTACTTATTTTTGTAGGATGTTACTTGGGTTCTCAATATATTATTGGGTTTTAGACCTTTGAGTTTTTAACCTCTTTGACTAGTTTTTAACTTTTAATATGACCATTCTCTCTTACCTCTGGTTTTTCTCCCAATTCTTTGTCTTTTTATACCCTGATTGATGGAGCCTTGAGTACTCTTATCATGTTTATAGTCAGCTTCATATGTGCCTGTGTTTGTGTCTATGTTGAATGTAATTTGTGGCTTGTAAATATGGATGTCACCAGACTGCAAAACAAATCTACCTACGGGTACAAATAAAGTAACCTGAACCTTTGTTGGCTTCCCATAGAGTTTAGAATTAATTTTAAAATCCTTCTTGTCACTTAGAAAGCTCTAAATAATCGGGCCCCTTTTTATTTAAAATATCTCATACTACCCTATTATCCTAACAGAGTACTATGCTCCCAAAATGCAGGATTACTTGTACTACCTAGAATCTCCAAAAGTACAGAAGGAGGCAGAGCCTTCAGTTATCAAGCTCCTCTCCTGTGGAACCAGCAGCCAATCTGGATTCGGGAGTCAAACTCAATCTCTGTTTTTAACAATAGGGTTAAAACCTTCCTTTTTGATATAGCCTATAATTTGGGGGTGGGGTGGGGATCATGTACCTCTGAACCCTCACTTAGTTATCCTGCTAATAGGTTTAGACAGCCGGGGGACCTCCAACAATGCAATGGGCTTCACTTCTTTCTTAGCTCTCAATGAAATATTTTTGCTTGTCATTAATATCTGTTTGTTCTCTCCCATAGATTGAGTCCCATCATGCCGTTTGCTCTCTATATGTCTGTTCTTTTCTTCTTCTTCTCTATCCCCTCACCCCCCAGCCAGTCGCAGGAGATGACTGCCCCTGCTTGAGCCTGGTTCTGCTGGAGGTTCCTTCCTGTTAAAAGGGAGTTTTTCCTCTCCACCATCACCAAGTGCTTCTTCACAGGGGATCGCCTGATTGCTTGGGTCTTTCTGCAATTGTGTGGGTTTCCCCTACAGTTGAAAGCGCTATGAGATGACTTATCGTGAAATGGTGCTATATAAATAAAGTTGAATGGAATTCAACATTCTAAAAGAAAATTTGATACAATTTAAGCACACATTTACTGGATAAACACATGAAAGGTATTTCATTGTCTTTTTCCTTTGTTCATCAGTTCACAATGCACTTTTGTTGTTTACCATTTTATCTGATTATTTCCATATTCAAAATAAAGTATTCAATTAATTAATGAGTTACTAAAATACACAAATGGAGGAAATGACATCTACTACATTTAATTTTTGTGGAGGGGAGGACACTCCAGACCCTGACAACAATGCCCCAACAATTTAAAAGCAAACTAAAAAAGTAAATTAAAGAGGAGAAAAAAAAAAAAAAAACAGGCTAAAATAGAACACGAATGAATGAATGAATTTATTTCGGATAATACAGTACAGGTTAAAAGAAACTGTATAATATAACAACAAGGTCAAATTAGACAAAGACTCCTTCTACTAAACAATTCCACATGAGTTATCCGAAATGGGTGATGGCTGAAGCCGTAGCTTATATTGCCCACCCATATTCCATCCAAGAATTCAAAGAAAAAAGAGTAAACAAGACAAGAGTGATTACAATTTAGAACAAAGCTAAGACAAAGTGTGACTGAGAGAAAAAAAAAAGAAAACTAAGCTAAGCTAAGTTAAGCGGTTACTATTCAAGACAAATCTAAGACAGAATGTCACAGAGAGAGAAAAAAAAAAAAACTAAGCTACAACACAACACAGGCTGGATATGTCAATCCTTATGTGAGTTTACATGTCGTCTTGTAAATATGTTTGGAGTATTTCTTCCTTTAGTTTTTGTTTAAATTGTCCAAGCGTTTTACATGATTTTAATTCAGGTCCATAATTGTTCCATAATCTGACTCCTTGCACTGAAATACAGTGTTGCTTGGTGGTTGTTCTCACTGTAGGCTTTTGAAATATACATGTTCCTCTGAAGTGATATCGTTTCTCCCTTGTTTGGAACAACTTTTGGATATTTGCTGGCAGTGATAAATTCTTCACTTTGAACATTATTATTGCGGTTTTAAAGTCAACCAGGTCTTTCAACTTGAGAGTTTTTTGTTTAAGAAAAAGTGGGTTTGTTGGTTCCCTGTAAGCTGCTTTGTTTATTATTCTAATAGCTCTCTTTTGAAGCATAAAGAGTGGATATATGTTTGTTTTGTATGTATTTCCCCATACTTCATTACAATATGTCATGTATGGGAGTATTAATGAATGATACAAGGTGTATAGTGTGGGTTGATTCAGCAAATATTTCACTCTGTGTAATATTGCAATTGATTTGGAAACTTTACCTTTAATATAATTAATATGTGACTTCCAACACAGTTTGTTATCAATTATTACTCCAAGGAATTTAGTTTCAGATACCCTTTCAATCTCTACACCATTTACACTGAGTTTGGGTACTGGATTGTTGTGATGGTTGTTAAAGACTATAAATTTTGTCTTACTTAAATTGAGCGTTAATTTGTTTGAATCAAACCACAGTTTAAGCTTTCCTAATTCCTTCCCGAGTGTATCCAGAAGTTGTTCCAAATTGTTTCCACTGCATAGCAGATTAGTGTCATCGGCAAACAATATTAAGTCCATTTTTTCTGAGACTTTACATTTATCGTTTATATACATATTGAATAATAATGGTCCCAAAACTGAACCCTGTGGGACTCCACAGGTGACCTTCAGCAACTTTGAGTTTTTGTTGCTAACACATACATACTGATATCTATTCTTTAAGTAACTACTTAACCAGGACAGTGCTACCCCTCTAATACCAGAATTTTGTAGTTTCTTTAATAATAAATTATGATCTACTGTATCAAATGCTTTTTTAAGATCTAGGAATACTCCAACTGAATACTCTTTATTTTCAATGGCTGTTGATATTTTTTCTGTAAATTCCATTAGGGCATATGCAGTTGTCCTCTTGTGTCTGAACCCATATTGCTGCTCACATAATAAATCATTCTTCAGTATGAAGTTGTCAATTCTCTCATAGAAAATTTTTTCAAGTATCTTGGAAAATTGCGGTAATAGTGAAATTGGTCTATAGTTTGAGAGTTCCCCTCTGTCGCCCGTCTTGTATATCGGAATTACTTTAGCTATTTTCATTGCATTGGGAAATATACCTGATTGGAGAGACAGGTTGCAGATATACGTCAGTGGTTTTACTATGCATTCGATAACAGTTTTGACTAGTAGCATGTCAATACCATCACAGTCAGTAGATGTTTTACTTTTGAACGATTTAACAATTTCAATGACCTCTCTTTCGTCTGTGTTCTTTATGAAGATGGAGTCTTTTACAGCAGTGTTATTGCATATTGTATCACCTGTTGGCACCATAGTGGGTATTTCTCGGGCCAGTTTAGGTCCAATGTTAACAAAAAAATTATTAAATTCATCTGCAGGTGAAGCAATATTCACACTCTGAGTCGTTTTATTATTTTTTGGAATATTAGTTGGGTAGCTTGTATTTCTGCTTTTATTTCCAAGGATACTGTTGAGTATTGTCTATGTATTTTTTATATTGTCTCTGTTTTTCTCCAGTTCTTTACTGTAATAGTCTCTTTTACTACATCTTATTATATATGTTAACTTATTTTTGTATGTTTTATACCGCTGCTCTGCTTCTTTTGACACGAAAGAAATTAAAGTTACAATACATTGTAGGCTACTGAAAGGTCGCAACCAGTAGGAGAGTTTTTAACCTTGATATAAAACAGCTGTGAGTTTCAGCAGCCCTGATGCTTTCTGGGAGTTTGTTCCATATGTGAGGGGCATAAAAATTAAACGCTGCCTCACCATGTTTGGGTCTAACGCTGGGAACAGATAGTAGGCCTTACCCTGATGACTCGAGGACTCTGAGTGGTTCATAATGGACCAGAAGATCTGACATGTATTTTGGCCCCAAACTATTCAGAGCTTTATAAACCAACAACAGTATTTTTACAATCTATTCTTTGACAGACAGAAAGCCAGTGTAAAGATCTGAGAACTGGTGATATGTGATCCACTTTCTTGGTCTTAGCGAGGACTTGAGCTGCAGCATTCTGAACCAACTGCAGCTGTCTGATGGACTTTTGAGGGAGACCTGTGAGGACAGCATTACAGTAGTCCAGTTTACTGAAGATAAAGGCATGCACAAGTTTTTCCAGATCCTGCTGAGACATGTTACATGTTCTTAAAGTTTTACTAGGCTGACTTCAATACTGTCTTTATGTGGCTGTTAAAATTAAGGTCTGAGTCCAGGACGACACACATATTTCTGGCTTGGCTGTCGGTTTTTAGCATCATTGATTGAAGCTGAGTACTAACTTTGAGTCTTTCTTCTTTGGACCTGAAAATTATCATTTGGTTTTGTCTTCATTTAACTGAAGAAAATTCTGGCACATCCACTCTGTAATTTGACCAATGCATTTGAAAAGGGTTTTAATTTGACCATAGTCTCCTGGTGAGACGGTTATGTAGATCTGGGTATCATCTACATAGTTATAGAACATAAAAAAAAATTTTGTGAGTTGTCTGTGTTTTTTTAAACTGATTTAAGACAATTTTGCGCTGTTGAATCTGAAAATGATATCCATTTTTCTCAATCAGGTCAGGTTTTTATGCTAAGTTGTAAGCAGTTGTACAGCAGTTGTTCTGTAAATTGAATAGTAGACACTGATAAAGGAAAGTACATGTAAATTGAATGTTACATCATCATTGTTCAAAATTAAGAGAATTTCAAGAATTAAAAAATAATTTTGCATCATATAAAGGTAAAATACGGTACCCATACATGTAAACAAAAACGTAATAAACATGTGGCCATAGTTCAAAAAGTTGGCCTGATTGAGCAAAACCAATGTGATTTTTGGATTCAGCACATCAAAATTGTCCTAAATCAGCTAACCCCCCCCCCCCAAAAAAATAGACAATAAATTTGGTTTTGAACAGTGTTATATTTTGTTGTTTTTCTATGATTTGAGCTAGTGGGAACATATAGATGTTTATATAGATGGATTTAATATTGTTTGCCAATGACACTAATCTATTATGCAGTGGAAGCAATTTGGAACAACTTTTGGATACACTCGGAAAGGAATTAGGAAAGCTTAAACTTTGGTTTGATTCAAACAAATTAACGCTCAATTTAAGTAAGACAAAATTTGTAGTTTTTAACAACCATCACAACAACTTAGTATCTAAACTCAGTGTAAATGGTGTAGAGATTGAAATGGTATCCGAAACTAAATTTCTTGGAGTAATAATTGATAATAAACTGTGTTGGAAGTCACATATTAATTATATTAAAGGTAAAATATCTAAATCAATTGCTATACTATACAGAGTGAAATATTTGCTGAATCAACCCACACTATACTGTATACTTTGTATCATTCATTAATACTCCCATACATGACATATTGTACTGAAGTATGGGGAAATACATATAAAACAAACATATATCCAGTCTTTATGCTTCAGAAGAGAGCTATTAGAATAATAAACAAAGCTGCTTACAGGGAACCAACAAACCCACTTTTTCTAAAATTAAAAGCTCTCAAGTTGAAAGATCTGGTTGACTTTAAAACTGCAGTAATAATGTTTAAAGTGAAGAATCTATCACTGCCTGCAAATATCCAAAAGTTGTTCCAAATAAGGGAGAAACAATATCATTTCAGAGGAACATGTATATTTCAAAAACCTTCAGTGAGAACTACCACCAAGCAACATTGTGTTTCAGTGCAAGGAGTCAGATTATGGAACGATTTTGGACCTGAATTAAAATAATGTACAACGCTTGGACAATTTAAACAAAAACTAAAGGAAGAAATACTCCAAACATATATACAAGATGACATATAAAATCACATCAGGACTGTCATATCCAGTCTGCGTTGTGTTGTAGCTTAGTTTTTTGTCACATTTTGTCTTATCTTTGTTTTGAATTGTAATCGCTCTTGTTTTGTTTTTCTTTTGAATTCTTGGATGGAATATGGGTGGGCAATATAAGCTGTGGCTTCAGCCATCACCCATTTCTGATAACTTATGCTGAACTGTATAATCAGAGGAGTTATTGTCTAATTTGATCTTGTTGGATTTTCTTTACCCCTTTGTTATATTCTTCAGTTTCTTTTAATCTGTACTTTTAATCTATCCGAAATAAAGATTCATTCATTCATTCAAAAGCAAAGGTCCAAAAATGGAATCTTGGGGAATGCCACAGGTTAATTTTGTTCGCTTGGATTTGTAGTTACCTAGAGACACATAACAGTCTGTCTTTTAAATACGACTCAAACCAGCCAAGCACTGTACCAGAAAGTCCAGAGCAGAGTCAATAAGCAGATGATCTGATGATAGACTTTTTTCACAAAATGTGTAGTTTTATTAAAGTCTCTGAAATTTAAAGAACAATTCATTCACACAAAAGAAACTTAATCCTCAAAATAAAGATGTACAGACATTACTGGACTACAGCACCTCAACTGTGAGTTCTCATGTGATAAACCAAAACACTGAATGAAGTGTTTCCCACATATTTTACAAGACTAAAGCTTCTTGCTTGTGTGAATTCTTATGTGAGCTTTCAAAGTACCACGCTGATTAAAACTCTGCCCAGATGTTTCACAAGAAAATGGCTTCTCACCTGTGTGGCTTCTCATGTGAGTTTTCAAAGTACCACGCTCATTAAAACTCTGCCCACATGTTTCGCAAGAAAATGTCTTCTCACTGTTTTATTTATTTGCATCTCATTTCCTTACAAGTGCAATGGGCCCCAACCAGGGGTCTATGATTACACTTTAAATCAAAAAGCTTTGTATCCAAGGGCTCTCTTTAAGAGAGAGACTGTTCCTCTGATTGCTGAGATCTGTATTTCACAGATGCTAGGGCAGCCGGGTATTGCTTGTAGATATTTTTTCAAGTTCTTCTTAACCATCCCAATTGCTCCCACCACAGGTATAATATCTGCATCCTTCAAATTCCAGGTGCTCCTTAGGTCGTTTTTGAGGTCTTGATATTTTGTTATTTTTTCTCTTTCTGCTCTGTTGAGGCCGTAGTCGTTTGGTCTGGTTACATCGATTAATTTGGCAGTTTTGTCCTTTTTGTTCAAGATAACTAGGTCCAGTTTTATTGCTCCTCCTTCAATGTGTCTTCCAGTTGGGATTTCCTTGTCATAAAAGATGGTAATATCTCCGTTGGAGCTAACTGGCTCTGGATCGTGCTCCCATACTGGTCCTTTTACTTCTATTTTGAATTCTTTGCATATTTTCCAGTGTATATAACGGCAGATCTTGTTGTGGCGAGCAGTGTAGTGTCCATCGGCCATCAGGACCTGGCAGCCGGAGAGTAGGTGGCTTACACTCTCCACCGCTACATGACAGAATCAACATTTGTCACTCTGTGACAATCCTGCCATTTTTTTTAAACCATTGGTTAGAAGTCCCTGGTCTTGTGCTCCAACCACTAGTCTCTCCTCATCATACCCCAGATCTCCATTCCTGATCCAGCGCAATGTCTCTTCCCTATCAATATAATCCCTATTGAGTTCCTCCTGGAAACGTCCTGCTCGCTTATGTTGTTTCCATCTTTCTTTTCTTTCCTCCTGTGTCCTTTTGCTGTATTTTTCTCTCGTCTTTCTGGCTATTTTTGTTGCTGGGTTTTGCTGACTAGCTTTCATGTTATCTAATAAATCTGCTGCAAAGGTCTCGGCTTGTTTAGTTATGGATGTGTTAACGCTGAGGGTTTCATGATGTTGGGTGACCTTTTCCACCGTCTCATCATTAGCGCTTTTTAGGTATTGACCAATGCTTATTATTGTTGCCCTGTAGGCCTGGTTCATTTCAATTAGGCCCAGCCCTCCCTCTTTACATGGCATATATATCCTATCTAGGCATTGGTTTCTGTATGTTACCTTATGAAGGGTTAGGGTCTTCCTGGTCCGAACATCCAACTTGTCCAGTTCCCCCTGTGGCCAGTCTATCACCCCAAATCCATATGTGGCAACTGGTACTGCCAACTGGTTTATTGCAGTGATCTTATTTTAGGTGTTAAATTTGATTTACAGATTTTCTTTAGGCGATGTTGGTATTCTTTTTTGACCATTTCCCTCATTTTTCTGTGTTCAATAGTTGTGTTTTCTTCTATGCCCAGATATTTATATGCCGACTCCCCTGCCAGGTCTTTGATATGCTTACTGTCTTCTATTTGGATATTTTCTGATGCTGTTTTCTTTCCTTTTTTTAATTGTACATTTTGCACACTTGTCAAGTCCAAATTCCATGGAGATGTCTTTTGAAAACATGTGAATGGTACTGACAAGTTGATTCAGTTTTTGTTCAGATTCTGCGTAGAGCTTGAGGTCGTCCATGTAGAGCAGATGATTCACTCTCTTGCTCCCTTTTCTTGTTCTGCCTTTGCTTAAGTCATACCCGATGTCAAGGTCTGATAAGATTTTGCTTAAGGGGTCAATACACAGACAGAAGAGCAGTGGCGAAAGGCTGTCCCCCTGGAATATTCCTCGCTGGATCCTGATGTCTGGGATTGTTATTTGTCCTTCTTTGTGGTTAAGCGTAATTGTGGTTTTCCACTTAGCCATCTGGACCTCCAGAAAAGTTTTAATCTCTGGGCTGATGTTATACAGCTCCAGACAGCGTATTATCCAGGAGTGGGGGATGCTGTCGAATGCCTTTTTGTAGTCGATCCACGCCATGCTTAAGTTTCTCTCACGCCTCTTGCAGTCTTCCAGGATGGTTTTATTAATGAGTAGTTGTTCTTTGGCTCCCAGCTTATTTCTTATACAGCCTTTTTGCTGTGGTTGCAAGTAGTTTTCTGCGTCCAGATGTTCATAAATGGCCTCAGTAATGATTCCTGTCAGCCATTTGTATGTGGTCGGGAGGCAACAGATGGGTCTGTATTTATTGACTTGTTGGGTTTCAAGACTCTTGGGCAGGAGTATGGTGTTACCATATGTGAGCCACTCTGGTGCTTCTTCCTCTCCCCTAACAAGTCGGTTAAATGTCTCTGCGTAGTGTTTATGTAGTGCTGTTATCTTTTTGAGCCAGAAGTTTGGTATTTTATCTATTCCAGGGGATTTGAAGTTAAGGTATTTCCTGATTTTTTCTTGAGCTGTTTCTTCTGTGATTTTTAATGAGGGCATCTGTTGTTTTCCTTTATTTTTCTCAGCAATGGTTTGAATCCAATTATTATTTTTATGTTGAACTGGGTCCTCAAACAGATTTCTCCAGAATGTTTCCAGTTGGGTTTTCTCAGGAGGTACCTCTACTTCTATAGTTTCGTCTATAAACCTCCTGTAGACCTGTTTTGGGTTTTGTGCAAATAATTTATTTATCAGTTTTGAGTTCTCTCTCCGTTGCCTGTTTCTGATTTGGGCTGCTAGGCCTTGACTTGCGCCTGGTGCTCTGCTATTTTTCCTATTATTTGCTCTTTCCTGATGTTATATTTTTCTTGGATTCTGTTGATTACTCTCAGTAATTTAGTATTGCAGTTTTGGTTCTGTATATAATAAGTCATTTGAGAAATTTCTGCCCTAAATCGATTAATTTTTCCTTGAAGTTTATTTTTCCAAATGGGTGTGGAGATTTTTGTTTTGGTTTGACGTTCAGTTTTTTTCTTTATGCTGTGGAGCTAGCTTACTCTGCACATACCACGCTGCACCAAAGTTTATGCAGTTAAGCTCTGTCAGACTGACCCCCTAAGGTACGAGTTCACATAGGCCTCTGTTGACCTTTTGCAGTAGTAATTTGAATTCTTTATTGTCTTTAAGCTTAATTAATTTACGACGTTCTTTCATTGTCATTTTTTTCACAGTCTTCTCACCTGTGTGGCTTCTCATGTGAGTTTTCAAATTACCACGCACATTAAAACTCTGCCCACATGTTTCGCAAGAAAATGGCTTCTCACTGTTTTATTTATTTATATCTCATTTCATTACAAGTATAATGGGCCCCAACCAGGGGTCTATGGTTACACTTTAAATCACAAAGCTTTATATCCGAGGGCTCTCTTCAAGATAGAGACTGTTCCTCTTAGTGCCGAGATCTGTATTTCACAGATGCTAGGACAGCCGGGTATCGCCTGTAGATATTTTTTTCGGTTTTTCTTCACCATCCCAGTTGCTCCCACCACCACAGGTATTATGTCTGCTTCCTGCAGGTTCCAGGTGCTCCTTAGGTCATTTTTGAGTACGCTCTATACTGGGAAAGGCAGATGAGCTAGCGGCTATCTGTCGTTATGATAGCACATATCGCGAGTGCTCTCTCCTTTTGTTTACTGAGACGTGGCTAACTGAACTAGCAGCAGATGCTAACATTGAGCTGGAGGGTTTCCACATGATACGGGCTGACCGAACACCAGACAGTGGCAAAGCTAGGGGCGGTGGAGTGATAATGTATGTTAACAACAACTGGTGCAGACCAGGACATATCACTGTTAAACAACGACACTGCAGCAAAGGCATTGAGTTGCTAGCTGTTAGCATGAGGCCTACATATCTCCCGAGAGAACACTCACACGTGATCTGCATTGTTGTTTATGCAAATCCGACGGCGAACGCTGGGACAGCGCGTGACGTCATCCATTCAGTAACCAGCAGGCTGCAGACAGAACACCCAGATGCTCTTCTCCTCATCTCAGGCGATTTCAACCATGTTTCACTGTCTCCCATTCTACCCACGTTCACCCAATATGTCACATGCCACACTAGAGACAATAAAACACTGGACTTATTCTACGCAAACACTAAGGAGGCGTACACCTCATCACAACTCCCCCCACTCGGGAGATCGGATCACAACTTGGTTCATCTCCGGCCGGTGTACAAACCCCTAGTGCACAGACAACGTCCGGCCATGCGCACAGTGGAGTTATGGTCTGAGGAGACAATGGACACTCTAAAAGGCTGTTTTGAAGCCACCGCCTGGAAGCAGCTCTGCGATCCACATGGTGAGGACATCGATGGCCTCATTCACACCTTCACGGGCTACCTCAGCTTCTGTGTGGACAAATCCGTTCCCACCAAGACCATACGGTGTTGCTCAAACAACAAACCCTGGATCAACCCTGAGATAAAAATACTTCTGAGAGAGAAGAAGAGGATCTTCAGGTCGGGGAATAGGGAGATGCTGAAGTCCGTACAGAGGGAGCTGAGGAGAAAGATCAGAGAAGGCAAGGACAGCTTCAGGAAGAAGATGGAGGACAAGTTGCAACAGAGCGACATCAGCGGGGTCTGGAGAAACCTCAAAACCATCTCTGGGCTCCAGAATACCTCCCCCCAGGCCACGGGGGGCAGGGAGTGGGCGAACAACCTGAATCTGTTTTTCAATAGGTTTGACCATCCGCCCTCCCCCCTGACTGCACAACAACCACTGCTGCCTCTAAAGAAATCAAGTCCTGCTGCCCACTCCCCACTCCACCAACACCCCCCCACCCCCAACACACAGCCCCCCATCCTGACCCTGACCAGGACCCAGGTGAGGACGGAGCTGAGGAAGATCAAGGCGAGGAAGGCGTCGGGACCGGACGGCATCAGCGCAAAGCTCCTCAAGTCCTGTGCAGACCAGCTGTGTGGGATTGTGACATACATCTTCAACCTGAGCCTGAAGCTGGGGAGGGTACCACAGCTGTGGAAAACATCTTGTGTGGTACCTGTACCAAAAACTTCCCACCCCAAAGACCTGAACAGCTACAGACCGGTGGCCTTGACGTCCCACTCGATGAAGACCCTGGAGAGACTGCTCCTTGCTCACCTCCGCCCCCTGGTGGAACCAGCGATGGATCCACTCCAGTTCGCCTACCAGCATGACATTGGGGTGGAAGATGCAGTGATCTTCCTCCTTCACCGTTCTCTGTCCCACCTGGAGAAGCCCGGGAATATGGTGAGGATCATGTTCTTTGACTTCTCCAGTGCTTTCAACACCATCCAACCGATGATCCTGAAGGACAAGCTGCTGTGCGCAGGGGTGGACCAGCACCTGTCATCATGGATCCTGGACTACCTCACGAACCGGCCTCAGTTTGTGAGAACCCGGGACTGTGTGTCCGACACGATCATCAGTAGCACGGGGGCCCCCCAGGGAACGGTGCTGGCTCCCTTCCTGTTCACTCTTTATACTGCGGACTTCTCACACAACACAACACACTGCCATCTACAGAAGTTCTCTGATGACTCGGCGATCGTTGGCCTCATCTTCAATGGAGATGAAGCTGAATACAGAGGGCTTATCCAGGACTTCGTAGACTGGTGCCATCGGAACTGCCTCCAGATCAATGCAAGGAAAACTAAGGAGCTGGTGGTGGCCTGCCGCAGGCATGGGCAGCCCCTCACAGCACCAGTAAATATACAGGGAACAGACATCGAGATGGTGACATCCTACAAGTACCTGGGTGTTCATCTGAACAATAAACTAGACTGGTCACACAATACTGACGCACTCTACAAGAAGGGACAGCGCAGGCTGTTCCTGCTGAGGAGACTCAGGTCTTTTGGTGTACAAGGGGCGCTGCTGAAGACATTCTATGACACAGTGGTGGCATCAGCCATCACTTTTGGAGTGGTCTGCTGGGGCAGTGGCATTACAGCAGCCGATAGGAAGAGTCTGAACAAACTGATTAAGAAAGCTAGCTCTGTCCTGGGGCAGCGCCTTGATCCGGTGGAGGAGATAGGAGAGAGAAGGACGGTGGCTAAACTGTCATCTCTGCTGGAGTCCGAGTTCCACCCTATGCAGGATGTACTGAATGCACTGAGGAGCTCATTTAGCAGCAGACTACATCATCCCAGATGCACAACCGAGAGGTTTCGTAGGTCCTTCCTACCAACGGCTGTCAGACTGTACAACCTAAGCAGGGCTGCTCGCAGAGATAGCAAAAAGACGTAACAATCTAATAGTTTTTAAATGCAAAAGATGCAATAGACTTACACAATGGTCCCCTCCGGCATACAACTAGGAAAATACCGGTCGCTATGGAGGGTGAGAATATGTATGGGCACATAATCATACCATGTAGGATAACTAAGTAGAGGGTTATGCTGTTTCATCCCATCTAGCAACAATGCTCTGCACTGTGTGTGTTTATATATTTACATATTTATTCCATCTAGCTACAATGCTCAGCACTGGGTGTGTTCATATTTATATATCTATATATTTATTCCATCTAGCTACAATGCTCCGCACTGTGTTTTTATATATCTATATATTTATTCCATCTAGCTACAATGCTCCGCACTGTGTGTGTTTATATACTTACATATTTATTCCACCTAGCTGCAATGCTCCGTACTGTGGGTGTTTATATATTTACATATTTATTCCATATAGCTACAATGCTCTGCACTGTGTGTTTATATATTCATATATTTATTCCATCTAGCTACAATGCTCTGCACTGTGTGTCTGTGTGTGTGTATATATATATTTAATAGTAATATGTACATATGTATATTAGCTGCTCTTGCTTGATTGTTTTTTTTTTTTCTTGCCTTCTGATTGTTGCTCTGAGTGTTGTTATCCCTGTGCTGTTGCAATCCTGGAATTTCCCCGTTGTGGGACTAATAAAGGCTTATCTTATCTTATCTTATCTTATATTTTGTTATTTTTTCTCTTTCTGCTCTGTTGAGGCCGTAGTCATTCGGTATGGTTACATCTATTATTTTGGCAGTTTTGTCCTTTTTGTTCAAGATAACTATGTCCGGTTTTATTGCTCCTCCTTCAATGTGTCTTCCAGTTGGGATTTGCTTGTCATAATAAATGGTGGTATCTCCGTTGGCACTGACTGGCTCTGGATCGTGTTCCCATACTGGTCCTTTTTCTTCTATTTTTAACTCTTTGCATATTTTCCAGTGTATGTAACAGCAGATCTTGTTGTGGCGAGCAGTGTAGTGTCCATCGGCCATAAGGACCTGGCAACCGGAGAGAAGGTGGCTTGCACTCTCCACCGCTACATGACAGAATCGACATTTGTCACTCTGTGACAATCCTGCCATTTTTTTAAAGCCATTGGTTAGAAGTCCCTGGTCTTGTGCTCCAACCACTAGTTTCTCCTTGTCGTACCCCAGATCTCCATTCCTGATCCAGCGCAATGTCTCTTCCCTATCGATGTACTCCCTGTTGAGTTCCTCCTGGAAACGTCCTGCTCGCTTATGTTGTTTCCATCTTTCTTTTCTTTCCTCCTGTGTCCTTTTGCTGTATTTTTCCCTCGTCTTTCTAGCTATTTTTGTTGCTGGGTTTTGCTGACTGGCTTTCATGTTATCTAATAAATATCCTGCAAAGGTCTCGGCTTGTTTAGTTATGGATGTGTTAATACTGAGGGTTTCATGATGTTGGGTGACCTTTTCGTCTCATCATTGGCGCTTTTTAGATATTGCGCCACTTCTCACCTGTGTGGATTCTCATGTGAGTTTTCAAACTACCACGCTGATTAAAACTCTGCCCACATGTTTCACAAGAAAATGGCTTTTCACCTGTGTGGATTCTCATGTGAGTTTTCAAATTACCATGCACATTAAAACTCTGCCCACATGTTTCACAAGAAAATGGCTTCTCACCTGTGTGAATTCTCTCATGAACTGATAACGCACTCTTATACCTGAATCTTTTCTCACACGTACTGCAAATATGTGACTTAACAGTGTGCCATTTCTTCTTCTGGGACTCATTTTTACAGTCTTTGTCTTTATCAGAACATTTTACAGACTTTTTCATCTGTGTCGGTATCACACTGATTCTCTGACATGGAGGAGTTGTTTAATTCAAAATTCAAATTCAAATTCAAATTCAAACGTTTATTTCAAACTCAGGGTTCATATTAAGAGCAAAACTAAAACGAGTAGAAAATAGATTAATAAATAAATAAAAGTATATACAGATCAGCAGACACTCGGCGCTCTTGTAACAACAAAAAAACAAAAAAAACAAAAAACATAATGGGCTCAGTATAAAATGGAACGCCACCACTTCCAAATGCTGGAATGAAGTGTGAGTGACGAGTTGACAATTGCTGATATAAGATGATTGTTACATTCCAGCAGTCTTCTCAAAAAACTGTAAACATTCTTACGTATCAATTCTCCAAAAGACGGAATGTTCACAGACACAAACATCTTGCTTGCACTCGACCTTCGTGGTACATCTAACAACCTTCTTAGGGAGTTATTATATGCAATGCAGATTTTGTTCCTAACAACAACATTGCTATTAAACCATAAAGGCGAGCAGTACATTGAGGTACAGAAGGTCTTGAACAACATACATTTGACATCAGGAGAACATCTATGGAAATTATGCAACAGTAAATTGGTTTGAGCGTACAGTTTCCTGAGATGCCTGTTACAATCAGCATTGGTCTTATCAGATTAAATCCACACACCTAGGTATTTGACTTTTTCAACAAAGTTACAGCTATTACCACAAAGTGACAACAGGATTCGACGTATTGACGCCCTTTGGTTTGAAAGCCATACACATAGATTTAGTACAGTTGAACAGGATGTCATTTTTTTTACCAAATTTTTCACATACAGAAAGGAGATGTTGCATCACTGCGGTAGACAAACTTAACAAACAGAGGTCATCAGCGTAGAAAATGTGATTTAACAGTGCACCGTTAAAGGAGCTGCCCACATTAGTATTGTTCAACAGTACACTGAGATCATCAACATAGACATTAAACAACAAGGGTGACAGTATACCACCTTGTTTAACACCGTTGGTCACATGAAATTTGGATGAGGTGACATTGCCCCATCTAACAACCATAGACTGCCTTCTGTACCAGTATAGCAGGATGCTAACAATGTAAATAGGGATACCTCGATCGATCAATTTTCTGAACAAACCCCAGTGGTTAATCCTGTCAAAAGCTTTGCTAGCATCTAGGAACGTAGCATAAACACTAGTGGAGTGGCTTCTGAAGTAGTCAACAAATTCATGGAGTAGGTAAACAGCCTTGTCAGTTGAAAGAGCTGATTTGAAACCAAACTGATTGTCTTTTGTCCACAGATAATCCTCAGTTCTGTTCAGGAATAAACCCTCTAACAGTTTAGATATAACATTAGCAATAGCTATAGGTCTGTAGTTGTTCATGTCAGAAAGACTGGCACACTTGTTTTTCACCAAAGGAATAATAACAGAGTCCATCAACATGTCTGGCATGTAACCATGAACAAACATACAGTTAAAACACAATGACAACAAAATACACAAGTTGAAATTGGCGTTGATGAGACATTCACTGGTGAGACAGTCAGGGCCAGCTGATTTGCCTTTCTTGAGAACTGTGATCAGTGAATCAACTTCAACAGGAGTAACAGCAGAAATATCAGAGGCATCAAACATGTCGTTATACAGACGAATATCATGCATAACAGAATCCTTCATTGAAACATTCTTGACTGAGTTGAAAATAGCTTCATAATGACATTTCCACTTTTCAGCAATATTAACGTCACCAGTCACACCATCAATAGTGTTTGATCTGACAGACCAGTGTGAGCTCATAGCCTTCATTAGTTTCCAGAATTCTACCATGTTCAGTTCACTCATGTGATTAGCTAGCTGGTCACATTTGATACTTTCTTCATTGCGCCTGCATGCTCGTAGAGCATATTTGAACCTAGCCCTGCAATTTTTCATGTTTTCAAATATTGGACCAGAACGTGGTTTGCTATTACTCCTCCACCACAAAAAAGCATCTCGAGCAGCTGTGTGAGCCTCGCTAACGACATCATTCCAGACTGGGACGTTATATTGGGTGGCCACACTGTGACTAGGAATGCATTCACTCACACAGTAATTTAGAGCATCAACAATATCACTGTAGAACCTGTCGATATCGTCCCTGTGTGCCGCACAATTACGGTCGTGACACCTGATGGCGTCCATAGGAGCACGGATGTTACAGAGTTTCCTACGAGTAAGTTTCTTATATCTGGACAGGTCTGACGCTGTGGCGTCACGCCATTTGTATGTTCTACTGCTCGTTGTGGCTGAGGGAGCTTCCCGGGGGCCACTTACAGCACTAGATACCTCAATATCTATGGATAAAGGTACATGATCAGAACTCACATAGTCAAGCAGAACTTTGATATTAGATACGTTATCATGGCCTGAGGATGTAGTCACACAGTGATCAAGCCATGATGTAGAGCCATGAGCCAAGCTAACATGAGTAAAGGTATCACCTGGTAAGATAATCCTGTCCGAGATGTGTAGGGAGTAACTCTCACAAAAAGACACCAGTTCGTCTCCAAAACAACTTGAACGTGCTGTATTAGCGTTGAAGTCACCAATTGTGAACACATATGGAGTTGGAAAGTCCTCGGTGATACGTTTAACAAGACTCAGGCAGTGCAAGTATTCATCCAAGTTTTCAACACTGTCATAGGGGAAATATACACATAATATAAGACAGTGAAAGTCACCCAGGTTGACTTCAATACCTATAACTCTTAAGCAATCGTAAGTTTTCACAACACAACTGTTCGCAAGTGACTTCCGCCATAGGATACCGATGCCACCATAGGGGCGACCTAAGATAACACGTTCTTCCGTATCCATAAAGGAGACACCTTGTCCTATAAAGTCACCATGTAATCTGCTCAGAATAGACAATTCGTTTTTGAATAACCAGTGTTCCTGCAGCAACACAATGTCATGGTTATCACATAAACTGGAGATCTCATTAGATGAAGTTTTTACATTCTGGCAGTTAAATGAACATATTCTAAGGTTGGTCCTACTATAGAATGAGTATAATGACAAACACAATAATGACAGTCACATGTAGATCATTTCCTCTCAAAAAACTGTCGAAGGTATAAACCAGATGGCCACACATTTTTGTCAAGCAACTTCTTGCTGCAACTGGCAGGACATGTAATCTTAAAAGAGGCATAACCATCATACTTGGTTTCTAGTTGCTCAATCTTGATATTGTCATTTAATTTAACATGGGTTTTGATGTAGGACCGTACATGATGGGGTCTGGTGGTGGGGTCAAGTCGACTGATGAAGACTTGGTGCAACTTATGACCTTGACCTTGACCCTGATGTCCGCCAGACCTCCTACCAGACTTTGGTACAACGCGTAACTGTGAGTGGGGGCGTGTCTTGTTGACAGCCTGTAGCTGGTTCGTGGTCTGCTTGTCAGACGGTTGGTTGTCAGACAATTGAAGAACATCAGCGTAGGACCTCTTCTTCTTCTTGGAACGACGACTCTCAACTTCCTTGAACTCACTCTCGCGTTCTTCAGCAATTACAGCAACTTTGGCAGCTTTGGCCACCCCAGAAGGGTTGCTGCCGACAACGTCAACAAAACTGGTCTTTGTAGAGTTGGCGGCCTCGTCCGCATTCTCCCCTTCGGCCGTGGCAGTAGGTGGAGGACCACGGGCTGCAATGGTGACCGGGGCGTGGTCGACAGCTGCTACCACAGTCTCCTCATCGCTGGCGATGTTGACAGCACTCTGAGTACTGCAAGCCTCAATGTCATCTTCATCATCATCTTCCACGACCAGGACGTCAGCTGGAGGGGGTGTGTTGCCGAGTTTGGACTTTATTGCCGCCATGTCGTCCTGGATAGCTGATATTGTTTTGAACGTGGTAGCAAAGCTCTCTCCAAGGGACATCACACGGCACACATCCTTAGACAGCCTGGTAAGGTCAAATGACTCCAACGAAGCTGGTGGCAAATCCTTGAGGTTCAGGGCAACGTATTGTGGTGCCAGCTGACCAGCCTCATTCAGCTTGTGATAGATATCGGCGATGTTGTCTTCCTTCTTCTTCCTCTTCTTAATCCGCGATTTTCCCTCTGGACACTGCTCGAACAGCAACTTCTTTGCTCCTTTAACCTGGTTCTCATCATAGAAGTCGCTAACCAATTTCACAAGATAGTCCATCGGGGCAACATCCATCTTGTTCTGCATAAAGCACAGCAGCTCGCAGACGGACATCTGACGTGGGAATGCTGTAGGTGGCCCATGCGGGGGAGGGTTGTCACCATAGTTGTCACCAGCCATATCTGGCGTTAGTTCATTTAGTCCAGAAGACAATTCAGATGGTTATCTAACAAGATACTGACATGTATTTAGCAAACCAGCATAGGTTTAACGAGATAGCTTTGTTAGCTTGGATAGCTTTGAAGCCCAACAGGAGTAACGTTCAGCGGGGCTGATCATTGGATTGGCGGGGCTAACGTTAGCTTAGCATTAGCGTTAGCTTAGCATTAGCGTTAGCTTAGCGTTAGCGTGATAGATTCAATAAATTGCGCTCTTGTGTGAATTAATACACGCGCGCTCTTGGTTCCACCGCACTGCGGATCAGTTCGCCCTCCGGGGAGTAACGGTAGACGACACCGTTATCTATTTCATCACACACAGATGACCATTCGCCAGTCGTAATGAATACCTTCTCACTGCTGCAGTTTCTCTGGGTTAGCATCAGAGGCGAGCCGTTAGAGGTCGGAAATGGGGCGAAACGGAGCCAGAGCTGCCAGAACCTTCACCAGGTCAGCACTGGGTCGTAAGAGTATTCCCCACATTTGGTGGTAGCCAACAGAAATCCTTATTTTGATGGTTTTGCTTAAAATTCTCGGCTCATATCTCGGCTCATATCAAACATTGCAACTGCACCGGTTTACATTGTTACGGTCACTTCTGTTTCTGTCAAGTCTCTTCTTTGGCTCTTCATGTTTACTTGATCCTGGTTTTACATTCTTACATGCACCCTGGTCTTGGCTCTCAGTGTCAGGAGAGTTGTGAGAGAGAAGCTGCTCACTGTTTGGTTTAGCTTCACTCTTGTCATTGTCCTCATCAGTAGCAGTCACCTTGACGGTCTCAGACTCTTGTTTAAGTCCAAAGTCTTCTTCCTCCTGACTGCTACAGAGTTCTTCTTCTTCCTCTTTAACCTGTGCAGCATCTTGTTCCTCCTGGTCCAGACTGGAGTCCCGCTCCTGGTTAAAGAGCTGCTGGACAGTGAGAACTTCCTCTTCCTTACGGTCATGTAGCTGTGGAGCATCTGGAGGGACAGAGAGACACAGAAAATGCTAGTAGTAGAAAAAAATGTAAATACACTGACTGACCAAAAAAGTCACCACCTGGTAACAAATAGTTCTTATCCTTGCATGTGATAATTACAGCAGTAATGAATCTGTTTCAGATTCAGCAAGTTATTTAAAGGGGACAAAATCATTTTTCCACATGCTAACATGGTTCCCTGAGGTCTAAAAGGTTACACAGGGTGAAAACTTTACCTTTTCAGTGATTTTACACATGAATTTGTCTATCTCGCATTGCTATCAACAAAAATACTCAAAAAAAAAAAAAAAAACCCTGTTGCTTTGTTAGGGTCCATCATGATCTCACTAGGTCTCGTTCAGTGAACATTTCTGATTTGTCACCAGCCGTGACGTGACGGTGAGCCCATGCCCAGCACATCAACAGTAGTGTAAAATGTACTATTTATTCGTAATTCTGTTTTATACGCCTCTAGTCGGTCGTACACACAGCACTGTCCAACTTCTATTTCTTAACATGTCACTATGGTGTTTTTTATACACAAATAGCCACATACTGCATTGTTTCCTGTTGGAGTTGCTAGCAGGGGTTAATGGCTAACTGGCTAGAGCAGACAATTCCTCCACCTGGTACACTGAACCAAAAAAAAAAAAAAACACCTCATTTTAAGTGCAAACTATACCTTTATAACTGAAAACACTGGCTCCTTCACCAGCAGCAGTTACCTGCAGCTAACATACCCAAACATTCACTCATTCAACTCATTCAGCTACAATGCTCCGCACTGTGTTTTTATATATCTACATATTATTCCATCTAGCTACATTGCTCCGCACTGTGTGTGTTTATATACTTGCATATTTATTCCACCTAGCTGCAATGCTCTGCACTGTGTGTGTGTGTGTGTGTGTATATATATATTTTATAGTAATATGTACATATGTATATTAGCTGCTCTTGCTTGCTTGTTTTTTCTTGCCTTCTGATTGTTGCTCTGAGTGTTGCTATCCCTGTGCTGTTGCAATCCTGGAATTTCCCCGTTGTGGGACTAATAAAGGCTTATCTTATCTTATCTTATTCTGTCGTTTCAATGATTATTAAGATAAGATAAGCCTATATTAGTCCCACAATGGGGAAATTACAGGACTGCAGCAGCACAGGGATTGCAGCACTCAGAGCAATAGTAAATAAGAGAAGAATTGGTTAGCCAAAGCAGTAAATAAATACACATATGTACACAGTTATATACACAGTGCAGGAGCATTGCAGCGAGATGGTATCAACAGCATTACAGCATGATTATACTCTAGGGTTGGGCTGGGCGATATGGGTTACGGGATATGGGATATATATACAGTATCGCAATATATTTTTGGTAGGTGAACTAAGATGTCGTCTTTAAACACTTATTTGTAAAATTAAACTAATTATATACATCTAGATGGTTTAATTTCACTGAGGAAATAGTTACACTTTAATTAATATGCACTCAGCATGTTAATTAAAAAAATGAAATTCAAATGACCACCTCATGGATCGTCACCTTATCGTGGTGGGGGGTTTGCGTGCCCCAGTGATCCCAGGAGCTATGTTGTCCGGGGCAATTTGCCTCTGATAGGGTCTCCCAAGACAAACTGGTCCTGGGTGAAGGGCCAGACTAAGAACGATCCAACAGACTCTCATGATAAATTGTATATCAAGGATTCAGTGTACCCCGCCCGGTATGGGGTTACCGTGGCCCACCCTGGAGCCAGGCCTGGGGGAGGGGCTCGAAGGCTAGCGTCTGGTGGCCGGGTTTCCACCCATGGGACCCGGCCGGGCTCAGCCCGAAGGAGTTACATGGGTCCGCCCTCCAGTGGGCTCACCACCTGCAGGAGAGATCATGGGGGTCCGGTGCTATGTGGATTAGGTGGCGGTCAAAGGCAGAGACCTTGGCGGACTGATCCCAAGCTTTCTACAGCTTTCTACAGTCCAGTAAAGCTTTCCCAGCTGGTCTGGGAATGCCTTGGTATCCCCTCTGAAGAGCTGGAGCAGGTGGCTGGGGAGAGGGAAGTCTGGGCTTCTCTGCTTGAACTGCTGCCTCTGCGACCCGGACCTCCAGAAAAGCGGTAGAAGATGGATGGCTGGATGGATGGATGGAAATTCAAATGAAGTTGGGATGTTGTGTAAAATGTTAATTAAAAACAGAAAATGATTTGCAAATTGTTTTCAACCTATATTCAATTGAATACACTACAAAGACAAGATATTTAATGTTCAAATCCAAAAAAGCTGGGAAAAGGTCATGTTTACCACTGTGTTACATCACCTTTCTTTTTAACAACACTCAGTAAGGATTTAAGAAATGAGGACACTAATTGTTGAAGCTTTGGAGGTGGAATTCTTTCCTATTCTTGCTTGATGTTTGACTTCAGTTGCTCAACAGTCCGGGGTCGCCATTGTTGTATTTGGTCTTCATAATGCTCCACACATTTTCAATGGGAGACAGCTCTGGACTGCAGGCAGGCCAGTCTAGTACCTGCACTCTTTTGCTACGAAGCCATGCTGTTGGAACACGTGCAGAAAGTGGCTTGGCATCGTCTTGCTGAAATAAGCAGGGATGTCCCTGAAAAAGATGTTGCTTGGATGACAGCAGATGTTGCTCTAAAACCTGTATGTACTGTTCATTAGTGATGCCTTCACAGATGTGCAAGTTTCCCATGCCATGGGCACTATTACACCCCCATACCATCACAGACGCTGGTTTTTGAACTTTGCTCTGATAACAGTCTGGACAATCTGGATAAAGGAGGGAATACGAATACCTGAATCATACTAATGTTTTTGTTCAGTCAGTCTTGGTGTCAAATGATCGAATGTGTGGCCCCAGGTCGGAGCCACACATTGATGTGGTCCACATGTCCACATAACACCATAGCAACACTTCAGCAAACCAACCCAAACCCCCAGAACTAAACAAAATGCCGAATGGTTTGGAAAACTGATCTATGAATTCTTTAAAGTGACTGAAATGTGCATATAAGCTTCTGCTATTAAAATGGATTATTGAACGTCTTGGTGTCCAATGATTAAATTTATTGATCAAGATTAATCTCCCAAAATTTGCATTCATTCATGATTAATAATCATGAATAAAAGTGTAATTCCCCCCCCCCCCATGAAATGTGCCTTAAACTTGTCACCATTCAAGCCATTCAAACTACCATCAACATGGGAGTGGACACACGTTCTTGCCTCCTGCAACTGCAAGTCCTTCAAAGCTTTCAACATGTCAAATCCTACAACAACTATCCAGAACACCCTCCAAAAATCCCCACAGTGACCACCACAACTGCAAAGTCGAGCTGTTGGCATTACTCCTGCCTCTCCTTTCTCCAGTGCCCGGGTCGGAGCCACACATTGATGTGGTCCACATGTCCACATAACACCATAGCAACACTTCAGCAAACCGACTCAAACCCACAGAACTAAACAAAATGAGGAGTTTGTACCACGAAAACTGTGGCTGTTGCTTTGGGGCCGGAGCTGCTTCTTCTTCGTGGGTTACACCCACTGCAGGCCTTAAACTGTCCAGCTGTGGTGTGTGGCTGTGTTTTGGGAGTTGGATTGTGCATTGATGCGGTCCGTGTGTCCACGTATTTTGACGTCAATACTCTAGTAAATAAAGTTGCTTTGAGCACGCCACAGAGACTGGATGGAAACAGTAGCCAGGTTTTGAAAGTTCCACATTTTTCTTTCTGGCCTGCCATTTTTGTTTCAAAGTGATTAATTGCAATAAACTGCAAACAAAAAAAAACCCTTGTCGATGTTAAGGGGGCATTACGTTACAGTGAGGCTAACATGTTAACTATGACACCACTGTGAATCAGATATAGTTTTACACACCTATTCTGTGTGACTTTATCACTGGTTTCCTGGTGACATTAAGCAGTCTGTGCTGACGCTCCATCATTCTTTGAAACTCGGCAGAAAAAGGGCACACAAATAATCCTTCTTAACCAAATAGAACTCATGTTTGCCATCTTGGTTAGAATGTGACAAATTAGTCACTGATGGTAAAAAATAATAATGACGTTCAGATGTAATTGGTAGCAGATGGCTGTAGATATAGGGTGCATCCCAGTTGACACATTTGCCCTAACCCAGAGCCCTACCCCTCCATTTTGCTCATGTGTGGTAGGGCTAAGAAGTAGAATAAAGTAGTGAACTGGGACACACCCTTAATTTTATTGTGTGCGGGTTCTTTTTTCTTTTTATTTTGAATGTGTAACATCGAGCATTCAGTGACAGTAGTGTAGAAAACATTGTTAAGAAAAATAAAATATAAATGAAAGCTTAAGTCAACATACGAAACACCTTGCACTTCACCTTGCACATAATTCACGTACATATCCGAAAAGAAGTGGGAAGAAGTCTAAACTTATTCCGTCCCACCCCTTCTCCACAAATCACTGATTTCAATTCATTTGTTTTCTAGCTATTCACAACACAATGTATATATCATTTAATTAAATCATAGAAAATAATAATACATGCATTTAATACACATTATTCAGAAATGCAACTTAGTTCAAACACCTTCATCCTCGTACTTTGTGAAGATCTCTTTTTTTTTTTTTTTTACACATCCTTTTCAATTGTTTTACATTTTGACATTGCTTCAGCTCATCACCCAGACTGTTCCATAATTTGACTCCACAGATGGATACACAGAAACATTTCCTGGTTGTTCTTACATTTACTCTTTTAAAATTAAATAATCCCATTAAATTGTAAATGCCTTTCCTTTCTGTAAACAGGCCTAAAATATTTTTTGGAAGTTGATTATTTTTGGCTCTAAACATGATTCGCCCAGTTTGGTATTTTACTTGATCCAAAAGTTTTAATATATTTGACTGCAAGAACAATGGATTTGTGTGATCCCTATAACCAGCTTTATGAATAATTGTTATTGCTCTTTTTTGTCGAATAATTAGTGGCTGTAGCGTGGTTCTATAATTATTGCCCCAAACCTCAGCACAGTAACTGAAGTATGGTGAAACCAGTGATGTGTAAAGGATGACGAGTGATCTGTGATCCAAAACACATTTTGCCTCGTTTAAAATTGCAATCGTTCTTGATATTTGAGTTTCAATGTTTTATATATTGCTTCCAGTTAATTTTGTCATCAATTATCACCCCTAGAAATTTGATTTCATTGACTTTAAATATCTGTTCCGGACTTCCGGTCTGGACGCCATGGTGATAGCAACTTAACGCTGAACCTCCCAGATCCAATCCAAGAAAAACATCTTCAAAATCAGACTTAACGGATTTTTGGAAGAGTAAAAATCAAAAGACAAAAGCACCATGCCTATCCAAAAACAGAAGAAACTGACATTACCCAGGTCAGGACGCGCAGCGGCCGCAAAATTTGATCCCGAGGACCTCCATTCAGGAGACGAGGAGCTGGTCCTAGCTAACAAAAATGAAATGAATTACGACGATTTCGGGCCGAATTTCATGAATTCAGAGAGGAACTAAAAAGGACGAACAGCAGAATGGACCAGGCCGAAAACCGAATCTTGGAAGCTGAAGAAAGAGTAAAAGTGCTTGAAGATTCTATGCTGGATTTACACAGAAAACAGTCAAGGCTGGAGGCTAAGCTAACCGAACAAGAAGGAAGACAGAGACGAGATAACATCAGAATTCACGGTCTGAAAGAAGGAGCTGAAGATGGTTTCAACACAGTGGCGGAATGCGTGGAATCCTTATTGAGAGAGAAGTTGGATATTCCACAAACCACCGATTTGAAGATAGAAAAGGCCCATCGTACATTATCCGCTAAGCAAGCGGCGGAAGCGCCCCCGCGTTCGGTGGTGGTAAGATTCTCCGATTTCAAAATAAAACAAGAGGTTGTAAGACGGGCTTGGCAGAAAAAAGGATTTATGCATCAAGAGAGAAAAGTCTTCGTGGAGCACGATTACGCCCCTGAGGTTCTTAAAAAGTGACGGGAATATAACGACGCCAAAAAGGTTCTACGGGAACATAATATACGCTTTCAGACGCCATTTCCGGTGAAGTTAAGGGTCTTTTACGGTGAAGAGTCATGTCTCTATAATTCAGCAGAAGAAGCAACAATTGACATGGCGAGAAGAGGACTCCCGGTAACGGTGTTTAAACCCGCAGTGAATATGAGTGAGAAGATCAGAGCTCAAACGTGGTCAACTCAGAGACCTTCAAAATCCACGGGCCAGCAGCGGGAAACCCAGCCCCAGAGCTACAAAGATAAGCTTTCCAGTTCCAGGAAGGAATAGCGACCTTTTTGTTTTTTTTTCTTTTCAGTCATTCTGCACTTCCATCCCCCCTCCTACAAGGTAACAAACATTAAAGGAGATGCAGAATCAGCATGTGGTAAAACCTTTCATGGAGCAGTTATAGCATTAGAAACAAATGTCTTCTTAATTTAAAGGGAAGAAAAAAAAAATCTTGTTAAAATAGAAATGTAACAATGACCCACATGTTAAGCCGGTGGCTTGTCACCAAACTGCCTGTCTGACTCTGAAGAGAAGTCCTTGAAGAGGTAAGAGAAGTTCTTGACAAAGCCAGAGAAGTTCCTGACAAGACGAGAGAGAATCCTGACGAGGCCAGAGAGTGGAGTTCAGGCTCTTTCTCCGACGAGGAGGACAGACGACTCCGTGCCGAGCTGTCAGCGACGCTGGCTTTTAACAGCTGTTGATTACCACCTGTTGGTCTGTGCGCAGCTGGAGCTAATGATGCCAATGACGGCCCAGAGGCCGCCATGACAGTACTCCCCCCTCTAGCAGTGCCTCCAGGCACCTGCCCAATCCTACCTGGATTCGCCCGATGGAAATCGCGAATCAGCTGTTTATCCAGGATCAACGCTGGGCGAATCCAAGAACGATCCTCCGGTCCAAAGCCCTCCCAGTCCACCAAATACTGAAGACCACGACCCCGCCTGCGGACATCCAGGATGGCAGTCACCCCCCAGGCCGGATGGCCATCGATCATCCTCGGGGGTGCAGGAGCCGCGGGAGCAGGGCACAGGGGATCAGAGACATACGGTTTAACCTGGGAGACATGAAAGGTGGGGCAGATACGCATCGAAGAGGGGAGAGACAAGCGCACAGACACAGGGTTAATAACACGATTAATGGTGTAGGGGCCAATGAAGCGCTTAGTGAGCTTACGTTTTTCGGCCGGTAAACCAATATTCCGGGTTGACAACCAGACCTTCTGACCCACCTTATAGTCTGGGGCGGGTCTCCTATGCCGGTTGGCCACCTGGATATTACGCTTAGTGGTTTTCAGCAAGACTTGACGAGCGAGGAGCCAAACTCGCCGGCAGCGCTTGATATGTGCCTGGACTGAAGGAACCGCTACCTCCTTTTCCTCCTCCGGAAACAGCGGAGGATCAAACCCACATGTTGCTTTAAACGGGGAGACGCCCGTGGCCGTGGAGATCGTGGCGTTGTGAGCGTACTCAATCCAGGGCAGGAACTTGCTCCAGGAGGATGATCAGGAGGAGATGACACAGCGAAGGGCGGCCTCCAGCTCCTGATTAGCCCGCTCGCACTGGCCATTGCTCTGGGGGTGATAACCAGAGGAGAGGCTGGCTGTGGCTCCTAGTGCCGCGCAGAAGGCCTTCCAAACTTGTGATACAAACTGGGGTCCTCGATCAGACACAATATCAGCAGGGATGCCATGAAGACGGACCACATGTTGCACCAGGAGGTCCGCAGTCTCCTGGGCCGAAGGCAGACCCCGAAGTGGCACAAAATGGGCCGCCTTCGAGAACCGGTCCACAATGGTTAACACCGTGGTGTAGTTATCTGAAATGGGTAAACCAGTCACAAAGTCCATCGCTACGTGAGACCAGGGGCGTGAAGGAACCGGCAACGGATGTAGTAGGCCCGCCAGGGGGGATGATGTTGTCTTCCCGGTGGCGCACTGAGCGCAGGCCCGGATGTAGCCTACAACGTCCTTCCGTAACCCTGGCCACCAGAAGGTCCTTTGGAGAAGATCCACGGTCCGACCCACTCCAGGATGACAAGCCAACTTGGAAGCGTGACCCCACTCAATCACCTTGCCTCGGACAGCGTGTGGAACAAACAAGCGGCCTGCCCCCCCCCCCCCCCCGGGGTCCGGCTCGGTCTTCTAAGCCCGGCGAACCGTCTTGCAGATTCCCCAGGACAGGGCGCCCACGACGCAGGAAGGCGGCAGGATAGGGGTCTCCTGGTCCTCAGAGGATGGTGTGTCAAACTGCCGTGAGAGGGCATCCGGCTTTCAGTTCTTGCTTCCCGGCCGGTACGTGATGGTAAAGTTAAACCGGCCGAAGAAGAGGGACCAGCGAGCCTGGCGTGCATTCAGGTGCTTAGCCGTCCTGAGGTACTCCAGGTTACGGTGATCAGTCCAAACCACGAACGGCTGAGCAGCCCCCTCCAGCCAATGTCTCCATTCCTCCAAGGCGAGTTTCACTGCCTGTAACTCCCTGTCTCCGATTCTGTAGTTCCTCTCTGCAGGAGTGAGACGGTGAGAGAAAAAAGCACAAGGGCGAATCTTACCATCCTCAGGAGATCGTTGGGAGAGTACTGCTCCAACTCCCGAATCAGACGCGTCCACCTCCACCAAGCACTGCAGCTTCGGGTCCACCTGGGTAAGGACTCGGGCCGAGGCGAACTCCCTCTTTAGCTTCTCAAACGCTCCGGCTGCTTCCTTACTCCAGCAAAACGGGGTCTTAGGGGAGGTGAGAGCAGTCAAAGGACGGGCAATATTATCAAAGTTGGGCACGAACCTCCTATAAAAATTAGCAAACCCCAGGAAACCTTGAAGCTGCTTTCTGGAGGTGGGTGCAGGCCAATCCACAACTGCCTTGACCTTGGCAGGACCAGGGAGCACCTGGTTCCGAGCAATAATAAATCCAAGGAAGGAGGTTTGATCAGTGTGGAACTCACATTTTTCGGCCTTGACGAACAGCTGGTTCTCCAGGAGGCGCTGTAATACCCTGCGGACATGCACCCGATGTTCCTCTAGTGTGCGGGAGAAGATGAGGAAGTCATCAAGATAAACAAAAACAAACGAGTTCAGAAAATCCCGTAGTACATCATTTATCAAGCGCTGGAAGACGGCTGGAGCGTTAGTTAACCCAAACGGCATTACCAGGTACTCAAAATGACTGCTGGGGGTCCGAAAAGCCGTCTTCCACTCATCTCCTTCCCTAATGCGCACTAGATGGTAGGCATTCCTAAGGTCCAGTTTAGTAAACCAGGATGCCCCCTGGAGGGAGTCAAAAGCAGTGTTCATCAAGGGCAGAGTATATTTGTCTTTGACTGTTATTTCATTCAGTCCCCGGAAGTCGATGCAGGGGCGTAGTGAACTGTCCTTCTTTCCAACAAAAAAAATCCGGCTCTCACTGCCGAAGACGACGGGTGGATGATACCAGAGGCCAAGGACTCCTTGATGTACGTGTCCATGGCCTCGCGCTCCGGGGCTGATAGGCTGTAAAGGCGACTAGCAGGAAGAGGGGCCCCAGCCTTCAGATTGATGGCGCAGTCATACGGACGATGGGGGGGTAAGGACAACGCCCGAGACTTGCTAAACACTTGTCCCAAATCGTGATAAACCTCTGGCACTTTAGACAAATCCGGTGGGGATGAATCAGGCAGAGGCACCTTAACGGATGGGGCGCACGCCGCTGATTGGAGGCAGGCGCTAAGGCAAAACGTACTCCATGCCGTTACTCTCCCAGCTTGCCAGTCAATGGTGGGGTTATGTAGGCGCAGCCAGGGATACCCCAGAATAACGGGCGAAGACGAAACGGGCAGCACTAGGAACTGAATTTCCTCCCTGTGATTCCCTGAAACAATTATTGACACGGGGGCCATCTGAAGGTCAATGGTGGTCAAAGATGCTTTAGACAGGGTAATCAGTTTGACAGGGGGTTCTAAAGTCTGACAGCTAAGGCCCATTCGGGTTGCCAGGTCTCTAGAAATGAAATTCTGCTCAGCTCCAGAATCTACTAACGCTAGTGTGGAGTGTTCTGTATGTGTATGAATAAGTCTGAGAGGTAAACGACAACAAGTAAGGGGTTCTTCTGAGTTCTTGCCCGTGAATCCCCCTACTGCAATCCACGGGCCTTCCCTTTTAACTTATTTGGACATTCGAACACCCCATGTGACTCCTTCCCACAATAGAAACATAGGCCCTGATCCCTGCGGCGTTGATTCTCAGCTGCTGACACTTTAGAACGACCAATGATCATGGCTTCCTGATCCGGGGATTCCTCTGATGCGGGTAAAGCGAGAAGAGGGGAGTTAGGGACGCAAGGGCGGGGTTTAACCGAACGGGAAGTAGTTCGCCGTTCAGCCGCCCGCTCCCTTAATCTGCTATCGAGACTAACCGCTAGGGCAATCAAATCTCGCAAATTGTCTGGTTTGTCCCGTGCCGCTAACTCATCCTTTAGCTCGTCGTTGAGACTACGTAGGAAAATGCCACATAGTGATGGCTCCCCCCACCCAATCTCTGCGGCCAGGACCCGGAAGTCAATGGCGTAATCAGCAGCTGATCTCTTTCCCTGCTGTAAGCTCAAAAATCGTCTTGGATTCTGTCAACACCTCAACACCTCACCCCTATCAGTATGATCGAATACAGACAAAAACTCTGACACAAACTCCTGGTAAGAAAGCAGGGGATAGCTTGGTTTAGCCATGATCGAATACGCCCAATCTAAGGCTCTACCTGCCAGCAAATTTATGACATAGCCTATCCGGCTAGAGTCGTGAGTGAAATCCCCCGGCACACGCAGAAAAACTGACTCACATTGTAATAGGAATCCTCGGGCTTCCCCAAGTTTTCCGCTGAACCGGGCAGGTGTAGGAATAGGGGTGAGGCGAGAGGACGAGGAGGTGTTAGCTTGTCCTGACGCTAAGCCTGCAGGGGCTGAGATATTTGCGGTCGGGGGAAACGTCTGGTGTCCTTCCAAACGATCCAGCCGACCATTAATTAAGGTTAGTTGATTCAAGATTACTGTCTGCTGGTGAGCTAATAAATCTACCCGGGCACTAAGAGTGTTGATTAGGCGCGACAGTGAGCTGTCCGCTGGGTCAACGTGACGGAGTCGTACTGACATGTTTCGGGACCCAGGAAACAGACACTGACACGGGCAGATTGTGACAATAATCTTTATTAAAGAGTGAGGGTGTGTAGTGCGAGTGTGAGTGCGTGGATAGAGTTCTGGTCACTGGAGCTGAGTGCCCTGGACGGAGACCCGGCAACCCTGGAACATACAAGCAGAAACAATTACTTTTGTCCCATGCTAGTGACAAGCTACAAGTAGCGAGGCTTACTTGGGTGCAGCACAGGTTTCGTCCTGCTGAGATCCAGCGGCCGTGCAACGTGGAGGTGAAGGTGTCCGTGAACGTGCTGGGGCTTCCACCCGTGGCTGTGACAAGGACAGTTCTTCTCGAGACACCGGCTGTGACACCACGGACCGGGACGATGACAATCCGGTAGACGTGGTGGTAGCGAAGCGCTACGTTTGCGTGTTGGCGTTACCCCGTCAGCTGGGGAAGCAGGTCCGCCGCCAAGGAGGTCCACCTGTGCACAGGGGTTAAGATTTGGAGTTGAGTAACAGATGGTTCTCTTACGTGTCTGACTCTGAAGAGAAGTCCTTGAAGAGGTAAGAGAAGTTCTTGACAAAGCCAGAGAAGTTCCTGACGAGACGAGAGAGAATCCTGACGAGGCCAGAGAGCGGAGTTCAGGCTCTTTCTCCGACGAGGAGGACAGACGACTCCGTGCCGGGCTGTCAGCGACGCTGGCTTTTAACAGCTGTTGATTACCACCTGTTGGTCTGTGCGCAGCTGGAGTTAATGATGCCAATGACGGCCCAGAGGCCGCCATGACATTCATCTTCATATAAATCAGGGAGGAGGAGGGGAGTAGCGACATTGATCTCAACCAAAATTACATTTGAAAAAAAATCAGAACACAAAGATAAAGAAGGGAGGTACAGTTTGGTAATTGGGCGGCTAGAGGGAGAAGATATCACCCTGCTGAATGTGTATGCACCACCAAGGGCTAAATGGAAATTTTATAAAAATGTATTTGACCTAATGATAACTAAAGCCCAAGGTTTAGTGATATGTGGTGGAGACTTCAATCTAAGACTGAATCCATACTGGGGTGCAACAGGTAATTCTTCACATCAAAATAGCACTCAAAATAGGAAAACTCGGATGCTACTAAAAGAAATGGGAATCTGTGACGTATGGAGGGAATTCAACCCCAATGTAAAAGATTATACTTTTTATTCAACACCACATTCATCTTACTCAAGGATTGATTACTTTTTTATGTTTAATAGAGACATTGGAAGAGTAAAAACATGTAAAATAGGACTGATGGATCTCTCTGACCACAGTCCGATCTATATAGACTTAAACATCCAAAAATACACAAATAATACATTTTCCTGGAGGTTGAATTCAAATGTCCTGAAAGGACCACTGAAAGATGAATTGGAATCAGATATTTTCAGATATTTGGAAGAAAATGATAATGGAGAAGTATCCCCTTTAATACTGTGGGATGCATGCAAAGCTGTAATAAGGGGAAAAATTATTGCAAAACTGGCAACCCAAAAGAAACTGAGACAAGAAAAACTAATCACACTAGAGTCAGAACTCAAGAACCTAGAAAAAGAACACAAAGACAACACTCATTCTAATGGCTCGCTTAAGATTAAAGAAATTAAAAATCAAATAAATGAGATCTACACAATAGAAATCAAGAAGAAACTTACATTTCTGAAACAAAAACACTATGAAGCAGGCAGTAAATCGGCAAAATTACTAGCCTATAAATTGAGGAAACAACAAACAGAAAGAGCAATCTACAAAATCAGAGACCCAGTATCAAAGGAAATAAAACTCAGAAGTCAGGATATTCTTAAAAGCTTCGAGAATTACTACAAGAACTTATACTCCCACAAAAAACATAAAAACGCATCTGAGACATTCCGAAACACATTAAACCTTCCCCAACTTACGAAATCACAAAATAAAACACTACTGTCAGAAATACAACCTAAAGAATTGGAAAAAGCAATTATGAAACTTAAAGCTAACAAATCCCCAGGAGCAGATGGCTATACAGCAGAATGGTACAAAACCTTTAAACAGCAACTATCTCCTGTCCTCCTGAAAACATTTAACTATGTCCTCCACACAAAAGAAACCCCCCCCCTCCTGGAGAGAAGGGGTCATTGCAGTTATACCTAAACCTGAAAAGGATAAACTAGAATGCTCCAACTACAGACCAATCAGTGTATTAAATCAGGACTATAAGCTTTTTACCATTATCCTTGCCAAAAGGTTAGAAAACATACTGACAGACTTAATTCACTTAGACCAAACGGGTTTTATAAGACAAAGACAGACACAAGACAACATTCAACGCACTTTACACATAATTCATCATATAAAAAAATATAACTTAAATGCAGTCATATTGGGATTAGATGCTGAAAAAGCATTAGATTCGGTTGACTGGTCTTTCCTATATAGAATCTTATCCAGTTTCAATTTTCATAACAACTTCATTAGAACTATACAGGCATTATATAAAAACCAACAGCTAAAATAAGGATTAACGGTAATTTATCATCATCTTTTGAGCTGGAAAGAGGATGTCGTCAAGGCTGCCCCCTGTCTCCACTGCTCTTTGCAATCTTCATAGAACCTCTGAGCCAATGGATAAGACAAAATCAAAAAATTCAGGGTATTACACTTGGTCAGAAGGAACATAAAATAGCACTCTTTGCTGATGACATTTTAATATACCTAGGGCAGCAAAACACTTCTTTACCAGAACTAATCTCAGTTTTTTCAGACTATGGAGATTTATCGGGGTACAAATTAAACATGCATAAAAAAACATTCAACTATGACCCAAATCATTATTCACTAAGTGAACTCAAAACTAACTGGGAGTTGGAATCTATGAAATATCTGGGGGTCAATATCCCGAAACAACTCGACAAAATTATAACACTAAACTATGATCCACTGGCGACAAAAATAAAATCTGACCTAGCAAGATGGAATATGATACCATTCTTAGGTACTGCACAAAGAATTGAAGCAGTCAAAATGAATATACTTCCACGTCTTCTATACCTTTTCCAAACAATACAGGTAGAACCTCCCAAAAAAACATGGCAGGAGCTGGACAGAAGGATCTCAAGATTCATATGGCAGGGCAAGAGACCTAGAATCAGATATAGAACCCTACAGCTAAACAAAGACAAAGGTGGGCTCACACTGCCAAATATCAGGGACTATTTTATAGCTGCACAAATTAAAACTTTAGTAGAGATATGTAACCCAGTCTACACTGCACAATGGAAGGAGATGGAATGCCAAATAACAAGTGACATCCCCCTACAGGCGATAATAGGGAACAATGCCTTACCTAAACTCTTGAATAACACTAACCCGTGGATAGAGACCCCGCTAAAAATTTGGTTTAAGATAGTCAGAGAGAATCAAGCTAAAGAGCCCTATCAACTTCTGCAATGGATTGCCTATGATCAAGACTTTACCCCCAATAAAACAGACACTAGATTTAAAGAGTGGAAAGAGAAAGGGCTGATAAAATATTACGATTTTTTTTAAGGGGCAAACTTTAAGAAGTTTTGAAGATTTGAAAAAACAAGGTCTAATAAATCAAGATCTTTAAAGGTTCTTTCAGCTTAGACACCTCATAAACAATATACTTAAAAAGGAGGATTTGGAAAGGGCCCAGTCAGGTGTTCTGAAGGTCTTCTTAATGGCATATAACGGGATCCCAGGGATCAGATACATTTCTAAAATATACCAAGGTCTTCAAGACTTAAAAGGAGACAACACATCATATATAAAAGAGAGATGGGAAAAAGAGGGGAATTTCACTTTACAATTGGAAATATGGGAAAAGCTAAATAAACAGCAATGGAAAAGTACCTCATCCCTGCAGTGGAGAGAATTTGGATGGAAAAACTTGGTAAGATTTTTCAGAACACCTGCACAAAACAAATTTACCCATAAGGGGTTGAACTGTTGGCGCTTGTGTGGTGAAAAGACTGCAAATCATTTTCATGTGTTTTGGTCATGCCCAGTTATCCACCAATATTGGACCAATGTACAGACAATATTGGGGAAAATATTCAAAATAACAGTTCCCTTTTCTTTTGTAACTTTGTATTTGGGTTTACTACCGGACTCACTGGAAAGACGAGGAGATAAATACTTATTCACTGTTTTAATATTGGCAAGTAAAAAAGCTCTAACAAAAAAATGGATGTTGAAAGACTGTCCTACACCTGAAGATTGGATTAACGTGATTCAAGACATTTACTCGATGGAAAAGTTGACATTCGCACTGAGACAGGACATGGATGGGTTCATGAACTCTTGGCAACCCTGGATCGCATATGTGTCTTCCATTAGATCTAATCTTTGACAAATACCATTTCAATGATGGTCCCGCTCTTTGTTCCAACATTACTTAGATGCTCTTTTACTTTTAATTACTTAATTTTCTGTTTGTTTGTTTTTTGCTGTTCTGTTTGTTTGTTTATTCGTTTTTTTTTTAATTTAATTCTCTTTAACTTCTCTTTTTCTTTCACTTTAAAAAAAAGGGGGGTCTTGTAATAACTATCCTACCAATGTCGTCAAATAGCAAAAAATAAGGGAACGTGTGATGAAAATGTAAACAATGCAATGCTGTAATGACCTGTATACCCTTTACAAAAACTTAAATAAAAAAAATAAATAAATATCTGTTCCACCAATTTGTATTTTTATTTGTATTTTTGTTCTACAGTTGCCAAATAACATCATTTTTTTTGCCTCAGTTTAGTGATAACTTATTTATGTCAAACCACATCTTTAATTTTTCCATTTCTATGTTTATGTCATCCAGTAATCACTGTAGATCTTCTCCTGAACAGAAAATGTTTGTATCATCAGCAAACACAACCAGTTTTAATTTTTGTGACCCTTTCCAAATGTCATTGATATAAAGAGTGAACAGTTTTGGACCGAACATTGACCCCTGGGGGACACCACAGACAATATCCAAACACAAAGAATGTCATTTACCCAAATTCACAAACTGTCTCCTGTTGCTCAAATAACTCTTTATCCATTGCAATACAACCCCTCTGATACCATATCTTTCAAATTTTCTTACTAATATATCATGATTTATTGTGTTTTTAATTTATCAGTTAAATCAGTCGGTTACACTGGAAAGTGGGTAAAATGCTCTCGTGTCATTGACCAGTTTTCAGCTGTGAAATTTTCTGCTGCCTTTGACAGCGGTGTGGTTTTATCCTCTGATGACAACACTGAGAGCTTGGTCTGCTCTTTTAACTCACATTGTTCAAGCATCTTAGATGTAGTTGCTCCTTTTAAAATCAGGACTGTCCGTGCTGTTAATTTATCCCCCTGGTTAAATGATGATCTCTGTTGTTTTAGACGTAAATGTCGGAGGGTGGAAAGACTGTGGAAGTCCACTAAACTTGAGGTGCATCGATTGTACCTTAAGGAACTATTAATTGAATTTAACAATATCATTAAAATGGCAAGAACTTCTTATTTTTCCTACATCATCTCCTCTAATAGCAACAATCCAAAGATCCTCTTCAGCACAATAGACAGTATAATTAATCCTGTCAGTTCTGCTCCCCCTGTTTATTCATTTAATGATGGAAACAAGTTTCTTTCCTTCTTTGGTGACAAGGTCACTGCTGTCACGGCTGGTTTTACTCATTCTTTTCCCCTAATCCTTGATTGTCCTAACAGACAGGACTTTTTAAGTGATTTTACCCCAATTTCTTTTGAGGATTTGTTAGTGTTTGTGAGCTCCATGAAATCCTCCTCCTGCGCTTTAGATATTTTGCTTTACTCAATGTTAAAAGAGGTAATTGGCTCAGTGGGTACATCTTTGGTTAATATCATTAACAGTTCGCTTGGATCAGGTTGTGTACCCTCAAACGCGGAAAGCGTGGAGGCGTGAAATTAAGCCTGAGGAGACGTCAGTTTAACAGTATTCCTCTTCCTTCCATGATTTTGGGGAACGTACAATCCCTGAGAAATAAAGTAGATGAAATTCAAGGGAATGCACGCTACCAGAAGGACTTCAAGAACTGCTGTGTCATGGCTTACACGGAGACGTGGCTTACGGCGCAAGACCCGGATGCGGACCTGTGGATTGACGGCTTTGGAGCTCCACTTATCTCGGATCGGCAGGAAGAGGTAACGGGAAAACATCAGGGGGCTGGCGTATGTTCATATATTAATAAACAGTACTGCACATCTGTCATGGTCAGAGAGTGCATCTGTACACCCGATGTGGAGCTTCTGTCTGTATTGCTACGCCCCTTTTATCTGGCCCGCGAGTTCCCCCAACTTTTCATAACGACTGTGTACATTCACCTGAGAGCAGATGCTGACTCCACCTCCAGCACCGTCTTTGATGTGGTACAGCAGCTGCAGTCAATTTCTCCAGAGGCTCCAAACTTTATTCTTGGGGATTTTAACCATGTTTCTTTAAAGAAGACACTTAAAAACTTTTATCAGTATGTCTCCTGCCCAACCAGGCGAAAAAAAGACATTGGACCTGTGCTATGGCTCCATTGAGAGGGCCTATAAATCACTTCCCCTTCCTCCTTTAGGATCCTCAGATCACAACTGTGTACATTTGCTGCCCACATATAAAACTGCTCTCAGAACTGCTCTCTTTGGGCGCATGCGCACGCAGGAACCGGCAGCTGGTGGAAAAGTCCGTCATCTGTGTGTCTTGTTTTATGCACTTTAATGTGTTTTTACGATATTCTCTGTGTCGTTTCTGTCCTGGAATGTTTGTGGACTGTATGGTGAAGAGCTCCCTGGTTCCATCAACATGGACTTCCTCCCCTTTTTTGTATTGCTGCTACTTGTCCTCTGGCTCTTTGTCTCTGAAGTAAACACGTTCGGCATCATGGCGGGCAGGATACATTATTCCAGGAACATGTTGCTGCATTTAAACATGGTTGATGCAGCGGCTGTGATTGAGCCTAAGCTGCAACTGCCAGACTTTATTTTGAGAGACGGACACAGCGGTGAAAAGAGAGACGGGAGAGATGAAAGAAGGAAACGCGGAAAGCGTGGAGGTTTGAAATTGCGCCTGAGAAGACGTCAGTTTGGTAACATTCCTCTTCCTTCTATGATTTTTGGGAATGTACAGTCTCTGAGAAACAAGGTGGATGAAATTCAATGGAATGTACGCTACCAGAAGGACTTTAAGAACTGCTGCGTCATGGCTTTCACCGAATCTTGGCTTAATGCGCATGACCGAGACGCAGACCTGTGGATTGACGGCTTTGGAGCTCCACTGCGCTTGGATCGGCAGGAAGAGGTAACAGGGAAACGTCAGAGGGGTGGCGTATGTTTATACATTAAAAAGCAGTACTGCACATCTGTCACGGTCAGAGAGCGCATCTGTACACCCGATGTGGAGCTGCTGTCTGTGTCACTACGCCCCTTTTATTTGTCTCACGAGTTCCCCCAGCTTTTCATCACAACTGTGTACATTCACCTGAGGGCAGACGCTGACTCTGCCTCCAGCACCGTCTTTGATGTGGTCCAGCGGCTGCAATCAATTTCTCCAGAGGCGCCAAACTTCATTCTTGGGGATTTTAACCATGTTTCTTTAAAGAAGACGCTTAAAAACTTTTATCAGTATGTTTCCTGCCCAACCAGGCGAAAAAAGACATTGGACCTGTGCTATGGATCCATTGAGAGGGCCTATAAATCACTCCCCCTTCCTCCTGTAGGATCCTCAGATCACAACTGTGTACATTTGCTGCCCACATATAAAACTGCTCTCAGAAGAGGCAAGGAAGAGACGAGAGACATTGATCTGTGGACAGAGGATTCAGTGCACAGCCTCCAGGAATTCTTTAACTGTACGGACTGGGAGGTTTTCACACTGTCCTGCGGGGATGATTTGGACTCTTTGGTAGACGTCACATGCTCATACATGGCTTTCTGTAAAAATAAGATCGTTCCACGTAAACGTGTCAAAATATATCCCAACAACAAGCCATGGGTTACAAAATCAGTTAAATCCTGCTTACAGAGGAGAGCACTTGCCTTTAAACAGGGGTCTGTTTCTGAGCTACAGGTTGCCACAAAAGAGCTGAAGGCTGAAATTTTAAGAGCAAAACAGAATTATAAATCAGAATTGGAAAGCAAGATGGCAACAAAGAAACTTGGCTCAGCCTGGGCCAGTATGAAAACTATTGCAGGCCTTCAGAGCAAAGAGTGCAGTAATCATGTGTTTTTAGATGGTTTTAATTCAGACACAGAGCTGGCTAATGCTCTTAATTGTTTTTATGGTCGTTTTGATTACTCTGATTTTAGCACAGAAACCCAAGATTTGAAACAGAAACTCAAAGACAATCAGCACTTTAATATTGAAGTGCAGGATATTAAAAAGGAGTTCTGTGCTGTAAAAGTGAACAAAAGTCAGGGCCCTGATAATATATGTGGGCGATTGGTAAAGTTCTGTGTACAAGAACTGAGTCCTGTATTCCATTCCATTTTCAATAAGTCCTTACAGACACAACATGTGCCTAAGATCTGGAAAGATGCCGTGATTGTTCCCATTCCAAAATCCAGCTGTCCTAAAATGGTAAACAACTTTAGACCAGTTGCTTTGACTTCAATTTTAATGAAAATTTTTGAAAAACTGGTCAGATTTGAGGTCCTAAAGCAGATTGAACATGCATTGGATCCTTTGCAGTTTGCATATAGGCCTCACAAAGGAGTGGAGGACGCCACTGTCACTCTGTTTAACATGCTTTTTAAACATCTGGATTTTAATGGGACACACGCCAGGCTTTTATTTGTGGACTTTTCCTCCGCCTTTAATACAATCCAACCTCATATTTTAGTTGAAAGGCTCCTGCAACAATTTGATTAGAGCAATAATCTGGTGGGTTAGATTCTGGATTTTTTATCCAACAGGACACAGAGAGTAAGGGTCAATGGTACATTGTCTGACCTAAAGTGCTCTTCTACTGGCTAAACTAAAGATATGATTATTGACTTTAGGAGGAAAACTCCCAGGCACAAAGTCACCGTACTAAAAGGCCAGACCACTGAATGTGTACAATCCTACAAATATCTTGGGACGACTATTGATAGTAATTTAAACTTTGACGAGAACTGTGAAAGGGTGTGCAAAAAGGGTCAGCAACATTTGCATTGTTTGAGGAAATTTGCACGCTTCCAAATTGACCAAACCATAATGACAATGTTTTATCGGGCTTTTATTGAATCTGTTTTATCCTTTTCTTTAGTGTTGTCATGGCGGCCTCTGGGCCGTCATTGGCATCATTAACTCCAGCTGCGCACAGACCAACAGGTGGTAATCAACAGCTGTTAAAAGCCAGCGTCGCTGACAGCCCGGCACGGAGTTGTCTGTCCTCCTCGTCGGAGAAAGAGCCTGAACTCCGCTCTCTGGCCTCGTCAGGATTCTCTCTCATCTCGTCAGGAACTTCTCTGGCTTCGTCAAGAACTTCTCTTACCTCTTCAAGGACTTCTCTTCAGAGTCAGACACGTAAGAGAACCATCTTTTACTCAACTCCAAATCTTAACCCCTGTGCACAGGTGGACCTCCTTGGCGGTGGACCTGCGTCCCCAGCTGACGGGGTAACGCCAACACTCACACGTAGCGCTTCGCTACCACCACGTCTACCGGTACGTCTTGCTCCTCAAATCCCAGAACTGTTATTGTATCAGTTCCAGGAGTATTGGCCACCGCTATCAGTGGAGTTACTGTCATCAGCATCAGTTATTTCATCGTCACCACGTTCTGTGGAATCACTCACCTCGTCATCGTCAGGATTGTCATCGTCCCGGTCTGTGGTGTCACAGCCGGTGTCTTGAGAAGAACTGTCCTTGTCACAGCCACGGGTGGAAGCCCCAGCACGTTCACGGACACCTTCACCTCCACGTTGCACGGCCGCTGGATCTCAGCAGGACGAAACCTGTGCTGCACCCAAGTAAGCCTCGCTACTTGTAGCTTGTCACTAGCGTGGGACAAAAGTAATTGTTTCTGCTTGTATGTTCCAGGGTTGCCGGGTCTCCGTCCAGGGCGCTCAGCTCCAGTGACCAGAACTCTATCCACGCACTCACACTCGCACTACACACCCTCACTCTTTAATAAAGATTATTGTCACTATCTGCCCGTGTCAGTGTCTGTCTCCTGGGTCCCGAAACATGTCAGTACGACTCCGTCACGTTGACCCAGCGGACAGCTCACTGTCGCGCCTAATCAACACTCTTAGCGCCCGGGTAGATTTATTAGCTCACCAGCAGACAGTAATCTTGAATCAACTAACCTTAATTAATGGTCGGCCTGGATCGTTTGGAAGGACACCAGACGTTTCCCCCGACCGCAAATATCTCAGCCCCTGCAGGCTTAGCGTCAGGACAAGCTAACACCTCCTCGTCCTCTCGCCTCACCCCTATTCCTACACCTGCCCGGTTCAGCGGAAGACTCGGGGAAGCCCGAGGATTCCTATTACAATGTGAGTCAGTTTTTCTGCGTGTGCTGGGGGATTTCACTCACAACTCTAGCCGGATAGGCTATGTCATAAATTTGCTGGCAGGTAGAGCTTTAGACTGGGCGTATTCGATCATGGCTAAACCAAGCTATCCCCTGCTTTCTTACCAGGAGTTTGTGTCAGAGTTTTTGTCTGTATTCGATCATACTGATAGGGGTGAGGTGTTGACAGAACGATTTTTGAGCTTACAGCAGGGAAAGAGATCAGCTGCTGATTACGCCATTGACTTCCGGGTCCTGGCCGCAGAGATTGGGTGGGGGGAGCCATCACTATGTGGCATTTTCCTACGTAGTCTCAACGACGAGTTAAGGATGAGTTAGCGGCACGGGACAAACCAGACAATTTGCGAGATTTGATTGCCCTAGCGGTTAGTCTCGATAGCAGATTAAGGGAGCGGGTGGCTGAACGGTGAACTACTTCCCGTTCGGTTAAACCCCGCCCTCGCGTCCCTAACTCCCCTCTTCTCGCTTTACCCGTGTCAGAGGAATCCCCGGATCAGGAAGCCATGATCAGTGGTCGTTCTAAAGTGTCAGCAGCTGAGAAACAACGCCGCAGGGATCAGGGCCTATGTTTCTATTGTGGGAAGGAGTCACATGGGGTGTTCGAATGTCCAAATAAGTTAAAAGGGAAGGCCCGTGGATTGCAGTAGGGGGATTCATGGGCAAGAACTCAGAAGAACCCCTTACTTGTTGTCGTTTACCTCTCAGACTTATTCATACACATACAGAACACTCCACACTAGCGTTAGTAGATTCTGGAGCTGAGCAGAATTTCATTTCTAGAGACCTGGCAACCCGAATGGGCCTTAGCTGTCAGACTTTAGAACCCCCTGTCAAACTGATTACCCTGTCTAAAGCATCTTTGACCACCACTGACCTTCAGACGGCCCCCGTGTCAATAATTGTTTCAGGGAATCACAGGGAGGAAATTCAGTTCCTAGTGCTGCCCGTTTCTTCTTTGCCCGTTATTCTGGGGTATCCCTGGCTGCGCCTACATAACCCCACCATTGACTGGCAAGCTGGGAGAGTAACGGCATGGAGTACGTTTTGCCTTAGCACCTGCCTCCAATCAACGGCGTGCGCCCCATCCATTAAGGTGCCTCTGCCTGATTCATCCCCACCGGATTTGTCTAAAGTGCCAGAGGTTTATCACGATTTGGGACAAGTGTTTAGCAAGTCTCGGGCGTTGTCCTTACCCCCCCATCGTCCGTATGACTGCGCCATCAATCTGAAGGCTGGGGCCCCTCTTCCTGCTAGTCGCCTTTACAGCCTATCAGCCCCGGAGCGCGAGGCCATGGACACGTACATCAAGGAGTCCTTGGCCTCTGGTATAATCCGCCCGTCATCTTCGGCAGTGGGAGCCGGATTTTTTTTTGTTGGAAAAAAGGACGGTTCACTACGCCCCTGCATCGACTTCTGGGGACTGAATGAAATAACAGTCAAAGACAAATATACTCTGCCCTTGATGAACACTGCTTTTGACTCCCTCCAGGGGGCATCCTGGTTTACTAAACTGGACCTTAGGAATGCCTACCATCTAGTGCGCATTAGGGAAGGAGATGAGTGGAAGACGGCTTTTCGGACCCCCAGCGGTCATTTTGAGTACCTGGTAATGCCGTTTGGGTTAACTAACGCTCCAGCCATCTTCCAGCGCTTGATAAATGATGTACTACGGGATTTCCTGAACTCGTTTGTTTTTGTTTATCTTGATGACATTCTCATCTTCTCCCGCACACTAGAGGAACATCGGGTGCATGTCCGCAGGGTATTACAGCGCCTCCTGGAGAACCAGCTGTTCGTCAAGGCCAGAAAATGTGAGTTCCACACTGATCAAACCTCCTTCCTTGGATTTATTATTGCTCGGAACCAGGTGCTCCCTGGCCCTGCCAAGGTCAAGGCAGTTGTGGATTGGCCTGCACCCACCTCCAGAAAGCAGCTTCAAGGTTTCCTGGGGTTTGCTAATTTTTATAGGAGGTTCGTGCCCAACTTTGATAATATTGCCCGTCCTTTGACTGCTCTCACCTCCCCTAAGACCCCGTTTTGCTGGAGTAAGGAAGCAGCCGGAGCGTTTGAGAAGCTCAAGAGGGAGTTCGCCTCGGCCCGAGTCCTTACCCAGGTGGACCCGAAGCTTGCAGTGCTTGGTGGAGGTGGACGCGTCTGATTCGGGAGTTGGAGCAGTACTCTCCCAACGATCTCCTGAGGATGGTAAGATTCGCCCTTGTGCTTTTTTCTCTCACCGTCTCACTCCTGCAGAGAGGAACTACAGAATCGGAGACAGGGAGTTACAGGCAGTGAAACTCGCCTTGGAGGAATGGAGACATTGGCTGGAGGGGGCTGCTCAGCCGTTCGTGGTTTAGACTGATCACCGTAACCTGGAGTACCTCAGGACGGCTAAGCGCCTGAATGCACACCAGGCTCGCTGGTCCCTCTTCTTCGGCCGGTTTAACTTTACCATCACGTACCGGCCGGGAAGCAAGAACGGTAAGCCGGATGCCCTCTCACGGCAGTTTGACACACCATCCTCTGAGGACCAGGAGTCCCCTATCCTTCCGCCTTCCTGCGTCGTGGGCGCCCTGTCCTGGGGAATCTGCAAGACGGTTCGCCGGGCTCAGAAGACCGAGCCGGACCCCGGGGTTGTTTGTTCCACGCGCTGTCCGAGGCAAGGTGATTGAGTGGGGTCACGCTTCCAAGTTGGCTTGTCATCCTGGAGTGGGTCGGACCGTGGATCTTCTCCAAAGGACCTTCTGGTGGCCAGGGTTACGGAAGGACGTTGTAGGCTACATTCGGGCCTGCGCTCAGTGCACCACCGGGAAGACCACATCATCCCCCCCGGCGGGCCTACTACATTCGTTGCCGGTTCCTTCACGCCCCTGGTCTCACGTAGCGAAGGACTTTGTGACTGGTTTACCCATTTCAGATGACTACACCACGGTGTTAACCATCGTGGACTGGTTCTCAAAGGCGGCCCATTTTGTGCCACTTCGGGGTCTGCCTTCGGCCCAGGAGACTGCGGACCTCCTGGTGCAACATGTGGTCCGTCTTCATGGCATCCCTGCTGATATTGTGTCTGATCGAGGACCCCAGTTTGAATCACAAGTTTGGAAGGCCTTCTGCGCGGCACTAGGAGCCACAGCCAGCCTCTCCTCTGGTTATCACCCCCAGAGCAATGGCCAGTGCAAGCGGGCTAATCAGGAGCTGGAGGCCGCCCTTCGCTGTGTCATCTCCTCCTGCTCATCCTCCTGGAGCAAGTTCCTGCCCTGGATTGAGTACGCTCACAGCGCCACGATCTCCACGGCCACGGGTGTCTCCCCGTTTAAAGCAACATGTGGGTTTGATCCTCCGCTGTTTCCGGAGGAGGAAAAGGAGGTAGCGGTTCCTTCAGTCCAGGCACATATCAAGCGCTGCCGGTGAGTTTGGCTCCTCGCTCGTCAAGCCTTGCTGAGCCAGCCTGATTGCTGGGGTCTTTCTGCAACTGTGGGGGTCCCCCCTACAGTTGATAGTGCTATGAGATGACTGTTGTTGTGAAATGGCGCTATATAAATAAAGTTGAATTGAATTGAATTGAATTGAAAACCACTAAGCGTAATATCCAGGTGGCCAACCGGCATAGGAGACCCGCCCCGGACTATAAGGTGGGTCAGAAGGTCTGGTTGTCAACCCGGAATATTGGTGTACCGGCCGAAAAACGTAAGCTCACTAAGCTCTTCATTGGCCCCTACACCATTAATCGTGTTATTAACCCTGTGTCTGTGCGCTTGTCTCTCCCTTCTTCGATGCGTATCTGCCCCACCTTTCATGTCTCCCAGGTTAAACCGTATGTCTCTGATCCCCTGTGCCCTGCTCCCGCGGCTCCCGCACCCCCGAGGATGATCGATGGCCATCCGGCCTGGGGGGTGACTGCCATCCTGGATGTCCGCAGGCGGGGTCATGGTCTTCAGTATTTGGTGGACTGGGAGGGCTTTGGACCGGAGGATCATTCTTGGATTCGCCCAGCATTGATCCTGGATAAACAGCTGATTCGCGATTTCCATCGGGCGAATCCAGGTAGGATTGGGCAGGTGCCTGGATGCAGTGCTATAGGGGGGAGTACTGTCATGGCGGCCTCTGGGCCATCATTGGAATCATTAACTCCAGCTGCGCACAGACCAACAGGTGGTAATCAACAGCTGTTAAAAGCCAGCGTCGCTGACAGCCCGGCACGGAGTCGTCTGTCCTCCTCGTCGGAGAAAGAGCCTGAACTCTGCTCTCTGGCCTCGTCAGAATTCTCTCTCGTCTCGTCAGGAACTTCTCTGGCTTCGTCAAGAACTTCTCTTACCTCTTCAAGGACTTCTCTTCAGAGTCAGACACGTAAGAGAACCATCTGTTACTCAACTCCAAATCTTAACCCCTGTGCACAGGTGGACCTCCTTGGCGGCGGACCTGCGTCCCCAGCTGACGGGGTAACGCCAACACGCACACGTAGCGCTTCGCTACCACCACGTCTACCGGTACGTCTTGCTCCTCAAATCCCAGAACTGTTATTGTATCAGTTGCAGGAGTATTGGCCACCGTTATCAGTGGAGTTACTGTCATCAGCATCAGTTATTTCATCGTCACCACGTTCTGTGGAATCACTCACCTCATCATCGTCAGGATTGTCATCGTCCCGGTCTGTGGTGTCACAGCCGGTGTCTCGAGAAGAACTGTCCTTGTCACAGCCACGGGTGGAAGCCCCAGCACGTTCATGGACACCTTCACCTCCACGTTGCACGGCCGCTGGATCTCAGCAGGACGAAACCTGTGCTGCACCCAAGTAAGCCTCGCTACTTGTAGCTTGTCACTAGTGTGGGACAAAAGTAATCGTTTCTGCTTGTATGTTCCAGGGTTGCCGGGTCTCCATCCAGGGCGCTCAGCTCCAGTGACCAGAACTCTATCCACGCACTCACACTCGCACTACACACCCTCACTCTTTAATAAAGATTATTGTCACTATCTGCCCGTGTCAGTGTCTGTCTCCTGGGTCCCGAAACATGTCAAGTGTCATGGTTTGGTCAGATAAAACTGAAACAGAGGAAATCCTTGGATCAGGTAGTTAGATGGTCCAGTCATTTGCTTGGTGAGTCACAGCTGAGCCTGACATCCCTGTACACCAGACAGGTACAGAGGATTGCTACCTCCATTTTAAATGATGACTCCCACCCTTTGCACTGCCACTTTCAGCTTCTTCCCTCAAGATGGAGGTTTGCTGTCCCAAAAAGTAAAACCCAGTGCTACAAAAACAGCTTTGTTCCTGCTGCTGTCAAAGAGTTGAACAAGTTGTAAAAATATATTGCACATAATTTAGTTACCTATTTATTAACTTCATTTTATATTTACTTATTTTTGTAGGATTTTTATTTGGGTTCTAAATCTTTTATTGGGTTTTAGACCTTTGAGTTTTTAACCTCTTTGTCTAGTCTTTAACTTTTTAATATGACCCTTCTCTCTTATCTCTAGTTTTTTCTCTCATCTCTTTGTCTTTATATCCTGATTGATAGAGCCTTGAGTATTTTTATCATGTTTATAGTCAGCTTCATGTGTGCCTGTGTTTGTGTTTATGTTGAATGTAATTGTGGTTTGTAAATATGGATGTCACCAGATTGCAAAACAAATCTACCTACGGGTACAAATAAAGTAACCTGAACCTGAACCTACCCTCGTATTTTAAACATGCAGTTGTGCAGCCACTTAAAAAAAAAAAAAAAACTAAGCTTGATCCCTCCGTTTTCAAAAACTTCAGGCCAATTTCTAAGCTTCCGTTTATTTCTAAGCTTTTAGAAAAAGTTTTTTCCAAGCAGCTCACTGACTTTCTGATTGAACACAATATTTTCGACAAATTTCAGTCAGGTTTTCGTCAAACACTCGACAGAGACCGCTCTTCTTAGGGTGCCGAATGATATTTTAATGTCATCAGACTCTGGCAAATGCTCTGTTTTAGTGTTATTAGATCTTATTTCAGCATTTGATATTATTGATTATCTTATTTTGTTTCAAAGGCTTAGAAATTGGGTAGGTATTTCTGGAGATGCTCTGGATTGGTTTTTCTCCTACCTTTCTGGTCAGAGTTTTTCCGTGGCTGTTGGCTCTTATTCATCTGATTCTGCTCCTTTAACCTGTGGGGTGCCTCAGGGTTCTATTCTGGGTCCACTTTTATTTGCCCTATATATGCTGCCACTTGGTTCTATCATCAGCAAATTTAAAGGTGTGTCTTATCACTGCTACGCTGATGATTTACAGCTACTTTTCTCTTTTAAACCTGACCATGTTGACAATTTAAAAATTATTCATGATTGTTAAGGACTGGATGTCTAATAACTTTTTGCAACTTAATGCTGATGAAACTGAAGTCCTTACTGTAGCACCTGATAATTTAATTTCTAAGATGGTAAACCTCTTGCACTCCGGGATACCATGGGCGGTCACGTCTCTGCGTCCTAGGGTGCACTGAAAAAAAAAAAAAAAGCTGCAGACACAGCCTCGAACAGAAAGCCCAAGGAGTGCTTTGATTGGTTTAGATTTGATTGACCTCTCATTCGACTAATAAGAGCCTTGAATTGGGTTTCTGAAACCTTGAAGAACCAATGACTGAAAACCTAGCAAGAAGGACCCGCCTACCAATGGCTGCGAATGCAGCGAGCCAATTGAAGCAGAGAACTTTGGCAATTGAAAGCGTATGTCCCGTGCGTAAAATCTGTTTTGTGTAAGCCGCTGGGTGACACACACACATTCACCAGTCTTTTTTTCTTACTACTGTTCTTATTTGTTTTGAAAAATCGTTCGCCAAAACTGCAATCATGGAAGCACAAAACCGCAATAATGGAATTATGGTTTGACCGGGTCGCGTGACCAGAACCACGAGTGCGTAACCAGCGGACCAGCGTCATGTTCATCTGACAATGAGGAAGAGAAGTTCGCCAGTGACACTGCTGTTGTGGACAGGTAAGTGTTATAAGCTAAATTATTCTTTATCCCTGAAAATTGTAATCAAAATGACTTTTGACCAAACGGTAAATTACAACTGTGCGTCATCGCTACATGACGGATCGCGGCGACCCGTGCACTGCGTCCAGAATGTGAACCCCCCCCCCCGCTACTCTTCTGTAGCGGATTGCAGATATTTTAGTACAACTGTGCGTAGTAGACCGCGGCGCACCGTCACCGCGGTCCGTCATGTAGCGATGGGCGATGTCCGTCCTCTGTAGCCGGAGGGGTGGGAGTTGTTATCCTCTACATTACAGATATTTTAGTATAATTTTTAGTGCACTGTAGGTTTTTTTTTCTTGTAAAAAAAAAAGCCACACACTTTTTACGTGGCATACTTCTTTGTGTGGGGGCTTGTTTGTTCATTCATTCATTCATTCATGAATGAATAAACACCCCCCCCCACACACACACACACACACAGCCCTTCACCTTTCATTAGAGCCCAAGGTCAAGCTTCTATATTGAATCATTCAAAAGTTACAGACGTTTTTCCAAACTGTGCCATTTGGCACAATTTGGCACAGTTCAAAAACCCCTGGGAACAACCTGAGGAAAATGCTGTGTAATATATTCATTTTTTGTGGTATCGTTACAAAATTTTGACCTCAGCTGGATAACACTTGGTTCTACAATTCTGTTGCATTTTCCAGCCCGGATCTGACAGCTGTGTGTTATTTGCATGCATTTGTATCCAAAAAAACACCCAGGCGAAATTTATTTTCTTCAAGTTCAGTATGTTTAGATGACTGTTACTCAGTGGCAGGAACACTTAGAGAGATTATGACTGTTTTGCCAAAAAATTCAACGTGTTTTCTTTTAAATGAGACCAACCCCATGAAGATGCTGCAAAGGGTTGAAGAACAGCTTTTGATTTACTTTGGGTACATTATTTTTAGGCGTTTTTAGGGAAATTGACCAGAGTGCAAGGGGTTAATAGCATTGGTTCATTAAGCTCTAATGTACGGTCTAATCTAAAAAAATCTTGGTGTCATTTTCGATCAATCGATGAGTTTTGATCAGCATGTCAAATCTCTGACCCGGTGTTGTTTTTTCCACCTTAGGAATATATCCAAAATTAGGTCATTGGTTTCCTACAGTCAGTTAGAAATCATTATTCATGCCTTTGTTTCTTCACGTTTGGACTACTGTAATGCTCTTTTCACATGTCTTAGCAAATCCTCTTTACACCGCCTACAGTTAGTCCAGAACTCTGCTGCAAGATTACTAACTAGGTCCAGTAGATTCTCTCATATCACTCCCGTTTTGCCCTCCTTGGATTGTCTTCCTGTAAATTATAGAGTTGATTTTAAAGTTCTTGTTCTTACTTATAAAGCCATTCATGAAGAGGCGCCTTTTTATATTAGTGACTTGCTCCATCTACACCAGCCCAGCAGGTCTCTCAGGTCTTCATCAGAATCTATTGGTAGTCCCTAGCACTAGGCTCAGAACCAAAGGCAATAGAGCCTTTGCTGCTGTTGCTCCCAGACTTTGGAACTCCTTACCTTTTGAACTTAGATCTGCACCTTCAATTGATGTTTTTAAGAAGCAACTAAAGAAGCAACTTTTTAGCCTGGCTTTTTAATTAACAATGTGTTGATTGTATTTTTATGTGCTTTTACTGTTTAATTTGTTTTTATTTTTTACTGTTTTATGTGTCTGTTTTTTATTTTGTTTTTTACCATGTTAAGCACTTTGTGACTGTCTGTGAAAAGTGCTCTATAAATAAACGTATTATTATTATTAAAAGTCTTTTTTAGATCGATCAATAGTCCAACAGCATATTTTTTTCTGATCAATGGAGTTTGTTATATCCTCTATTGTATCTAATAATGCAAGTGATGTGGATCTGTTTGATCTGAACCCATACTGACTGTCAGTGATTAAATTATGTTTATCTATGAATTTGTCCAGATGGTTATTGAAAAGGTTTTCAAGAATTTTGGAAAACTGTGGAAGAAGTGAAACAGGTCTATAATTCGTGAAATGATGCTTGTTGCCAGATTTGTACAGTGGAATGATTTTAGCTGTTTTCATTTTATCAGGGAAAATACCATATTGAAATGATAAGTTGGATATATGGATTAATGACTTGGAAATCCCATCAATTACCCTTTTCACCATTTTCATATCAATGTCATCACAGTTTGTTTTTGTTTTTACACTTCATAACAGTATCAGTCACCTCTTTTTCATCCACAGGATTAAGAAACATGGAATTTGGATTCCCGTTTATCAGCTAATCAAAGATTGCCCTGGTTATACCTTGGTCAGGAATTTTTTTGGCCAGATCTGGACCAACGTTAACACACAAAAAAGTTAAAACTATTTACTACAGCATCCATATTATATTCATCCTCATCATTAACAACAAAAATCTCTGGATAGTGTGAATGTCTAGAGCCATTCTTGATTATACTATTCAATATGTCCCATGTTCCTTTAATATTATCTTTATTTTTATCTAGTATTCTCTTGCAATACTCTTTCTTGTTATTCCTAATAATAGTAAACTTATTTCTATAATTTTTGTATTTATTTTCTGCCTCTTTCATTCTTTGTCAGATTGCAGGCATTTTGTAAACCTTTGGTTATCCATGGACATTTTGTATATTTTACTTTTTTATTTATCTGAATTATAGGACAATTTTTATTATATAAAAACAAATATTTTAAGAAATTCCTCATATGGGGGGATTTATTTATTAGGGGTCCAATGTGTGACATTGGTGGCAAAATTTAAAATTGATCAAATCTGCACATGAAATTGACTAATCACTATCCAATTGTGTCAGGTTTATGAAACTATTAACTATTTTCGTAACGGCATTCGCGTTCAGGAACTCTTGAGGATGAGCGCTCACTTCAACTACTTGTAAATGGAGACGTAAACAGGACACTTGGGCTTTTGTTTCCCCGTGTTCCAATGCACTTTGCAAAGGCACACGTTTTACACGAAACAGCTTCAACACTTCCAGTATTTTTCACGCATCAAAACTCATCAACAGCTACATTTTCATGACATATTAAGATGTGATAACGTGTATACATACCTTCAAATTCTCCCTGTTTGTTGGATAAGATGTAAAATCACAAAAGGCGTAAATGCGGGACACGGAAGTTTGGACCTTCGATAACTTCAATATAAAGTGACCACGGTTAATCCTCTCCACATGGGTTGAGCACATCCGGGGTAGAGAAAATAAAAGTGCTTTCCCAGGGCGCTCACCTCGCCAGACGGGGCTGCGCGCGGCCGACCAAGACCGAAGACGTAAATTTTTTAAAGGACACTGTGCTGACCTGTCAGATATTGGGTGGGGTTATGTTCCCTCTAGTGGTGGTTTGCGTTACTGCACCTTTAATTGTAGCTACTTCCTGTTTCCTGCATAAACCCTTTTTTTTGTTCAATCTGCCATGATGAAAGCAATGTGAAAATGTGCTCGCCAGAAATTTGGTTGTACTAACCTAGGAGTGGAACCAACAGTAAGTTAATGCTGAAAATTGTTGTAATACTTGTTTAAGATGACCATGGTTTGGAATATGATGTTAAAAACGCTAAATTTAAGCTATAAAAAGATCGCGATTAAAAGGTGTTAATGGCTAATCGTTTGCAATGGTACTTAGCTAACTGCTGAGTCATTTAGCCCTTTTTTAGCCCAAGTTATATTGTGTTGTAATGGTGCTTCGTGTGAAAGCTAGTTAGCTATTCATTTGGCTATGCTTACCTGCTTACTTAGCTGTGTAGCTGTACTCTGTAAACTAAAAATGTGTTAGTATAATTTCGTAATACTTACCTGATTTAACTTACCTTAACTTTGTAACCTGTGGAAACTGTGAAATACTTACCTCAGTTTGAATCTGTAAAGCAAATTACTTACCTGAGTTAAGTGCCTGTAATAAGAGAAACTGTTTATATACAGAGTGTTGTATTATTATTTCTTGTGTAACATTCTGTATTATGTATATTTCATTGTGTTTCAGTTTTACAAAAACAAACAAGACAAAAACTGATTTCAGTAAATCAGTCAACCTGGAATCAGCCTGCTGTCTTTATTGTTCGCTATCTGTCTACAATACCCAGCCGTATTATCAGGACAGAATAGTAAAATGTTGACCACGCAGCGGGGATAGGCAGCTGAAATACGGTGAACAGCACACAGAAGCAAGCCAAGATGAGCCACGCTGGTGAGGAGGACCGTCCGTCTCAGTTGGAGACAAGGTCTCAAGCCTCAAATTCACACAAGTCCTCCAGAGCATCAACCCGGTCATCTGCCAGCATCGTTGCAGCAAGAGCCAGAGCTAAGGGTGAAGCAGCTAAAGTCAAAGCATCCTTTGCAGAGAAGGAGGCAGCCATGATGAAACAAAGGGCTTCAGTAGAAGCTGCCATAATGGAACAAAGGGCTTCAGCAGAGGCTGCCATGATTAAAGAAAGGGCTTCAATAGACGCAAATATTCACGTGCTACAACAAGAGAAAGAAGCAACTGCAGCATCAAGAGAGGCAGCTATATTGGAAGAAGCTGCAGCAGCAGAGCTCGATCCAAGACACAGCGACTCTCTTGGTGAGCTACAGAATCTAGCCCTTGATGATCCAGTGAGACGCACACAACGCTACGTGGAAACACAGCCATTCGATGCACATGCACCACGGTTGCAACCAAGCCCAACTCCACAGCAACAAATTGATCATCAAGCACCGGTGAATTCACACCTCTCTAGCATTAAGGAACAAGATTCACTGTATGAGTCTTTCGTGGACAGAAATGAACACAAGCCCATGATGGTTGGACACAACGTTCCTCATTCTGCCCCAAAGCCATTTGTTCCAAAGCAGGGACATTCACCTGTTCTCCCTAACATTAAAAGGAAAGACACTGCAGCTAACCCTCCAGCCTCTCATCCCAACCAGGGAAACAAATCCTCACCTCCATCAACACAAACCCATGTCTTGGCCCAGTATCTCATGAGAAAAGAGATGGTGAGCTCAGGACTCCTTACCTTTGACGACTACCCAGAAAACTACTGGGCGTGGAAGGCCTCCTTCCTAGCAGCCACAAAGGAGCTTAACCTCTCGGAGCAAGAAGAGCTCAACCTACTGATCAAATGGTTGGGGCCCAAGTCGTCAGCTCAAGCCATGAGGATCAGGTCTGTGCATGTAAACAATCCTAGACTAGGTGTGTGGACGGTATGGGAGCGCTTGGAGGAAACTTATGGAAGCCCAGAGGTGATTGAAAGTGCCCTAATGAAAAAATTGGACGCCTTCCCAGTCATCTCTAACAAAGAGACACACAAGCTCAGAGAGTTAGGAGACTTGTTAAAAGAGCTACAAGCTGCTAAGTCAGAGGGATTCTTACCTGGGCTCATGTATCTTGATACAGCTCGAGGGGTAAATCCAATTGTGGAGAAGCTTCCATTCTCACTTCGTGAACGCTGGATGACACAGGGATCCAGGTACAAGGAAGTTTATCATGTGCCTTTCCCACCATTCAGCTACTTTGTGGAATTTGTATGTTCTCAAGCTAAGACTCGCAATGACCCCAGTTTCGCATTCAACCTTTCCTCTACTCCCAATCAGTCAAAAGGTGAGAAAGACCAAAAACACATCTACAAATCCACTGTAACAGTGAGGAAAACTGATGTCACAGCCGCAGGTGGTGCATCTCAGGACAGCACATCTGTGAAGAAAACTGAACCGGACAAAGAATGTCCAATCCACAACAAACCACATCCGCTCACAAAATGCCGTGGGTTCCGAGGAAAGCACCTGGATGAGAGGAAAGCGTACTTAAAGGAGAACTCGATCTGCTTTAGATGTTGTGCCAGCACCAAGCACATTGCCAAAGACTGTAAGACCGCACTCAAATGCAGAGAGTGTGAAAGTGACAAGCACACTTCAGCGATGCATCCTGGTCCAGCACCATGGTCGCCTCATGGGCAGGCTGGGCACTCACCTGGGAATGACCAGAGCGGGGAGCAAGGAGGGGAGCAAAGCGGGGAGAGTGAAGTTGCAGCAACTCCTGTTGTCACTTCTAAGTGCACAGACATATGTGGCGATGCACCCCAGCCTAGATCCTGTTCTAAAATCTGCTTGGTCAAGGTTTCCCATGCTGATAATCCAAGCAAGTCTCACAGAGTGTATGCTGTACTCGATGACCAAAGCAATAGGTCTTTAGTGAAATCTGAGTTCTTCAGTCTGTTGGGTATTAACAGCAGGGCATCCCCCTACACGCTAAAAACATGCTCAGGCAGAGTGGAGACTGCAGGAAGGAAAGCAACCAACATCATTGTGGAATCTCTCGATGGGAAGACCAAGGTCACACTGCCCACATTGCTGGAGTGTGAATACTTACCTGGTGACCGGTCAGAGATCCCGACCCCTGAGTGTGCACAATATTTCCCTCACCTCAGACCAGTGGCTGACAAAATCCCTGCACTTGACAACAGTGCACCCATTCTTCTGCTACTAGGCCGAGATGTTTTGAGCTTGCACAAGGTGCGAGAGCAGCGCAACGGACCACACAACTCGCCATACGCTCAGCGCCTTGATCTCGGCTGGGTCATAGTGGGAGAGCTGTGTCTGGGTGGCGCTCACAAGACTCAGGAAGTCAATGCTTATAAGACCCATGTCCTCCAAAATGGACGCCCTTCCTTCTTTAAGCCCTGCACTAACAGCATTCACATCAAGGAGAGACCCAGTGAACCGATTCAGTGCAGCCTTCAGTTTCCAACTCGCAGTGAGGAAGCCATTCCAGAGACATGTAGGGATGGTCTTGGTGAAAGTGTGTTCCATACAACACCAGCCGACAACAAACCAGCCATGTCAGTAGATGACAGTGAGTTTCTGAGAATAATGGAAGACGAGGTGTATATGGACAATGAAAACCACCGGGTGGCGCCACTACCCTTTCATACTCCTCGTAAGCGTCTTCCGTGCAACAGAGAGCAGGCTGCTCAAAGACTCCAATCCCTCCAACGCTCATTCAGGAAGAAACCTGACATGAAACAGCACTTCTTTGATTTTATGCAAAAGGTCATTGACAACCAACAGGCCAAGCCAGCTCCTCCACTACAGCTCGGGCAGGAGTGCTGGTATCTGCCGACATTTGGCGTATACCACCCCCAGAAGCCGGGGAGAATAAGAGTTGTATTTGACTCCAGCGCGGAGTACAAGGGGACATCATTGAATGATGTGCTTCTCAGTGGACCCAACCTGAACAACACACTAATAGGAGTCCTATTACGGTTCAGAAGAGAACAAATTGCTGCTACCGCTGACATAGAGCAAATGTTCTATGGGTTCAAGGTCAGAGAGGACCACCGCCACTTCCTCAGGTTTCTCTGGCACAAAGACAATGATCCAGACAAGGACATCATTGACTACTGGATGACTGTGCATGTATTCGGCAACAGCCCGTCTCCAGCAGTAGCGACTTATGGGCTGAGGAGAGCTGCAGAGCAAGGAGAAGCTGAGCATGGTAGTGATGCAAAGGAGTTCATCTTCAGGAACTTTTACGTCGATGATGGGCTCACGTCATTGGCCAAGGAGCATGAGGTGATCGATCTCCTGCAGCGAACCAAGGCTCTGCTAGCTGAGAGCAACTTAAAACTCCACAAGATCGCCTCAAACAGTCCGAGGGTCATGGAGGCTTTCCCAGTGGAGGAACGAGCAAGTGACCTGAAAGATCTCGATCTGGGAGCAGACCCATTGCCCCTTCAAAGGAGCTTAGGCCTGAACTGGGTGCTCCAGACTGACAGCTTCACATTCCGAGTCTCAAGAGACATTAAGCCATTTAGTCGGAGAGGGATGTTGTCCACCATAAACAGTCTTTACGATCCCCTTGGATTCGCTTCTCCCATCACTGTCCAGGGAAAGGCATTGGTGAGAGACATCTCCTCTGAACAGTATGAGTGGGACACGCCTCTCCCACCAGAGAAAGAGGCACACTGGAGAACATGGATCAACTCCTTAACAGACCTGGAGCAGCTTTGCATTAGCAGATCATACCTACCTACCTCCTTGTCATGCTGTAACAGGATAGAACTCTGTGTTTTCGCAGATGCTTCAACTCTAGCGATAGCTGCCGTAGCTTACCTGCGTGCCTTAGATTCTGAAGGAAGATGGCACGTAGGATTTGTTATGGGTAAATCAAAACTTGCACCTTACCCCATGCACACCATTCCACGCCTGGAGTTGTGTGCAACTGTCTTGGCCGTTGAGCTGGCAGAAGTGATCCAGTCTGAGATAGACATAGAGCTACAGGCAGTCAAGTTCTTCACTGACAGCCGCATTGTGCTGGGCTACATTCACAACAGTTCACGAAGGTTCTACACCTACGTAGCTAACCGAGTAGCTCGCATTCGTGGATCTACTGAACCAGAACAGTGGCAGTACATCTTGACAGACCAGAACCCTGCAGACCAGGGAACCAGACCACTTTCAGCAGCTCAACTTTCATCTTCCAGCTGGTTGCTCGGTCCCCAGTTTCTCAGGCAGTCAGCCACGGATAAGGTTGAGGAGGTTGAAACGTTTGAGCTTGTTGATGCAGACACAGACAAAGAAGTTAGGCCACAAGCCACCTGTCTACTTACCAAAGTCACAGAACAGCCTCTTGGCTCAGAAAGATTTGAACGCTTCTCTTCTTGGAAGAGCCTAGTAAGAGGTATGGCACTTCTTGTTCATGTAGCCAAGTCTTTCTCTGGAGAGAATAGCGATGGTTGCAAGGGATGGCATCAATGCAGCCAGCTTCTCGCCACAGAGCAGTCCCAAGCAAAGACAAAAATCTTCAAGGCTGTACAGGAGGATGTTTATGAAGAGGAGCTGAAATGCTTAATTCAGGGTTCCACAGTGCACTGTCAAAGCTCCCTTGCAAAGCTGGACCCCTTCATCGATGAGAATGGATTGATCAGAGTCGGAGGTCGGATACGCGGGGCAGACTTGGGAGACCAAGAGAAACACCCACTCATCCTACCAGCCGGCCATCATGTGACCACTCTCCTGGTCCGACACTACCATGACAAAGTAGCCCACCAGGGTCGGCACTTCACAGAGGGTGCACTGCGTACCGCTGGTGTTTGGATAGTAGGAGGTAGGAAGCTCATCTCCAGCATCATTTTCAAATGTGTTACTTGAAGGAAGTTGAGAGGACGGAGAGAAGTGCAGAAGATGTCAGATCTGCCGGCAGATAGGCTGGCAACGGATCCCCCCTTTACTCACGTAGGGCTCGACGTCTTTGGCCCATGGACTGTCACCACTCGGCGGACACGAGGTGGTGCCGTTGAGAGCAAAAGGTGGGCAGTCATCTTTACTTGCCTGAGCACCAGAGCGGTGCACCTTGAGGTTATTGAATCCATGTCGACCTCAAGCTTCATCAACGCCATGAGGCGTTTCCTATCCATCCGTGGACCTGTCAAGCACTTAAGGTCGGATAGAGGCACTAATTTCATTGGTGCATGCCGCGAGCTTCAAATCAACACTGACGATCCTGAGATCAAGAACTATCTGCAAGAGCAGGGATGTACATGGACCTTCAATGCTCCCCATTCTTCACACATGGGTGGAGCCTGGGAGAGGTTAATTGGAGTGGCAAGACGCATACTGGATGGACTGCTTGCGAAGGATGGTGCTACCCGACTGTCTCATGAAGTCCTTACAACCTTGATGGCTGAGGTTATGGCTATCATGAATGCACGCCCGCTAGTCCCAGTCTCCAACGATGCAGAGGTACCCGAAATCCTCTCACCTGCCACTCTGCTCACCCAGAAGGCGAGTGTCAGTCCTGCACCCCTGGGAGACTTCGACCTGGATCACCTCAGCCAGGTCCAGTGGCGCCAGGTTCAGAGCTTGGCGGACTCCTTCTGGAAGAGGTGGCGGTCGGAGTACCTGACCACACTTCAACCACGGAGGAAGTGGACCTCCGAGAAGTCCAGTCTCCAGGAAGGTGACATTGTTTTGATAAAGGACAATCAAGCAAAGCGCAACATGTGGCCTCTAGGGCGAATAGTTAAGGCCATTCCTAGTTCAGACAACAAGGTCCGTAAGGTCACAGTTAAGACCTCTAGCCAAGGGGTAGTTAAAGAGTACCTTAGACCCATCTCTGATGTTGTGCTATTGATGTCACTAGAGAAGAGTAAATAGTGGTATACATGTATACCAAGCAGGGAGTGTGCTGACCTGTCAGATATTGGGTGGGGTTATGTTCCCTCTAGTGGTGGTTTGCGTTACTGCACCTTTAATTGTAGCTACTTCCTGTTTCCTGCATAAACCCTTTTTTTTTGTTCAATCTGCCATGATGAAAGCAATGTGAAAATGTGCTCGCCAGAAATTTGGTTGTACTAACCTAGGAGTGGAACCAACAGTAAGTTAATGCTGAAAATTGTTGTAATACTTGTTTAAGATGACCATGGTTTTGAATATGATGTTAAAAACGCTAAATTTAAGCTATAAAAAGATCGCGATTAAAAGGTGTTAATGGCTAATCGTTTGCAATGGTACTTAGCTAACTGCTGAGTCATTTAGCCCTTTGTTAGCCCAAGTTATATTGTGTTGTAATGGTGCTTCGTGAAAGCTAGTTAGCTATTCATTTGGCTATGCTTACCTGCTTACTTAGCTGTGTAGCTGTCCTCTGTAAACTAAAAATGTGTTAGTATAATTTCGTAATACTTACCTGATTTAACTTACCTTAACTTTGTAACCTGTGGAAACTGTGAAATACTTACCTCAGTTTGAATCTGTAAAGCAAATTACGTACCTGAGTTAAGTGCCTGTAATAAGAGAAACTGTTTATATACAGAGTGTTGTATTATTATTTCTTATGTAACATTCTGTATTATGTATATTTCATTGTGTTTCAGTTTTACAAAAACAAACAAGACAAAAACTGATTTCAGTAAATCAGTCAACCTGGAATCAGCCTGCTGTCTTTATTGTTTGCTATCTGTCTACAATACCCAGCCGTATTATCAGGACAGAATAGACACTATATTTGATGTGTCATAAATGTTTGAGATTTTATTGAAATATTCTACATCTGAGCTTCACAAAGACTGATCTCCTTTTTACGTGTATGGTTTGGGATTTGAAAGGTGCAAGGTGAAAGGCATCAGCACTTCCTGTTTTCTGGTTACTTTACCAAATAACTTGCATGCTGCTGCATAAATTTGGGGACACGGAAATTTACGTCGTACGAGTAAATTTGCAGGGTTTGCCGTACAAAAACCATAGATTCGATCACATTGGGGAATGTTTTATTTTGAATTTGCATTACAACTCTGTTATCTCTTGCATTTTGAGTAGAAAGAGTTACTCAGAGATCACGTTACAGTACTTTGAAATTGATGCGATTTTCATGTCACACAAAAAGTGGGAAAAATGAGGGGACACGACCAATAGTTTCAATTCTAATGGCAAAATCAATGATTTTTTTTTAAAATTGCAATGCAAGTCTGAAACTCTTTTATGTTCCCTTGCATATTATAAAAACAAAACTGACATCTGCAAATTACAGAAAAAGAGAGAGCGCTTGAAAGTCGGATACTCCTGATATAGTGCACTGGATCCCCCCCAAAAAAAACCACCCATATGCACCATCCACGTCTTTAATTTGATATGGGTCATCCCAGTTATATGATATTAAGTCATGTTTGAGAGCAGCCAGACCCCAAGTAAACAATTAACTGTATTTTGTACATAAACATTAACATCCATTCATCCTAGCATACATTGATGTCCATACATCAAAACCAGCCTCAAACAACACAGATATACACAGTGCTGTCCCACCCACCATTCCATAGTGTCCCAGAGTGAGCATAGTGAATCGTACATATAAATACTACCCTTCTAACATACGTATATCCTTTCAGCAAATAATGTTTGTACCTCTTTTTGAATTGATTTCTGGTTGTACATAGTTTCAGTTCCGGCTCCAGACTGTTCCACAAATCCACCCCACAGACAGATATGCACATACTTTTATTGGTTGTTCGTATCTTGGGTTTTGTAAGGTTTAAGTCTCCTCTCAAATTATGATCATGGTCTCTTTTTTTAAGTATTTTTTTGTATATTAGTTGGGAGTTGATTATTAATTGCCCTGTACATGACTTGTGCTGTCTTAAATTTAACTAAATCGATGAACTTTATGACATGTGACTTTAAAAACAATGAATTGGTATGGTCTCTATATCCTACATTATTTATTATCCTTATAGCTCTTTTTTGTAATGTGCATATTGACTGTAGGTTGGTCTTGTAGGTTTTTCCCCAGACTTCTGCACAGTAGTTAAGATAAGGTAGAAACAGTGAATTGTACAGTAAGACCAATGATTTATAGTCCAAGATGTGTCTTGTCTTCCCCAGTATGCCTATACATTTTGCCAACTTGGCCCGGATGTGACTGATGTGAGGTTTCCAGCAGATTTTATTGTCTAGCGTCACCCCCAGAAACTTATTTTCCTGTACTGTTTCTATTCTGGTATCATCTATCATTACCATTATTTCATGATTTATTTTATAATTTCCAAACAGCATAATCTTTGGTTTTTTTTAGATTTAGAGATAATTTATTTTTGTTGAACCACTGCGTTAACCTTTTCATTTCAGTTGTGACCACCTCTAAAACATGCTGCAAATTCTCACCAGTGCAAAGGATATTTGTGTCATCCGCAAACAAAATAAATTTCAGAATTTTTGATACTTGGCATATGTCATTTATATACAAAATAAAGAGTTTGGGTCCCAAAACTGACCCCTGGGGCACACCACAAGTGATGTCCATGAAGGGTGATTTGTGCTCACCAATTTGTACAAATTGTTGTCTGTTACTTAAATAACTTTCCACCCAACTCAGTCCGACCTCTCTTATCCCATACCTTTCCAGTTTCCTTAGAAGTATTCTGTAGTCAATGGTGTCAAAAGCTTTCTTTAAATCTATAAATACTCCTACAGCAAACTTTTTTTTTATCTATACAACTAGTAATTTCTTCTATAAGTTCGATCAGTGCCAAAGATGTAGATTTATCTGCTCTAAAACCATACTGGCTGTCTGTAAGGAGGTTGTGTTTTTCAATGAAATTATCCAGTCTCTTAGTGAAGATTTTTTCAAGTATTTTGGAGAATTGTGAGAGTAAAGAGACTGGCCTGTAATTTGTGAAACAATGACTGTCTCCTATTTTGTATAGAGGTATTACTTTTGCTATTTTCATGTTGTTTGGAAATTTACCAGTTTGAAATGACAGGTTACAGATGTGGGTGAGTGGCTTAACAATTCCTTCAATTACTTTTTTCACTATTGTCATGTCAATTTCATTCCAGTCAGTTGATTTTTTGTTCTTAAATTTACTCACAGTCTCGATAATTTCCTTTTCAGTAACTGCACCAAAAAAGATTGTGTTTGGATTTCTATCTTCTATTTCATTTACAGAACCACTGTTGTTTGTTTCTGTTGCCACTATTGATTTTGCTAATTCAGGACCAACGTTTACAAGAAAATTTATTTAAACCACTGACCACATCCTCCATATTATTTATCAAATAATATGGAAACCAGCAGGCCAAAATAATAAACCTAATACAAGAGGTACAAGCCCTACATTCAATAATAAAAGAAAAAGACCAAAAAATTATGGACCTGGAGCAACACGGGCGTCTTTTGGAGCAACGCGTCGAGGATCTTGAACAAGGTTCTCGCATTGATGACCTAGTTATAAGTGGACTAGACATCAGATATCAGTCCTACGCCCATGCCGCAACAGGACTGAGTGGTGAACATGCTTCCATAAGTGAATCAATGTCCCTAGAAAACCAAGTGCTTCAGTTCCTTAATGATAAAGACATTAAGGTAGAAGCCAATGCGATCTCAGCCTGTTATGCTTTACCGAAGAAAGATAACAAAACAAAGAAATCAATTGTGATGCACTTTGTGAACAGGAGGGTGAAAAATGACATACTGAGGCAGGCCAAAAAACTAAAGGAAACTCAAGTTTACCTAAATGAACACCTGACAAAAAAAAACGCTGAATTAGCACGGCAGGCACGGATGCTAAAAAAACAAAATAGGATACAGTCAACCTGGACAAGAAATTGTAGAATTTGGATTAAACTAAATGGAACACCTGAGCAAGCAAAAAGTATAATGATCAGAGATGCTACTGACTTAGATAAATACAAATGAACACTGTCTATGAAACACAGAGTGAGGAAACTCAAACTCTAAAAATATGCCACTATGCTGAACATAAACCACAAGAGATGGAGAATGATATTGATCCCGATAACCACTTTTTCAATAATATTCATAACCACTGTGAATATTACACTGAAAAGCAATTCAAAAGTCAAGTGCAATTAGATGGTAAACTGTCAATAATACACTTCAATAGCAGAAGTCTTAACAAAAACTTCTCACAGATTCAGGACTATTTAAAACAGCTAAACAGAAAACTCACAGCCATTGCAGTCTCGGAAACCTGGCTTAATGAAGACCAGGCTCCCCTGATGGCAATAGAGGGATATCAGAAGTTTAACATTAACAGATCTCAAAAAAAGGGTGGTGGTGTTGCACTGTATGTTGATGACCTATATAGATGTAAGCTTGTAAATGAAATGTCCTCAGCACTACCAGGGATTTTGGAATGTGTTACTGTTGAGATTGACCTAGACAAAACAAAAAATCTAATCATAAGCTGCATATACAGAACGCCGGGAACTTGCATTGAGACATTCAGAGATAAATTAGTCGAGCTGTACAATAATATTACTAGTAAGAAAATGGTAGCAATTTGTGGAGATTTCAATATTGACCTACTTAATCCACATCAACAAAATGTAGTTACAGAGTTCATGAACTCTATGTACAGCATGAGTCTATATCCCACAATAACACATCCCAGTAGAATCACAGTTCACTCTGCTACACTTATTGACAACCTGTTTGTCAATGTTCTCGATAAGAAAATAGAAAGTGGATTATTGATAAATGATATAAGCGACCACTTGCCAATCTTTGCACTTATCCATGGCCACACGGGGCCCAACCCAGAAAAAATCTCAAAATCGTTCAGACACAAATCACCAAACGCAATCAATTCTTTTAAAGAGGACTTGCTGAAGCAAGACTGGACAGAAGTCTATGTATCAGATGTAAATGAAGCCTATGACACATTTAAACATTGTAAAACATTGTAACCACTCTTTATGAAAAAAACTGCCCATTAGTTAAAAAAAAGCTTAAACACAAATTTGCTGACAAACCATGGTTAACCAAAGGACTACAAAAGGCGTGTAAAAAGAAAAAAAATATTATATAAAGCTTGCATAAAGAAAAGGACAAAAGAAGCAGAGCAACGGTATAAAACATACAAAAATAAGTTAACATATATAATAAGATGCAGTAAAAGAGACTATTACAGTAAAGAACTGGAAAAAAAAACAAAGACAATATTAAAAATACATGGACAATAATCAACAGTATCCTTGGAAATAAAAGCAGAAATACTAGCTCCAAAAAATGATAAATCGACTCCGAATGTGAATATAGCTTCACCTGCAGATGAATTTAATAATTTTTTTGTTAACATTGGACCTAAACTGGCCCGAGAAATACCCACTACGGCGCCTACAGGTGATACAATATGCAATAGCACTGCTGTAAAAGACACCATCTTCATAAAGAACACAGACGAAAGAGAGGTCATTGAAATTGTTAAATCGTTCAAAAGTAAAACATCTACTGACTGCGATGGTATTGACATGCTACTAGTCAAAACTGTTATCGAATGCATAGTGAAACCACTGACGTATATCTGTAACCTGTCTCTCCAATCAGGTATATTTCCCAATGCAATGAAAATAGCTAAAGTAATTCCGATTTACAAGACAGGCGACAGAGGGGAACTCTCCAACTACAGACCAATTTCACTATTACCGCAATTTTCCAAGATACTTGAAAAAATATTCTATGAGAGAATTGACAACTTCATACTGAAGAATGATTTATTGTGTGAGCAGCAATATGGGTTCAGACACAAAAGGACAACAGCATATGCCTTAATGGAATTTACAGAAAAAATATCAACAGCCATTGAAAATAAAGAGTATTCAGTTGGAGTATTCCTGGATCTTAAAAAAGCATTTGATACAGTAGATCACAATCTATTATTAAAGAAACTACAAAATTGTGGTATTAGAGGGGTAGCACTGTCCTGGTTAAGTAGTTACTTAAAGAATAGATATCAGTTTGCATGTGTTAACAGCAAAAACTCAGAGTTACTGAAGGTCACCTGTGGAGTCCCACAGGGTTCAGTTTTGGGACCATTATTATTCAATATGTATATAAATGATATATGTAAAGTTTCAGAAAAAATGGACTTAATATTGTTTGCTGATGACACTAATCTGCTATGCAGTGGAAACAATTTGGAACAACTTCTGGATACACTCGGAAAGGAATTAGGAAAGCTGAAACTGTGGTTTGATTCAAACAAATTAACGCTCAATTTAAGCAAGACAAAATTTATAGTCTTTAACAACCATCACAACTACCCAGTACCCAAACTCAGTGTAAATGGTGTAGAGATTGAAAGGGTATCTGAAACTAAATTCCTTGGAGTAATAATTGATAACAAACTGTGTTGGAAGCCACATATTAATTATATAAAAGGTAAAGTATCCAAATCAATTGCAATATTACACAGAGTGAAAAATTTGCTGAATCAACCCACACTATACACCTTGTACCATTCATTAATACTCCCATACATGACATATTGTAATGAAGTATGGGGAAATACATATAAAACAAACATATATCCACTCTTTATGCTTCAAAAGAGAGCTATTAGAATAATCAACAAAGCAGCTTACAGGGAACCAACAAACCCACTTTTTCTTAAACAAAAAACTCTCAAGTTGAAAGATCTGATTGACTTTAAAACCGCAATAATAATGTTCAAAGTGAAGAATCTATCACTGCCCGCAAATATCCAAAAGTTGTTCCAAACAAGGGAGAAACGATATCACTTCAGAGGAACATGTATATTTCAAAAGCCTACAGTGAGAACAACCACCAAGCAACACTGTATTTCAGTGCAAGGAGTCAGATTATGGAACGATTTTGGACCTGAATTAAAATCATGTACAAAGCTTGGACAATTTAAACAAAAACTAAAGGAAGAAATACTCCAAACATATTTACAAGACGACATGTAAACTCACATAAGGATTGACATTTCCAGCCTGTGTTGTGTTGTAGCTTAGTTTTTTCTTTTTTTCTTTTTTTCTCTGTGACACTATGTCTTAGATTTGTTTTTGAATAGTAACCGCTTAACTTAGACTAGCTCAGTTTTCTTTTTTCTCAGTCACATTTTGTCTTAGCTTTGTTTTAAATTGTAATCGCTCTTGTCTTGTTTTCTCTTTTTTCTCCTTTGAATTCTTGGATGGAATATGGGTGGGCAATATAAGCTGCGGCTTCAGCCATCACCCATTTCGGATAACTCACGTGGAATTTTATAGTAGAAGGAGTCTTTGTCTAATTTGACCTTGTTGTTATATTATACAGTTTCTTTTAACCTGTAATGTACTATCCGAAATAAATAAAATTCATTCATTCATTCATTCAAATTGCCATTTTCAATAAAATATTCTGGATAATTAGCATTCTTAGGTCGATTACTAATAATCCCATTGAGTACTTGCCATATTCCTCTTAAGTTATTTTTATTATCCTCTAATATTCTGTTGTAATATTCTTTCTTACAGGTCCTCATTATATTAGTAAGCTTATTTTTATATCTTTTATAGCTGATCTCAGCCTCCACTTTTCTGCACTTAATGAATTGTTTATATAATGTATTCTTCTTTTTACACGCATTTATTAACCCCTTGCTGACCCAAGGGGTAATTATTGAAATTGTTAAGGAGATCAAATTTTTGGATGTAATACTAGATGATAAAATTAGTTGGAAACCACACGTCAGATACATACAAAACAAAGTCGCACAAAATATTGCAATTATAAATAACATTAAGCAAGTCCTAGATTACAAATCGCTTCATATCTTGTATTGCTTATTAGTACTTCCATATTTGACCTATTGTACAGAGGTCTGGGTAACAATTTTAAAAGTACACTTAATTCATTGCAGATATTACAAAAAAGGGCACTCCGTGTAACACACAAAGTCGGGTACCTTGAACATACTAATTTATTGTTTTTACATTCAAAGTTATTGAAATTACGGGATCTGGTTGATTATTATACAGCACAGTTAATATTTAAAGTCAGTAAAAACTTTTTGCCACACAATATACAAAATCTTTTCAGTGAGACAGAAGGGAAATGTAATTTACGGGGGAATACAACATTTAAAATGCACCTAGTAAGATCTACTAGGAAGGGTTTTTGTGTGTCTGTGTGTGGGGTAAAATTATGGAATGGGTTGGGGGAGAAAGACAGGCAATGTCCAAACATCCATATATTTAAATCAACTTATAAAGAAATGATTTTTGAGCAATATAAAAATAAAGGACCGCAACATTACAATGTGTCTTCAATGAAGAAAGATTGTTATTGTGAATATACAGTATATGCTGAGTACTATTATTATTGATATCATTACTACTAGAATTATAGTATTAGGATTGTTGTTAGGATGGAATTATTTGAAGTATTATATAGGCCAGGTGGTATTCTTATTATTGTTGTAACTACCATATGGCTACCTATTATTATGGTTATTATTACTTATTGAGCTTACGTATTGTAAGCCATGTGGGGATATATGGTGGTATATATGGTGATTATGATGATGATGATGATGATGATGATATTGTCTATATTTATATTACACATGCCACAAGTATTTATATATTATTACAATTATTATTAGATGTTGGTATTGTTGTCAATATAAACTATCATTGTTGTGTCATTTCTATTGCATAATTTAATTATAAGGTGCATTATATATTATGGTATTGTATAATGAATGTAATTGTGGGATGAATAATGACTAGAATGATATAATTTATTGGGTATCAAGAAGGGGTGGGACTATATAAGTGTTGGCTTCTTCCCACTCCTTTTGAACGTTTTATTTTTTTTTTGGTTTTGAATTTTGTTTTAATTTTTTTTTTTTTTTTTTTGCCGGGATGTTTAAATAAAATCAATCAATTAATCAATCACTGTGCATTCGTGAAGCTGGGGTAACGTCCCACCACTGGGAGGCTTGGTTAAACACCCAGATCGACGGTTTGAAGCGATAATTTTGCCACAAGAGACACATCTGAAACACACACACACACACATTTTAATACCTAATAGCGATAACTTGCCACCATTACAATGTAGGGCAGGAGACTTATTAATGACTGTAGCAAACTAGCATTAGCAATCATTAGCTTACCTTCATATGTGATCTAGTTCGTACCCTCATGTCTTCGGCTTTATACTTCTCTATGGCTTCCTCAACTCTCCAGTACTTTTCCAGAGTGTTTCGTCTCGCCACCTGTAGCCTTCTCTGGCTCCCCTTTTTGCCTTTACTCTGACAAAAAGCCATATGGAGAAAGCAGCAAGTATACCATCGCCTCGATATCCTCCATCTAGTGTTTTGCTTGTGTCACACACAAATGATGTCACGGGCGTGTCAGGCTGCCTTGCCGTAAAGATCCCACCCAATTTGAGGTAGTACTCAGTTGTAATGGAAAACCAACCACACCGTGTCGAGTGGAGTAGAGTCAAGTAAAGTCGGGCTGAGTAGGTGCTAGTAGAATGGGTGTTCTTGTTTAGTGCCATGTCAGCATCTATGGCTATTTCATGGCAAAATTAGAACTAATAAGAAAATTGAGTTGAAAATTATATAGAGACAGTATGATAAATGAAACAATAAATGAATACAACGAGATACATATGTAGATACAATAAAAGAGAAAAATTAAATAAGATGCTTCAGATGGACATGTGCTAAAAACTCTAAAATTTTCTTTGGTGATGCCTTATTAAAAATATCCTTCAGTGACTTGAGTATAAAAATGTTGTCTTGATGTCATGAGAGCAGGACAGTTAAGTAAAATGTGCTTTATAGATTAAAAAGAAAAAAACAAAACTCTGCAAAACTGACAAGATGGTGATGCTTCACCTTTTAATAAAAAGCTGTGCATAAGCCTAGAGTGGCCAATACGGGATCTAGTGTACACTACCTCATCATGTCGGTTTTGAAAATGATGCAGGTGTCTATGGCTTATGGCAGGCTTAATATCATGCAGTTTATTTGGAGTGCATGTGTCTCATTTAGTCTGCCACTTCTTTAAAATATAGGAGATTATTAGAGGCCTGAGGTCTGAGGCTGGGATCTGGCATTGAGTGACTTCTTGGTTAAGGCCTCTCTTGGCAGCAATGTCTGCCTGCTCATTACCTGACAGGCCAACATGGCTGGGGATCCAACAGAAGATGATATTAACATTATGTTTCTGTAAAAAACTAGTTTCTCTAAAATCTGGACAATAATGGGGTGATCAACACCATCCAACCGATGATCCTGAAGGATAAAATGCTGTGTGCAGGGGTGGACCAGCACCTGTCATCATGGATCCTGGACTACCTCATTAACCGGCCACAGTTTGTGAGAACCTGGGACTGTGTGTCCAACACGATCATTGGTAGCACGGGGGCCCCCAGGGAATGGTTTTGGCTCCCTTCCTGTTCACCCTTTATACTGCGGACTTCTCACACAACACAACACACTGCCATCTACAGAAGTTCTCTGACGACTCTGCGATCGTCGGCCTCGTTGGAGATGAAGCTGAGTACAGAGGACTTATCCAGGACTTTGTGGACTGGTGCCATCGAAACTGCCTCCAGATCAACGCGAGGGAAAACTAAGGAGCTGGTGGTGGACTGCCGCTGGCAAGGAAAACCCCTCACAGCACCAGTAAACATACAGGGAACAGACATTGAGATGGTGACATCCTACAAGTACCTGGGTGTTCATTTGAACAATAAACTAGATTGGTCACACAACACTGACGCACTCTACAAGAAGGGACAGCGCAGGCTGTTCCTACTGAGGAGGCTCAGGTCTTTTGGTGTACAAGGGGTGCTCTTGAAGACATTCTACAACACGATGGTGGCATCAGCCATCACTTTTGGAGTGGTCTGCTGGGGCAATGGCATTACAGCAGCCGATACGAAGAGACTGAACAAACTAATCAAGAAAGCTAGCTCTGTCCTGGGGAAGCACCTCGACCCAGTGGAAGAGATAGGGGAGAGAAGGATGGTGGCCAAACTGTCATCTCTGCTGGAGTCCGAGTCCCACCCCATGCAGGACATACTGAACGCACTGAGGAGCTCATTTCGCAGTAGACCACATCATCCTAGGTGTGCGACTGAAAGGTTTCGCAGGTCCTTCCTACCTACGGCTGTCAGACTGTATAACCTAAGCAGGGCTTCTCGCAGAAATAGCAAAAAAACGTGACGACCTAATGCAAAAGATGCAACAGACTTACACAAATGGTCCCCTCCAGTATACAACTAGGACAATATCATTTGTTATGGAGGGTGACAATATGTATGGGTACATATCCATACCATGTAGGGTAACTTATTTATTTAGCGAATGCAAAGTCCTTAAGCCAAGCAGTTGCATCCTGGTTTGCTGTATGGAGGGTGTGTAATCCTCCTTCCAGTCTTTGGAGCGGGCAAGCCTCTATGATGTGTTCCATTGTTTGCTCCTCTCCACATGCGCACAGTGGGCTGGGGCTACTGCCCCATCTGTGAAGGCTGGCCAAGCAGGGGCCATGTCCAGTCCTGAAGCAATTAAGTGTAGACCACTGTCTCCTTGGGAGGTTGGTGCCTGGGACCTGTTGGTTGGGGTTTGTCACCAGGTGTTTGTTTGGGACCTCCTTGGTCTCCCATTTCACTTGCCAAGCTGTCTGGATGGTAATGTCAGCTGGGGGAGGGTTTTTCCAAATCGGGCGTCTGGATGAAAGTTGGGCAGTGGGTGGGGTATAGATATCTGCATGAATTGGTAAGTGAGGAGAATCTTTAACTTTTTGGAGCATCCTTTGAGTTAATGCTACTCGCCGGATGTGTGGAGCGGCTATGTTTGACAGTACAGGGAGCCAGGGGAGTGGTGTTGAGCGGATTGTTCCAGTTATAGTTCTCATGGTTGTGTTGAGCTGGGTGTCTACGTGGTGTGTGTAAGATGACCTGGACCAGACAGGGGCACAATATTCTGCTACACAGTATGAAAGGGCCAGCACTGAGGTGCGCAGGGTGGAGGCTGCCGCCCCCCCATTTTGCACCAGCGAATTTGCAGAGCAGGTTGTTTCGTACCTTCACCTTAGCAGCCGTCCCCTTTAGATGTTCCTTGAAGGATAGGGTCCTATCAAGGGTCACTCTAAGGTAGGTTGGATTCGGGGCATGCTTAAGCTTGAGTCCGCTCAGGTGGATGTTTAGTTCTCTGGCAGCTTTTACATTGTGGAGATGGAATACACTGGAGACGTTTTTTGCTTGGATTGGTTTTAGGTGCCAGATTTTGCAGAACTGGTCCAGTTTGGCAAGATCTTCCATGAGCACCCGTTCCAGTGGCTCAAAGTCTGGTGCTTGGAGTGCCAAACAGATGTTGTCTGCATAGATGAATTTGCGGAATTTTGTAGTGGGCAGGTCGTTTATGTAGAGGTTGAACAGAGTTGGAGCTAGGACTGAGCCTTGTGGGAGTCCGTTTTTCTGCGTTCTCCATGCACTTGTGTTCTGACCGAGGTGGACTCTGAACCTTCGGTTGGTCAGCAAGGTTTTAATAATTGCTGTTGCCCAAGCAGGGTTCGCCTTTATAAGTTTCAGGAGGAGGCCTTTGTGCCAGACCGTATCATAGGCGGCTGTAAGATCGAGAAACACAGCCCCTGTCTTCAGTCTGCTCTCGAAGCCATTTTCGATGAAGGTGGTTAGGGCCAGTACATGTTCTCCTGTACTGCGGTCCTTGTGGAAACCTGCTTGATCCACACATAGAATTTCCTCTATTCCTGGGGAAATACGTTGCAGTATTAGGCACTCCATAATTTTGTCAGGAACGCTGAGTAGGGAGATTGGGCGGTAGCTTGCTGGTAGTTTGTGGTCTTTGCCAGGTTTTGGAATGGCAATGACCTTTGCTGTCAGCCATTTCTTTGGGATCGAGTTTGTTTGTGTGATCCTCGTGTAGAATTGTGTCAACCAGGTTAGGGCTCAGGGGCCAAGATTTTTCATGAATTCTGGGAAGATGTTATTGTATCCTGCTGCCTTTCCACATTTCAGGCCCTGTAGGACTTACTCCAGTTCAGCAGCCTCGAAGGGTTCAGGGTTCGTTTCCTCTGCAAGCATTTTTTGGAGTTTTTTTTAACTCAGTTGAAAATGCTCTTCTGGTGGCTTTGTCTTGGGGTGCTTTGGCGATAGTCAGTAGGTGGGATGCAACTTGGTTGGGTGTGACAGATGCTCGGCTTTGGCTAGGGGACTTCTGTGCAGCTCCTAGGCGACGGATGAGGCTCCAACATTTCCTGCTAGAATGGGTAAAGCTCCGGTCAGCAACTGTCTCCTCCCATTTCTTTCGCTGGGCTGTATTTAGCAATTCAATGAGATGGTCTGCTATCTCTGGGTCCCCTGATGTTTGATAGGATTGTAGGAGGGCAGCGCTTTCTCCGTCCAAACATGGGAAATAGAGGGGTCGGTAGCCTCGTGGGATTGCAGTATGGGCAGCCTTGAAGATTGCACTGCAGAAGCGGTTGTACAGTGGGGCAAAAAAGCATTTAGTCAGCCACCAATTGTGCAAGTTCTCCCACTTAAAAGATGAGAGAGGTCTCCAATTTTCATCATAGGTATACCTCAACTATGAGAGACAAAATGAGAAAAAAAAATCCAGAAAATCACATTGAAGGATTTTTAATGAATTAATTGGTAAATTCCTCGGTAAAATAAGTATTTGGTCAATAACAAAAGTTCATCTCAATACTTTGTTATATACCCTTTGTTGACAATGACAGAGGTTAAACATTTTCTGTAAGTGTTCACAAGGTTTTCACACACTGTTGCTGGTATTTTGGCCCATTCCTCCATGCAGATCTCCTCTAGAGCAGTGATGTTTTGGGGCTGTCGCTGGGCAACATGGACTTTCAACTCCCTCCAAAGATTTTCTTTGGGGTTGAGATCTGAGACTGGTTAGGACACTCCAGGACCTTGAAAGGCTTCTTACGAAGCCACTCCTTCGTTGCCCAGGCAGTGTGTTTGGGATCATTGTCATGCTGAAAGACCCAGCCACGTTTCATCTTCAGTTCAATTCAATTCAATCGATGTTTCCACCCCCATGCTTCACAGTAGGTATGGTGTTCTTTCTCCTCCAAACACGACAAGTTGAGTTTTTACAATAAAGTTCTATTTTGGTTTCATCTGACCATATGACATTCTCCCAATCCTCTTCTGGATCATCCAAATGCTCTCTAGCAAACTTCAGACGGGCCTGGACATGTACTGGCTTAAGCAGGGGGACACGTCTGGCACTGCAGGATTTGAGTCCATGGCGGCGTAGTGTGTTACTGATGGGAGCCTTTGTTACTTTGGTCCCAGCTCTCTGCAGGCCATTCACTAGGTCGCCCCGTGTGGTTCTGGGATTTTTGATCACTGTTCTTGTGATCATTTTGACCCCATGGGGTGAGATCTTGGGTGGAGCCCCAGATCGAGGGAGATTATCAGTGGTCTTGTATGTCTTCCATTTCTAATAATTGCTCCCACAGTTGATTTCTTCACACCAAGCTGCTTACCTATTGCAGATTCAGTCTTCCCAGCCTGGTTCAGGTCTACAATTTTGTTTCTGGTGTCCTTTGACAGCTCTTTGGTCTTGGCCATAGCGGAGATTGGAGTCTGACTGTTTGAGGTTGTGGACAGGTGTCTTTATACTGATAACGAGTTCAAACAGGTGCCATTAATACAGGTAACAAGTGGAGGACAGAGGAGCCTCTTAAAGAAGAAGTTACAGGTCTGTGAGAGCCAGAAATCTTGCTTGTTTGTAGGTGACCAAATGCTTATTTTACCAAGGAATTTACCAATTAATTCATTAAAAATCCTTCAATGTGATTTTCTGATTTTTTTTCCCCCCTCATTTTGTCTCTCATAGTTGAGGTATACCTATGATGAAAATTGGAGACCTCACTCATCTTTTAAGTGGGAGAACTTGCACAATTGGTGGCTGACTAAATACTTTTTTGCCACACTGTATGCTTCATCTACAGTGATGGTGTGGAGTGGGATGGTAACAACACTCCGGTCCAGAGTTTCACTGAATTTTTTTCCAGTTTGCTTTGCGGAAGTTCCAGCGCATCTTCCTTGGGCTGTTTATGACTGGGAGTTGTAGGCCAATGTGTACAAGCTAGGGCTAGTGTTGGCTGTGTGGAAAATCATCAAGAATGAGGATCTGTGTAGGATATGGCGCCCCATTCAAAGAGCTGACCCAGCACAGGTCAGGAGAATAGTCCTTCTTACACCTAGCAGAGTGGAGGGTTCTTCTTTGTTTGGGGTCGTATATCAAAGCGAGGTCATTTCTAGATGCCCAGTCTGAAAGTGCCTCCCCATCACTGTCCACTGCTGGGTACCCCCAGTCAGGGTGATGGCTGTTAAAGTCCCCCACATAGATGGCAGGGTGGGGTAGGGTGGGTAAGACCTGCAGATCCAGTTGGCACTAGGGGGCTTGTACACATTGACAATATGTGTTACAACTCGCCGCTCATTAGCGGCGCCAGCTGAGTGCACACCTGCACCTCGTCAGCGGCGGGGCATATAAGCCGCTCTGCCCTGAGCCTCAGCCTGAAGCCGTCTGTTCCTTTCGGCTACTTGCTTCAGAGGAACCCCCTCGCCAAACAGCAAGATTGCTCACGTAAGCATACCTCCACTTGTGTTCCAGTCTCTCCCCTGTGCACAGGTGGATCTTTCCTGGCGGCGGACTCCGCCCCTGCATCACCATCTCGCTGCTGCTGTCAGGTGCATCGTCAGGTCACTGTCTTCTGGACTCGCCTTTGTGCACGCCTGCCACCTTGCCCTGCCAAGTAAGCCAACAAATCTCTCATTACCTGCTGTACTGGTTTGGTGCCCGTCACCTTCTCCCTGTGCTCTCTCCCCAGGGTTGTCTGGCTGTACGGTTTCCTGCCTCCGTGCCTGATGCTGACGTCCGCCACCAGTACATCCACATACCACAGACACGCATCCACTCATCCTTGTTGTTGAATAAAGCTATTGAATTCACTCTGAGCCTGTGTGTGTGTCTCCTGAGCCGTGCATTATGTCAGTACGGCTTCAGCAGAGCGGCTCGGCGGACAGCAGGCTCGCACGCCGATTTTCCACCCTCGAGGCTCAGGTGGATTTAATAGCTCATCAGCAACAAGTGATACTTAATCAATTGACCTTAATAACTGACCGGTTAGACCGTCTGGACCCCCGACAGCCGTTCCCCCTGGCTCGTCAGGGAGGTGCAGCTCCTGCTGCTTCAGCGGCTGCCCAGTCAGCCCCGGGTTCCCCAGCCCGACTCACACCCATTCTACTCCCGCCCGCTTTAGCGGTAAGCTCGGTGGAGCGTGGGGATTCATCATGCAGTGTGAGACTGTGTTTTCTGCGCATCCTCGGGGACTTTCCCTCAGACCATAGCCGAATTGGCTATATAGGAAACCTCCTGGAAGGTCGGGCACTCACCTGGGCTTATGCTGTAATGGCGAGGCCCGGTTATGCCTCTCTCACCTATGGCCAGTTCGTTAAACATTTTCTGGAAGTCTTTGATCACTCCCATATGGAGAGTGTCCTGACGGATCGTCTCCTCAGCCTTCAGCAGGGGAGCCGATCGGCCGCGGACTACGCCATTGACTTCCAGGTTACAGCGGAGGAGGTTGGCTGGGAGGAACGAGCCCTCTGCGGCATCTTCCTCCGCAGTTTAAACTCTGGTCCTGAGGGACGAACTGGCTGGTCGGGACATCCCTGAAACATTGGCGGAGCTAATTTCACTCACAATCAGCTTGGACAACCGGTTTGCGCGAGCACGCCTCAGAGCGGAAGCTGCCTTCTCGCTCTCAGGGGGTCTCGTCACGCCGGCTTCAAGCTCGCCCCTGGCGTTACCCGCCACCGGAGGTTCCCGAGGAGTCGGAGCCAATGGTGACGGGCCGGGCAAAGCTCCCCCTAGCGGAGAGACAAACGCCGACGTGAGCTGGGTCTCTGCATGTATTGCGGGGACGACCAGCACACGGTGGAGCAATGCCCGGGGAAGCCAAACGGGGAGGTCCGCGAGTCCCTGTAGGGGGTCTCGCGGACGCTAACCGGTCAAACTCCCCTCAGTCATTTGTCGCTGCCCTTCCGTTTCTGCCACAACATAACAGGGCATCTCACTCATGCACTGGTGGACTCAGGCGCGGAAGGCAGCTTCATTTCACAAAGCCTGGCAACCCGATTGGGCATCCGTTGCCAGCCCCTAAAAACTCCTCTCATCCTCATCAATCTCTCCCGTGCATCCCTGGGGAAGGTGACCCACCGGACTCACCCCGTCTCTGTCATCGTCTCTGGAAATCACCGGGAGGAGATCTCCTTTTACATCGTGCCTTCTTCAGTGTCTCCAGTGATCCTGGGTTATCCGTGGCTTCGTCTCCATAACCCCGTCCTGGATTGGAAAGACCCGGGAAGGTAACAGCCTGGAGTACCTTTTGTATGAGCACCTGCCTCCAATCCGCTGCCGGCTCGCCATCCTCTCCTCCCGTGGTCAAGGATGCCGCGCCCCCGGACCTCTCCTTAGTGCCCGTGGAGTTTCACGACCTGGGCGCAGTCATTTAGTAAGTCCAAGGCAATGTCCCTTCCTCCACACAGGCCTTACGACTGCGCCATAAACCTCCGCCAGGGGGCGCCTCTCCCCTCGGGACGTCTCTACAGCCTGTCAGCGCCGGAGAAGGAGGCCATGAACTCATACCTTAAGGAATCTCTCAGCGCAGGTATTATTTGCCCATCATCATCGCCATTAGGTGCAGGGTTCTTCTCATGGGCAAGAAGGATGGCTCGCTTCGTCCGTGCATCGACTTCCGAGCCCTTAACAACATCACGGAGAAGGACCGTTACACCCTGCCCCTGATGGACACTGCCTTCCACTCCCTCCAGGGGGCGACCTGGTTTACCAAGCTGGATCTCCGCAGCGCGCACCACCTCGTCCGGATCCGGGAGGGAGATGAATGGAAAACAGCCTTCCGTACCCCGAACGGCCACTTTGAATATCTGGTCATGCCGTTCGGGTTAACCAATGCTCCAGCCGTCTTTCAGCGCCTGATAAATGACGTTCTCCGGGATTTCATCGGCCTGTTTGTGTTCGTCTACCTGGATGATATTCTCATCTTTTCCAAGTCCAGGGATGAGCACCAGGTGCATGTGACACGGGTCCTGCAGAGGTTACTGGAGAATCGGTTGTACGTAAAGGCGGAGAAGTGCGAGTTCTATGCCAAGAAGACGTCATTTCTCGGGTTGTCATCTCCCATGACCAGGTGCTCCCTGACCCAGCTAAAATTAAAGGCGGTGGTAGATTGGCCGACTCCCACGTCTAGAAAGAGGTGCAACAATTCGTCGCTTTGCCAACTTCTACCGCCGCTTTGTGCCCAATTTGGAGCCATTGTCGGCCCTCTGACCCGTCTCACCTCCCCTAAAACTCGTTTCCCAGTGGACTGATGAGGCCGAGGTGGCCTTCCAGGCGCTGAAGGCGGAGGTTTTCCATCCTCCCGGGTCCTCAGCCAGGTCGATCCCTCTTTGCAGTGGCATCGTGGAGGTTGACGCCTCGGATACGGGGGTGGGGGAAATGCTGTCTCAGCGGTCACCTGCGGATGGGGTCCAAACGGCCCTGCGCCTTCTTCTCCCGGTGCTTGTCCCCGGTGGAACGCAATTACGACGTGGGGGACAGGGAGCTTCTTGCCATCAAGCTCGCGCTCCAGGAGTGGCGTCACTGGCTGGAGGGGGCCGTCCTGCCCTTCGTGGTGTAACGGATCACAAGAATCTGGAAGATATAAGAGCTGCCAAAGCGCCTGAACGCCCGCCAGGCCCGTTGGTCCCTGTTTTTTGCAAGATTCCGTTTCACCATCACATTCAGGCCGGGCTCCAAGAACGGACTCCCTGACACCCTCTCCAGGCAATTCGCCCCTGAGGATTTGGAGGGCGCTGTTCATACCATCCTGCCCAGGTCGTGCATCGTGGGAGCCGTTACCTGGGAGATCGAGGATAAGGTCCGGAAGGCGCAGGAATCAGAGCCGGATCTGGGCGGCGGACCGGAGGGGAGCTCTTCGTCCCGTCCCTCCATTCGGGGGGAGGTCATCCATTGGCTTCACACGTCCAAGCTAGCCTGCCATCCTGGGACCTCCCGAATGATTGACCTGCTCCAACGCTCCTTTTGGTGGCCTGGATTGCGCAAGGATGCTGCCCGCTACGCCCGGGCCTGCCACATCTGTGCCACCAGTAAGACCGGCAACTCTCCCCCTGCGGGTTTGCTCCAGCCCCTGCCCGTCCCTGGTAGGCCCTGGTCCGCACATCGCATTGGACTTCGTCACTGGGTCTCCCCGTCTCTAACAACTTCGACACTGTCCTGACCATCGTCGACCGTTTCTCTAAGGCTGCCCATTTCGTGCCATTACGGGGGCTACCCTCTGCCTTGGAGACGGCAGATCTTCTCGTCCAACACGTGGTCAGGCTGCATGGGATACCAGCTGACGTGGTCTCCGTCCGGGGTCCCCAATTCACCTCGGACGTCTGGCGGAGTTTCTGCAGGACACTAGGAGCCCAGGTAAGCCTCTCCTCCGGCCATCACCCCCAATCCAACGGGCAGTGTGAACGGACCAACCAGGAGCTGGAGGCTGCTCTCTGCTGCATCACCCGCCTCGAAGCCTGCGTCATGGAGCAAACACCTTGCCTGGGTAGAATACGCCCACAACACCGCTCACTCCTCAGCCACAGGGATGTCCCCCCTTCAAGGTGACCCTGGGTTACAACCCCCCTCTGTTCCCCTCGCGGAGAACGAGTCGGCAGTCCCCACGGTTCAGTCTCACCTCAGACGGTGTCGCTCCCGTCTGGACAGCCGCACGCAATGCGCTTTTACGCATGGCGGAACGCAATAAGGCCACGGCGGATCGGCGTAGAAGACCTGCTCCTGCCTACCAGGTGGGCCAACCGGTTTGGATATCCACGCAGGATGTGAACCTGAAGGGTGAGAGGAGGAAGTTGGCTAAACGTTTCATGGGTCCATACCCCGTCACCAAGATAATCAATCCGGTGGCAGTGTGGTGTTGCTACTCCCCCCTCCCTCCGCATCCATCCCACCTTCCACGTCTCCAAGGTGAAACCGGTGGTGTCTGATCCCATCTGCCCTCTCCTGCTGCGCTGGCCCGCGCCTCGGATGATTGATGGCCATCCAGCCTGGACTGTCTCGACCATCTTGGACTCCCGACGCCGGGGTCACGGGATACAGTATTTGTGGACTGGGAGGGCTATGGTCCAGAATGGAGGCGATGGGTTCATTCCTCGTTCGTGTTGGATCGCTCTCTCATCACCAAGTTTCACCGGAAGCACCCCAATAAACCATCGCCAGGAGGCGCTGCTAGAAGGGGGAGTACTGTTACAACTCGCCGCTCATTAGCGGCGCCAGCTGAGCGCACACCTGCATCTCGTCAGCGGTGGGGCATATAAGCCGCTCTGCCCTGAGCCTCGCCTGAAGCTGTCTGTTCCCTTCGGCTACTTGCTTCAGAGGAACCCCCTCGCCAAACAGCAAGATTGCTCACGTAAGCATACCTCCACTTGTGTTCCAGTCTCTCCCCTGTGCACAGGTGGATCTTTCCCGGCGGTGGACTCCGCCCCTGCATCACCATCTCGCTGCTGCTGTCAGGTGCATCGTCAGGTCACCGTCTTCTGGACTCGCCTTTGTGCACCGCCTGCCACCTGCCTTGCCAAGTAAGCCAACAAATCTCTCATTACCTGCTGTACTGGTTTGGTGCCCGTCACCTTCTCCCCTGTGCTCTCTCCCCAGGGTTGTCTGGCTGTACGGTTTTCCTGCCTCCGTGCCTGACGCTGACGTCCACCACCAGTACATCACATACCACAGACTCGCATCCGCTCATCCTTGTTGTTGAATAAAGCTATGAATTCACTCTGAGCCTGCGTGTGTGTCTCTGAGCTGTGCGTTTATGTCATTATGGAAGCCACCAATGGTTATGGTGTCCTGAGAAATGTGTTGTTATCAGGTGATTTGATTTCAGGTGAGTAGGGTAACTAAATAGATGGTTATGCTGTTTATTCCATCTAGCTACAATGCTCCACACTGTGTATATATATATTTATATATTTATGTGTACATATGTATATTCACTGCTTTTAATTTTCTTATCTTCTAATTATTGCTCTGAGTGTTGCTATCCCTGTGCTGTTGCAATCCTGGAATTTCCCCGTTGTGGGACTAATAAAGGCTTATCTTATCTTAACTTATCATTCTTTAAAAACCCAAGTGCCTGAAGACAGGATCTGGAGTCAGTAAAAAATAAGGAGCTCTGTTGTTTGGTTCTCTCAGTGTGTTTCCAATGCTAGAAGCAAAAGCATGAGCCTCTGCTGTAAAATTGAAACTTGTTTGGGAATCCACAAACAATGCTGATTGTGCCTGATGACAACTGCAGCAGAGACTGAGCCATCTACTTTAGATCCGTCCGAGTATATGGAAATATGGTGAGAAAAATGGCACTTTATGTCTAAGATCTGCTGCTGGTACAACATTTGGGTGAGTGTCTTTCTTGTTTTGGCTCAGATCCAGAAGGATACTGGGTTTCCTCAACTCCGTGGTGGAATGGGACAAAACTGTGTCTATGTTATGTTGCTCATATCAGGTTTTAAATTGACAGGTAAGGTTCAATACAGAGTCCAAAAGGAGGGAGGCCTCTTAGGTCTGACCTTATATAGTACATCTGCAAAAATCGAGGGTGAAAAAAACTGCAGAGTAATCTCAATTTCTATGGTCCGCTTTAAGTTTAACCATATACACCACCGGAGTGGTGGTTCAGTTGGTAGAGCACCAGCCCCACACCCAGGAGGCTTCAAACCCCGGCCAGGTCATGCCAAAGACCATATAAAAAGCGGAACTTCCTGCTGTCCAGCTTGGTGCTCAGCAATAATGAAATGGAGGAGGGAAATCTGTGGTGGTGCCTTGCATAGCAGCGACCCTTTAATTCTACATATGGGGTGTGTGTGATTAACAATGTTGATAGGAAAAACACAATTTCATTCTACTGTACATGATTGGTTGTATGGTTGAATGACAATAAAGAGTGATTTAATTAATACTGGAGAGCCAATTTCAGGTGCCTGTTGTGAAGTGAAGGCTCGTTTGCAACATACAAACTTAACAGGAGAGGTTCTGAAAGCCCCCAAGGCAAGCCTTAGTCCCTGGTGATGAACAGTGTCTAGCGTCCTGATGTATGTTTTCCTTGCTGATCCATAAACTATGCTCCCATACTCTAACCAAGATCTTACAAGTGCTCTATAGAGACGCAGCAGCACAGCAGAGTCCGCACCCATTTAGTTTTAGCCAAAGCTTTAATAATATCAAGGGCTTTAAAGCATCTGATTCGTAGAAATTTTATATGTAGAATAAAAGACAGCTTATTATCAAAAATGAGCCCAAGGAATTTGGTTTCTTTTACCACCTTGACAGCTTTTCCATCTATGAAAAGCTCAGGGCAGCAGGCAAAAGTGCATGCACACAGTTTTGTTTTTGAAAATTTAAAACCATTACCGACTGACCACCTATTAATCTTGTTTATGCACAGCTGTAGTTGCTTTTCGACTGTGCTCATGTCTTTCCCCCTGTAGCAAATACAGAGGTCATCTACGTAAAGACTACAAAAGGTATTTGGTCTAAGAGCACTAACTACACTATTAATCTTAATGCTAAAAAGAGTAACCGAGAGGATGCTTCCCTGGGGGACTCCTTGTTCTTGCACATGGGGCTCTGAAAGGGTATCTCGTACTCGGACTCTGAAGTGTCTATTGGACAAAAAGTTTGAAATGAAAGAGGGCAAATGTCCCCTAAAACCCATGCCATGTAGGTCTCTTTAAATAACGTATTTCCATGTTGTGTCATATGCTTTTCTAAATCAAAAAATACAGCAACTCATGTTCTTTTTAATAAAACTATTACGTACACTACCGTTCAAAAGTTTTGGGGTCACCCAGACAATTATTTTATGTTTTCCATGAAAAGTCACACTTATATACCACCATGAGTTGTAAAATGAATAGAAAATATAGTCAAGACATTGACAAGGTTAGAAATAATGATTTGTATTTGAATAAAATATTTTTTTCCAGATACTCAACCTGCACAAAGGAAGGTGAGTTTTATAGCTTCTCTAACCAGATAAAACTGTTTTCAGCTGTGCTAACATGAACTGCACAAGGGTTTTACTATTCATCCATTAGCCTTCTGATGCAATGAGCAAACACATTGTACCATTAGAACACTGGAGTGATAGTTGCTGGAAATGGGCCTCTTTACAACCTATGTAGATATTGCACCAAAAACCAGACATTTGCAGCTAGAATAGTCCATTTACCACATTAGCATTGTATATTAGATATTAGAGTGTATTTCTGATTAGTTTAAAGTATCTTCATTGAAAAAAACAGTGCTTTTCTTTCAAAAATAAGGGAAATTTCTAAGTGACCCCAAACTTTTGAACGGTAGTGTATATAGGCCTCTAATCAGTTAAGGTTGGTCTAAAGTGCTTTTACCACGTCTGAAGCCACACTGGTAATCAGTTAAAAGGCCTTCAGACTCAAGCAACCACACAAGGCGATCGTTTTACCATTCTTTCCATGGTTTTACAGAGGCAACTTGTCAGAGCTATTGGATGGTAGTTGTTGGTATCAGTATGATCTTTCCTAGGTTTTGGAACGGGTACAACTCTGCTTCTTTCCAGCTTCCAGGAATACTGCACCAACTTCCAGATGTTGTTGAAAACATCAAGAGAATGGATAATGCACTGGGGGGTAAGTGTTTTAAAAACTGATAATGAATTTATCTGGCCCCACAAGCAGTGTCATGAGAGTTCCTTATTGAGAAGAAAAGTTCTTCCATAGTGAAATCTTGGTTGTATGGTTCTGAGTTATCTGAAAAGTTTATTTCTTTTTGTTCTTCTTGTGCTTGTATGATTTGGAACTCAGGACGATAGTTTCTAATAGATGAATTCTTCTCAAACGACTTTGCTAGTTGATTAGCTATTTTATATTTTGTCGTCAGCAGATTACCCTGATGATTAATATGCTCTATTTGAAGTCCATTCTCCTTACCCTTCATCTTTCTAATTAAATCCCAGATCTTTTTGGTAGATGTGTTGGATGTGAGGCTTGATACAAATTCCCTCCAGCTCTGTCTCTTTGCTTCATTTATGATCCTGCATGCTTTAACTCGACAGATTTTAAATCTGGTCAGGTTTGCTGTTGTTGGATGTTTATTCAACACCCTCTCTGCTTTTTTCCTTGCCTCAATGGCCTTTTTGCAGTCAGCAATAAAATCCCCCAGTATCTTGAATTTTGCATTTGAGCAAATTCCTCCCCACAGAGGATTATGACCATTAAAATCACTCATAAGGATGTATGGGGATGGCAACTGATATGAAGGCATCTCAAGTTTTTCCAGTGTCACAATCATATCTGGTGGTAATAGACAGAGCATAAGGTTATTGCTTTATGCCAAGTTAGACAAACTGCCACTGCTTGTAAGTGGAGACCTAAAACCAAGTGGCTGTGAATTAGGTCATTCCTTTCTAAAACTGTTGAACTACAGATGGACGAAGCACATTTGGACCATATGTATTATACAAAGTATAATGTTTCAGAGACATGGGGTTGGTTGATAGCAGAAGAGTTTCTTGAAGGCAAAAAGCAAGGGGATTAAAACTAGCAGCTAAATGCTGCACTTCAGAGAAATTGGCCTTAAAGCCACAACAGTTCTACTGGATATGTGGCTACCCACCATCAGGTAGGTTAGAACAAAAGCACACTCTTATGCTTGCTTTTGGGGGAAGAGCCTGCGACTAAGGCAAGTCGTGACTTCAGACATTTCTGCATCTTCTGGATTCCCATTCTTTTGCAATTTATTTTCTTGACTTGATTTTGCCTGAATAGAGGAGCTGGATTTTTTCTTTTCTTTTGATAATTGGTTTTGTTCTTCGGAACTTGCTTAGACCTTTGACAAGAGAAGGGGCTGATAAAATATTACAATTTTTTAAGGGGCAAACTTTAAGAAGTTTTGAAGATTTGAAAAAACAAGGTCTAATAAATCAAGATCTTTACAGGTTCTTTCAGCTTAGACACCAAATAAACAAAATACTTAAAAAGGAGGATTTGGAAAAGGGCCCAGTCAGGTGTTCTGAAGATCTTCTTAATGGCGTATAAAGGAATCCCAGGGATCAGATACATTTCTAAAATACTACCAAGGTCTTCAAGACTTAAAAGGAGACAACACATCATATATAAAAGAGAGATGGGAAAAAGAGGGGGATTTCACTTTACAACTGGAAATATGGCGAAAGCTAAATAAACAGCAATGGAAAAGTACCTCATCTCTGCAGTGGAGAGAATTTGGATGGATAAATTTGGTAAGATTTTCACAACACCTGCACAAAACAAATTTACCCATAAGGGGTTGAACTGTTGGCGCTTGTGTGGTGAAAAGACGGCAATCATTTTCATGTGTTTTGGTCATGCCCAGTTATCCACCAATATTGGACCAATGTACAGACAATATTGGGGAAAATATTCAAAATAACAGTTCCAATTTTCTTTTGTAACTTTGTATTTGGGTTTACTACGGACTCACTGGCAAGACGAGGAGATAAATACTTATTCAATGTTTTAAGATTGGCAAGTAAAAAAGCCCTAACTAAAAAATGGATGCTGAAGGACTGTCCTACACCTGAAGATTGGATTAACGTGATTCAAGACATTTACTCGATGAAAAAGTAGACATTCGCACTGAGACAGGACATGGATGGGTTCTGAACTCTTGGCAACCCTGGGATCGCATATGTGTCTTCCATTAGATCTAATCCTTGACAAATACCTATTTCAATAATGGCACCGCTCTTTGTTCCAACGCTACTCAAGATGCTCTTTTACTTTTAATTACTTAATTTTCTGTTTGTTGCTGTTCTGTTTGTTTGTTTGTTTGTTTGTTTTTTTATTCTCTTTAATTTCACTTTTTCTTTCACTTTAAAAAAAAGGGGGTGTTGTAATAATTATCCTACCAATGTTGTCAAATAGCAAAAATAAGGGAACATGTGATGAAAATGTAAACAATGCAATGCTGTAATGACCTGTATACCCTTTACAAAAACTTAAAAAAAAAAAAAAAAATCATCCATCAGAGATAAAATCAATCAGATTCTTCCCACAGTTAACTTAAATACTGTAACTACTACAACTCCTTCTATTGCTGTCTGTCTTGATGAGTTTTACTCCAATCGACCTTTGTGAGTTAGACAAAATAGTTTCCTCATCCAAACCTTCAACTTGTACCCTTTAGATCCCCCTGAATTGCTGGGTCTCTCTGCAACTGTGGGGGTTCCCCCCTACAGTTGATAGTGCTATGAGATGACTGTTGTTGTGAAATGGCGCTATATAAATAAAGTTGAATTGAATTGAATTGAATTGAATCCTATTCCTACCAGGTTATTTAAAGAAGTCTTCCCACTTATTGGTAGCTTTATTCTTCATATAATCAATTCTTCATTAACTTTAGGCCATGTACCGCAGGCTTTTAAAACGGCTGTAATTAAACCCTTACTCAAAAAGCCAACGCTAGATCCAGGAGCTTTAGCTAACTATAGACCAATCTCTAATCTCCCTTTCATTTCAGAAATCTTAGAAAGAGTTGTTGCTATGCAATTATTTGACCACCTGCAGGGAAATGGTTTACTTGAAGAGTTTCAATCTGGGTTTAGAATTCATCATAGTACTGAAACAGCCTTAGCGAAGGTCACTAACAACCTCCTCATTGCATCTGATAATGGACTGATTTCTGTACTTGTCCTTTTAGACCTTAGTGCAGCTTTTGAGACTATCGATCATAATATTCTACTTGATAGATTAGCAACACTATGTTGGACTTAATGGAACTTTGTTGCAGTGGTTAGATCTTTTTTATCTGAATAGTTCCAGTTTGTTCATAACAATAATGAGTTTTCTTTCAACTCAAGCTTAGTCATGAGTTCCACAGGATCTGTGCTAGGCCTACTCTTTTTAGTTTATATATGCTTCCGTTAGGCAACTTATTAGAAAGCACTGTATACATTTTCATTGTTATGCAGTTGACACACAATTATACCTGTCAATGAAGCCAGATGATAGTAATCAATTAGCCAAGTTAGAAGCCTGTCTTAAGGAAATCAAAGCTTGGATGACTTGTAATTTCCCTCTATTAAATTCAGATAAGACTGAAGCATTCTTGTTGCGTCCAAAAAACCTTAAAAATTCTTTCCAAATCAAACTTTCAGTTTGGATGCGGTTACTCTTTCTCTTAATAGCTCTATGAGGAACCTTGGAATTATTTTTGATCAGGATCTGTCCTTCAATTCACATATTAAATTTGTTTTTCTAAGACTGCCTTCTATCGTTTGTGTAATATTGCCAAGATTAGGAGCATCTTGTCTCAGAGTGATGCTGAAAAACTGATCCACGCTTTTGGTTAGCTCGAGATTAGATTATTGTTATTCTTTATTATCAGGCTGGCCTAAAACATCTTTAAAAAGTCTTCAGCTGATCCAAAATGCTGCAGCAAGAGTTTTAACAGGTACTAGAAGAGAGATCATATCTCTCCGGTTCTGGCCTCCCTTCATTGGCTTCCAATAGAGTTTAGAATTAAGTTTAAAATCCTTCTTCTTACTTACAAAGCTCTAAACAATCAGCTCCTTTTTATTTAAAAGATCTGATACTACCGTATTATCCTAACAGAGCACTACGCTCCACTACGCTCCCACTGCACGGTGGCGCAGTGGTTTAGCACTGTGGCAGCACAGTTTTTACCCTCGGCCGGGGGATCGCGGGGATCATGAGATCGTGGGTTCGATCCCAGCCCCCGACCAACAGTGAGCTGTGTGGAGTTTGCATGTTCTCTCCCGTGTTGCGGGGGTTTTACTCCGGGATTTCGTCCGGTTTCCTCCCGCATACCAAAAACATGTAGGTTTAGGGCGCTCGCGCATGCAGCGACCAGCAGCCAGTGGCTTGTCACCAGACTGCAAACCAAGTCTACCTACGGGTACAAATAAGTAACAACAACAACAAAAAAAATAAATAAAAAAATGCAGGATTACTTGTAATACCTAGAATCTCCAAAAGTACAATGGGAGGCAGAGCCTTCAGTTATCAAGCTCCTCTCCTGTGGAATCAGCTGCCAATCTGGATTCGGGAGTCAGACTCGATCTCTGTTTTAAGAATAGGGCTAAAACCTACCTTTTTGATATAGCCTACAATTAGGGAGGGATCATGTGTTTCTGAACCCTCCCTTAGTTATGCTGCTAATAGGTTTAGTCAGCTGGGGGACCTCCAGTATTGCACTGGGCCTCACTCCTTTCCTCACTCTCAATGAATTATTTTTTTTTGCTGGTCATTAACATTTGTTTGTTCTCTCCCATAGATTGAGTCCCCATCGCGCTGTTTGCTCTCTACATGTCTGTTCTTTTCTTCTTCTCTATCCCCTCACCCCTAGCCAGTCGCAGCAGATGGCAGCCCCTCCCTGAGCCTGGTTCTGCTGGAGGTTTCTTCCTGTTAAAAGGGAGTTTTTCCTCTCCACCGTCGCCAAGTGCTTGCTCACAGGGGATCGCCTGATTGCTGGGGTCTTTCTGCAACTGTGGGGGTTCCCCCTACAGTTGATAGTGCTATGAGATGACTGTTGTTGTGAAATGGCGCTATATAAATAAAGTTGAATTGAATTGAATTGAATTAAGCCCCCCGGAGGGAATCAAATGCAGAGGTAAGGAGGGGGGAGAGTATACTTGTCCTTGATAGTGATGTTGTTAAGTTCTCTGAAGTCGATGCAGGGCCTGAGGGAGCCGTCCTTCTTCCCCACGAAGAAAAACCCCGCCCCCACCACCGAAGATGAAGGTCTAATGAAACCTGAACTGAGAGACTCCTTAATATATGAGTCTATGGCCGCGCGCTCTGGAGCAGACAGGTTGTAAAGTCTGCTAGATGGCAGAGGAGTGCTGGCCCACAGATTAATAGCACAATCATATGGTCGGTGAGGGGGAAGGGAAAGGGGCTTGGGATTTACTAAAGACGGCCCCAAGGTCATGGTACTCCGGAGGCACTTTTAACAGATCCGGGGGAGGAGAGGCAGGGACGTCCAAAGGTGTGGCAGGCGAGCATGCAGCAGACTGCAGACAAGCACTTAGGCAGAAAGGGCTCCACGACACGATACTTCCCGAATGCCAGTCGATAGTAGGGTTGTGCAGATGCAGCCAATGGTAGCCCAGAATGACCGGGGACGATAATAACGGTAGGACAAATAAATTTAGCTCCTCCCGATGATGGCGACCCGATGAGTGACCGTAGACAACGCCGCCTTAGACAGGGCAATAATTTTAAGGTGAGGTTTTAATGGCTGCATAGGTACACCCAGACGGGTTGCCAGACTCCTAGAAATGAAGCTCTGCTCGGCCCCTGAGTCATTGAGTGTGTGTGTATTATGTTCTTGTGACCAAAGCAAAACCAAATAGGAATGAGAAAGCGGGTGAGGGGATTGTTATTTTTTGCGTCCGTGAGACCCCCTTACTTTGACGCACGGACTTCCCCTTTTGGCCACCTAGGACAGGAATTCAGGTCATGCTCCTCACTCACCCAATAGACACACACCCCCAACTCACGGCGGCGCTGTCTCTCTTCTGCAGGAAGTTTCGACGCCCCCCCCCCCCCACTATCATTGGTTCTAGGTTCTCAGAGAGGTCAGTAGATGGGAGGGCCGGTAGGGGAGGCTGGAGAGCACGGCGTGGCCTATTCTCCACGTGGCCTGAAGTCCTACGCTCCGCCGCTCGTTCCCTCAGACGATTGTCAAGGCTAATGGCCAGGGAGATACACTCATGCAGTGTGGAGGGTTTCTCCAGGCGGGCCAGCTTGTCCGCAGGCTAGGGCTCAAACTCCTCAGGAATATACTACTCAGGGAGGCATCTTCCCACCCGACCTCCGTAGCTACGACCCGGAAGTCAACAGCGTAATCGGCGACTGCCCTCGACCCCTGCCGAAGGTTTAACAGGCGAGAGGTGAGTACATCTTCCCGGTTCGAGTGACTAAACACTTCCTTGAATTTCTGAGTAAATTGAACATATGTCATAGACGCATAATCGGCCCTAGCCATAACCACATAAGCCCATACTAAGCCCGCCCCTCTAACAGATTGATCATATAGCCAGTGCGGCTCTGGTCAGTGGGAAAATCTCCAGGAGCCCATTGGAACACGATTTCGCACTGCATGAGGAACCCCCTGGCTTCTCCCAACACCCCTTTAAAGTGGGCAGAGTAGGGACGGGAGTGAGCCGACTAGCGGAACCTGTGGAGTGAGGGCTAGGAGAAGGGCTAGTGGTGGAGCTAATGGTAGGGCTAGCGGGAGCTGAGGAGCTAGCTGGTGCTGTGGGGAACCCCTGTGGGCTAGCTAAGCGATCCAACCTATCGGTGATGTAAGTTAGCTGTGTTAGCATCACCTGATGTTGGTACGTTAATTGGTCTACCCGAGCCTCGAGATGGTTAAATTAGGCGCACGAGTGCGCTGTCTGCCAGGTCACTTTGGCGGAGTCGTACTGACATGGTTCAGGTGACCCACAGAACAGACACGACTCAGGTTTAACACAATTAATGTTCTTTATTTATTACATGAGTGAATGGGTGCGTGAGTGTGGTTATAAGGTGTAATGTAGTGTAGTGCAATCCGTGTATTCCAGCTGGGCCGGCAGAGCACCGTGCAGACTGGCAACCCTGGAAAGAGACAAGGGCCGCTAGCTTACAGTACACCTATGCAGCACGTCAGATGTTATTGAGCTTACTGTCAACAGATGTTGTAGAGTCTTCAGGTAGCACGGTAGCTGCAGCCAGGGAGACAGAGTCTGCGGGCAGATAGCTGGAAGCGGAATTAGGTCCGCCGCCTGGAGGGAGAAGGAGGTCCGCTATTGCGGGCTCCACCTGTGAACAGGGGAATGGACAAGTTTAGAAGCTAAAGAGCTTGCTTGGTTGTTGGCCCGGGCGAAACCGACACGGACGTCGTTCTGCTGGGCTTGGAAGCCGAAGGCAGGAGAAGTCAGTGCGGGGAAGCACAGAGGCAGGTTGTAGCCTGATCCACGGAAGGAGTCAGACGACTCCACGCCCAGCACTGGTCATGATGGGAATAAATAGGCCACAGGAAATAACCGGCAGGTGCACACACAGCTGCCGTGATTGGCGGCCATGACAAAGGTAAGGCTACACAGCTAGGTACAGTGGGTAAAAAAGTATTTAGTCAGCCACAAATTGTGCAAGTTCTCCCACTTAAAAGATGAGAGAGGTCTCCAATTTTCATCATAGGTTATACCTCAACTATGAGAGACAAAATGAGAAAAAAAAAATCCAGAAAATCACATTGTCTGATTTTTAAAGAATTTATTTGCAAATTATTGGTGAAAATAAGTATTTGGGTCAATAATAAAAGTTCATCTCAATACTTTGTTATATACCCTTTGTTGGCAATGACAGAGGTCAAACGTTTACTGTAAGTCTTCACAAGGTTTTCACACACTGTTGCTGGTATTTTGGCCCATTCCTCCATGCAGATCTCCTGTTGAGCAATGATTTTTTGCGGCTGTCACTGGGCAACACGGACTTTCAACTCCCTACAAAGATTTTCTATGGTGTTGAGATCTGGAGACTGGCTAGGCCACTCCAGGACCTTGAAATGCTCTTACGAAGCCACCCCTTCGTTGCCCGGGCGGTGTGTTTGGGATCATTGTCATGCTGAAAGACCCAGCCACGTTTCATCTTCAGTGCCTTTGCTGATGGGAAGGAGGTTTTCACTCAAAATCTCATGATACGTGGCCCCATTCATTCTTTCCTTTACACAGATCAGTCGTCCTGGTCCCTTTGCAGAAAAACAGCCCCAAAGCACGATGTTTCCACCCCCATGCTTCACAGTAGGTATGGTGTTCTTTCTCCTCCAAACACAACAAGTTGAGTTTTTAACCAAAAAGTTCTATTTTGGTTTCATGTGACCATATGACATCTCCCAATTTTCTTCTGGATCAAGCAAATGCTCTCTAGCAAACTAAGAGACGGGCCCTGGACATGTACTGGTTTAAGCAGGGGGACACGTCTGGCACTGCAGGATTTGAGTCCCTGGCAGCGTAGTGTGTTACTGATGGTAGCCTTTGTTACTTTGGTCCCAGCTCTCTGCAGGTCATTCACTAGGTCCCCCTGTGTGGTTCTGGGATTTTTGCTCACTGTTCTCGTGATCATTTTGACCCACGGGGTGAGATCTTGCGTGGAGCCCCAGATGGAGGGAGATTATCAGTGGTCTTGTATGTCTTCCATTTTCTAATATTTGCTCCCACAGTTGATTTCTTCACACCAAGCTGCTTACCTAATGCAGATTCAGTCTTCCCCAGCCTGGTGCAGGTCTACAATTTTGTTTCTGATGTCCTTTGACAGCTCTTTGGTCTTGGCCATAGAGGAGTTTGGAGTCTGACTGTTTGAGGTTGTGGACAGGTGTCTTTATACTGATAATGAGTTCAAACAGGTGCCATTATTACAGGTAACGAGTGGAGGACAGAGAGCCTCTTAAGAGATTGAGATTGAGATTGAGATTCAACTTTATTGTCATTACACATGTATGAATACAAGGGAACGAAACGTGACTTGGCAATTTGGGCACGCTCTGCAGAGCACATCCAAGGCCGGGGCAGCTGCTAGGCGCCAGTCATAAAGAAGAAAGGAAAAAAAGAAAAAGAAAATGGATATGACACAGTAGGCGAGAGAGAAAAAAAACATGTTTTATCAGAATGACGCTCAGCATGTGAGCGAAATTTTGATTGCAGGGCAAAAAAAAAACCTCAATCCACATTTAGCAGACATTTAGCAGGAGATCACACACAAAAGTTGAGAGGCAGTGTATTGTATGCATGTAATGTTGTATGCATTGTGTAGTGTAAATGTAACAGTTGTTAGTGAGCAGCAGAGGGGTGCCTCCTGGCAGTGGATAGATGTTATAATCATGTGACTTATAAACAAGTCCAGAGTCCAGAGTCCAGAGTCTATCTCTCTTGCTCTCTCTCTTGCTTGCAGAAGGCACATGGGCATTGTCCTTGAGGGTCCAATCCGCTGACGACAACAACTGATTGTTGATTGTTTGGTAGACATAAGAGCCGGTCCTTCTGCTTATCTCAATCAGGAGGAATGTAAACACGGGGCAAACAAGGTCAAATCAAATCAAATCAGCACAGTTGCACTCAGAGAATAGAATTTGTCCTCACCCGTGTAATTATGTGCTTCCATTATATGTGCAGGCTTAAACTGTTTTTCCATGGAGAGCACAGGGCTCAGATGTATTCCTTCACTGAATCACTGTCATTCAGTTCACCGTTTGCCACTACTCGTGCCCTCCCCAACTGGTCGAATTTGATGAAGGATCTTGCCGGGTCCACTTTGATCAGCTCTCTCACCTTCCTTCAATTTCTGATGCATCAGGGAACTCCACAGCCAAAAATAGAAGTCCTGAGCTCATAAACCAATAATGTTTCCACAGACGCATGAATTCCAATGTCCATGAGTCTCCTCGTAGGTTCCAATTCTTGGGCTCCCCCTTGGCCCAATTCTTGTTGAAAAATAGTGACAATAGCACATTTAAGCCGCTTCCAAATCCATAATTTCTGTTTAGATTAAGATTCAGCAGAAGAAGAGCGACTAAACACAGACAAAAACGCAACATTGCAAAAGCTGGGAATAGATCAAGAAGGCAGGAGAGGAGGGAAGAAAAATGCGACTGTTCTCTCTCAAGAAGGAAAAGGAGAAGTTAAAGAAGAAGTTAGAGGTCTGTGAGAGCCAGAAATCTTGCTTGTTTGTAAGTGACCAAATACTTAAGTATTTAACACCATAATTGCAAATAAATTCTTTAAAAATCCTTCAATGTGATTTTCTGGATTTTTTTTTTCTCATTTGTCTCTCATAGTTTGAGGTATACCTATGATGAAAATTGAGACCTCTCTCATCTTTTAAGTGGGAGAACTTGCACAATTGGTGGCTGACTAAATACTTTTTTGCCCCACTGTAGTGATATTTACACTGCAGTTTTCATCAGTGTGAATCAGCAGTTCTCCTTCCCTCCAAAACATACTCTGACAGTGTTTCTAAAGCTGCTCTTTATATCATAATCCATTTAAATCTGTTCATTATAAGTTTCAACAATATACCTACCGATAGGTATTCTGAATATTTACCTAATATGGCTAAAAAATGCATTTAATACCAGGGGTTGTCGCAGCTGCCATTCACACCATTGAAGAAAGGCCATTGTTTGGAACTATTGGTGCTCCATGAACCATGTGACTGGACAGCGATGAGATCAAAGAGTGTCATAACTCTCATTAAAAGACCTGTACAATTCAAGTTACCCTGGGATCTGATTTGTACATGTCCAAGTAAATTTTCAATCCAATGATTTACAGATTCAGAATTTTCTAATGCCTCATTCACGGCATTATAGTCCCACAGTCACTAACTTGAGTTGAGGAACGCATACGTCAATAACAGAAACCTGGATTAATAGTGACAGGGACCTGGATTTTGGGATTGATAATCATGAAATGATGTGGAAGTACAGAGGAAAAAAAAAAGAATCAGGCTGGTGTGGCTCTATTTATTGATATCAATTGACTATAAGGTGGTGGAAGAAATGTCAACAGTGGTAGATAATTTAGTGGAATGTGTCACAATAGAAATTTTGATGGGAAAAAAGAAAATTGTTAATATAAGCTGCATGCAAGTATAGAACACCAGGTTCTAATACAGATGCTTTTGAGAACTGGATGGAAGAACATTTGACAAAAATCTTAGATTATTACAGTAAATGAAAGCACCAAGGTGCTGATGCATTGCTGCAAGAGCCTTGGTGAAAGTATGCATCTCAGCTAATCACAAAAAATGTTTGGTTCCTCTCTACCCAAGGACCACCTCTGGTAAAAAGTTCATCCAAATCCATACAGTAATTTTGGAGTACAACGCATGTACAGTGAAAATAATCTGCTGTTCACATGCTCGTACTGTCGGTCGGCAGACAAGAGCCAGCAACCTGATTTGAACAGCTGCAATCCAAACACAAACGAAGAGCACTGTGGCAGACATTTTAAATGGCAGAAGCAATGGAGGCATGTGAATACAATGATAATCAAGACGAACAGGAGCTTTTGCTGTTTAGTGGCAGAGGAAGAAAACAGATGGGGCAAAAAGACAGACATTTATTCACCCAGTATTGGCAGACTACTCATTACTTTCCTCTGGCTGGAGTTTCCAGATTCATGTGGCAGTAAGGTTCCATTGATGGCAAAGGTGAACCATTTTTGTGTTTAGTTAAAAAAACAAAGCATTATTTCAAATTCTGGCAAGTTGACAAAATACAGGGATGGCATTTTTCTGCCGATCCGCGGATTTCCGACAATTTATTTTCAAATTGATCATTTCTGTGAATCGTCTAAATCCGTTGAGAAAATTTTAGGGGGGGTAAGGTACCTTATTGTTACTGATTTTAGCAAAAATCAACATGATTACATAAGTGCTCCGCGCTTCCCCGGGTCAAGTCTCGGCGATAACCCAGATGTACTCAAGCTACTGCTGTATTGTAAACAGTCCTGCGATTGGATAGTTGCAAATGATTGGACCAATCAAATGGCTCGTTGTATGTTTTTTTCAAAAAATTCATGGCGGCTTGTTCTCAGGGATGTGATTTTTCTGGTAATTAGCCAAATTCCGCTTTATTTTATCTTCCAGGAAGATAAAGTACATTAAGTACGTTAGTGGCTTGTGGTCCACGAATGAAGTGAAGGTGCGCCCTTTCAGACAGAACTGGAAGTGGCGTATGGCCAGATGGAGAGCCATTAACTCTCTGTCGAACATGCTGTATTTACGCTCACTGTTGTGCAAAGACCTGCTAAAAAAAAAGGTGAGCGGCTGCCAAGAACCGGCAACGCATTGCTCCACGACGGCCGCTATGCCCATGTCCGAGGCGTCGGTAGTGAGCGCTGTTTTAACCTCAGAACGCCTGCTCCCGTTCACGAGTCCAGTCGACTCTGTCCGCCGGTTTCCGTTTCTTGAGTGCAGCGTACAACGGCTGTATGAGCTGGGCTGCGCGGGGGAGGAAACGGTTATAAAAGTTAACCATCCCCAAAAACTCCTGCAGCGGCCTGACACTGATGTTTGAGGAGCAAAAAAATGGCAAAACAGTTTAGTTACATTACTTTTATGATTCCAAACAGTTTGAAATTGACAGTGCACAGTGGACATTGACTTGTAACTTTTGACTATTTCTAAGACTTGGCTGCATCAGTGATTGTGCAAAATGAACTGCTCAAGACTCAATGGAGATTGAAACTGGTGATCTGAAATGAATGCTGAAATTATAAAAAGTAATGGTATGTTGGAATTTTATTTCTATTATGAAATAGATAAAATTAACTGATTTTGATTTGATCAAGTGTTAAAGCATGTGATGCATAATGCTTGTTGGAATATTTTAGGAATGCTATCTTCTTGGAACATAAGTCAATATTATACAGTAATAAGTGGCATTCAGCTGTTTGTTTTATGTCATTTAAGCACAGTTCTGCTACTTAAAAATCATAAAAACCCAGGAGCTTCGGGGTGCGAAGTGACAGTAAAGGTGAAAATTGGCTCTAAGTTCGACGAGGTAACAGAAACATTCAGACAGTTTCTGAAGAAACCAGAAAAGGAGATGAAGTTCAAAGTTCAGAGACTGACACAGCTTGCTGCCCAAAGGAAGAAAGTTTCACATTAGAAGTGACTTGGTGACCAATGTAAATAGTGTAAATAGTGTAATAAACTCTTATAGAAGTGTTAAATATGTTGGACTAAAGACAGTGAGACAACATTGAAGAAAAAGTTAGTTAACTTTTCATTAAATTTAATGATTTATCCAAGTCTAGTATTTCATTTTTTTTATCATTTTTTTCAGTCTAAATTACGTCTGTTTTACTGAAAACCTCCCAGCTTCAGGGGGGCTGCGCCCCCCCCCTCCCATAAGTCAATCAACCAAATTAGATTTCAACTGAAATCAGAATTTCCTGTTGCCATCCCTAAAAATATGGTGATACAATGATAAAAGGTTTTAGTTGCACTTAATTTTAATGTGAGCTGAAAAAGAGAGGCAGACACACACAGAGCAACAAACAGATGGTCTCAGTGATTACTGTATGCCTCCGTTTTCACTGAGGCATAAATGTTAGAAAACAAAAATGATAAACTGCATGCAGTATATTAAACAGCATAATTAGAAATGTCACTAGACAGGCTAATTAGCCTCAATATTTTAATGAAAATTATAAAAAATACCAAGTGAATGTGACAAAGTTTTATAAATATTGTGTTGGTAAAAACTTGGCAAAAAAAAAAAGAAGACAGAAAATAATGACATTGATTTTAAAGAAAGAAATCTTACTTCAATCTTTATTAAAACTGAAGAAAAAATAGACTTCATTGATCCCAGACGGGGAGATATGAATAAATGATAAAACAAAGCATCAAGTGATTGCAATGACACAGATATGAAAACTGTGAAATGGATCATTGAGGGAATTTCCAAACCACTAACTCACATCTTCAACGTATCATTCCAAACAGGACAATTTCCTAATAAAATTAAAAATGCAAAAGTCATTCCATTAAATCTGGTGACAAGTAACACTTCATAGATTTCTCTTCTGACACACTTGTCAAAAATTCTACAAAAACTCTTAAGCGACGGATTAGAAAAGTTTATAGAGCAACACAAACTACTCTCTGACAGTCAATATGGTTTGAAAGCAAACTGGTCTACACCATTAGCATTAAATGAACTCAGAGAAGAAATCACTAATTCCTTAGATAAATAGACATTTACAGTTGGAGTATTTCTTGATCTTGTCTTTTAGACTCTATTTCTTCCAGGTTATTTAAAAAAAATCTTCAGATTTTGGTTCAAAAAATCTTCCCATTTATTGGTAGCTCCGTTCTTCAAAAAATCTTCCCATTTATTGGTAGCTCTGTTCTTCAAATAATCAATTCTTCATTAACATTAGGCCATGTACCGCAGGCTTTTAAAACTACTGTAATTAAATCCTTACTCAAAAAGCCAACACTGGATCCAGGAATTTTAGTTAACTATAGACCAATCTCTTATCTCCCTTTCATTTCAAAAATCTTACAGTTGTTGCTACGCAATTATTTGACCACTTGCAGGGAAATTGTTTATTGGGAGAGTTTCAGTCTAGGTTTAGAATCCATCATAGTACTGAAACAGATAAGATAAGATAAGATAAGCCTTTATTAGTCCCACAACGGGGAAATTCCAGGATTGCAACAGCACAGGGATAGCAACACTCAGAGCAACAATCAGAAGGCAAGAAAAAAAAAAAAAAAAAAAAAAAAAAAAAACAAGCAAGAGCAGCTAATATACATATGTACATATTACTATAAAATATATATATACACACACACACACACACACACACAGACACACAGTGCAGAGCATTGTAGCTGGATGGAATAAATATATGAATATATGAACACACAGTGCAGAGCATTGTAGCTAGATGGAATAAATATGTAAATATATAAACACCCACAGTACGGAGCATTGCAGCTAGGTGGAATAAATATGCAAGTATATAAACATACACAGTGCGGAGCAATGTAGCTAGATGGAATAATATGTAGATATATAAAAACACAGTGCGGAGCATTGTAGCTAGATGGAAATAAATATATAGATATATAAATATTACACACCCAGTGCTGAGCATTGTAGCTAGATGGAATAAATATATAGATATATAAATATAAACACACCCAGTGCAGAGCATTGTAGCTAGATGGAATAAATATGTAAATATATAAACACACACAGTGCAGAGCATTGTTGCTAGGTGGGATGAAACAGCATAACCGTCTATTTAGTTATCCTACATGGTATGATTATGTGCCCATACATATTCTCACCCTCCATAGCGACCGGTATGTTCCTAGTTGTATGCCGGAGAGGACCATTGTGTAAGTCTATTGCATCTTTTGCATTCAAAAAAAAAAAACTATTAGTTTGTTACGTCTTTTTGCTATCTCTGCGAGCAGCCCTGCTTAGGTTGTACAGTCTGACAGCCGTTGGTAGGAAGGACCTACGAAACCTCTCGATTGTGCACCTGGGATGATGTAGTCTGCTGCTAAATGAGCTCCTCAGTGCATCCAGTATGTCCTGCATAGGGTGGAACTCGGACTCCAGCAGAGATGACAGTTTAGCCACCGTCCTTCTCTCTCCTATCTCCTCCATCGGATCAAGGCGTTGCCCCAGGACAGAGCTAGCTTCTTAATCAGTTTGTTCAGTCTCTTCCTATCGGCTGCAGTAATGCCACTGCCCCAGCAGACCACTCCAAAAGTGATGGCTGATGCCACCACCGTGTCATAGAATGACTTCAGCAGCGCCCCTTGTACACCAAAAGACCTGAGTCTCCTCAGCAGGAACAGCCTGCGCTGTCCCTTCTTGTAGAGTGCGTCAGTATTGTGTGACCATTCTAGTTTATTGTTCAGATGAATACCCAGGTACTTGTAGGATGTCACCATCTCGATGTCTGTTCCCTGTATATTTACTGGTGCTGTGAGGGGCTGCCCATGCCTGCGGCAGTCCACCACCAGCTCCTTAGTTTTCCTCGCGTTGATCTGGAGGCAGTTCCGATGGCACCAGTCCACAAAGTCCTGGATAAGCCCTCTGTACTCAGCTTCATCTCCGCTGGAGATGAGACCAACGATCGCAGAGTCATCAGAGAACTTCTGTAAATGGCAATGTGTTGTGTTGTGTGAGAAGTCCGCAGTATAAAGAGTGAACAGGAAGGGAGCCAGCACCGTTCCCTGGGGGGCCCCCGTGCTACTGATGATGATGTTCTCACAAACTGAGGCCGGTTCGTGAGGTAGTCCAGGATCCATGATGACAGGTGCTGGTCCACCCCTGCGCGCAGCAGCTTGTCCTTCAGGATCATCGGTTGGATGGTGTTGAAAGCACTGGAGAAGTCAAAGAACATGATCCTCACCATATTCCCGGGCTTCTCCAGGTGGGACAGAGAACGGTGAAGGAGGAAGATCACCGCATCCTCCACCCCAATGCCATGCTGGTAGGCGAACTGGAGTGGATCCATCGCTGGTTCCACCAGGGGGCGGAGATGAGCAAGGAGCAGTCTCTCCAGGGTCTTCATCAAGTGGGACGTCAAGGCCACCGGTCTGAAGCTGTTCAGGTCTTTGGGGTGGGAAGTTTTTGGTACAGGTACCACACAAGATGTTTTCCACAGCTGTGGTACCCTCCCCAGTTTCAGGCTCATGTTGAAGATATACTGTACGTCACAATCCCACACAGCTGGTCTGCACAGGACTTGAGGAGCTTTGCGCTGATGCCATCCGGTCCCGACGCCTTCCTCGCCTTGATCTTCCTCAGCTCCGTCCTCACCTGGGTCTTGGTCAGGGTCAGGATGGGGGGCTGTGTGTTGGGAGTGGGGGGGTGTCGGTGGAGTGGGGAGTGGGTAGCAGGACTTGATTTCTTAGAGGCAGCAGTGGTTGTTGTGCAGACAGGGGGGAGGGCGGTTGGTCAAATCTATTGAAAAACAGATTCAGGTTGTTCGCCCACTCCCTGCCCCCCGTGGCCTGGGGGGAGGTATTCTGGAGCCCCGAGATGGTTTTGAGGTTTCTCCAGACCCCGCTGATGTCGCTCTGTTGCAGCTTGTCCTCCATCTTCTTCCTGAAGCTGTCCTTGCCTTCTCTGATCTTTCTCCTCAGCTCCCTCTGTACGGACTTCAGCATCTCCCTGTTCCCCGACCTGAAGATCCTCTTCTTCTCTCTCAGAAGTGTTTTTATCTCAGGGTTGATCCAGGGTTTGTTGTTTGAGTGACGCCGTATGGTCTTGGTGGGAACGGATTTGTCCACACAGAAGCTGAGGTAGCCCGTGAAGGTGTGAATGAGGCCATCGATGTCCTCACCATGTGGATCGCAGAGCTGCTTCCAGGCAGTGGCTTCAAAACAGTCCTTTAGAGTGTCCATTGTCTCCTCAGACCATAACTCCACAGTGTGCATGGCCGGAGGTTGTCTGTGCACTAGGGGTTTGTACACCGGCCGGAGATGAACCAAGTTGTGATCCGATCTCCCGAGTGGGGGGAGTTGTGATGAGGTGTACGCCTCCTTAGTGTTGGCGTAGAACAAATCCAGTGTTTTATTGTCTCTAGTGTGGCATGTGACATACTGGGTGAAAGTGGGCAGAATGGGAGACAGTGAAACGTGGTTGAAATTGCCTGAGATGAGGAGAAGAGCATCTGGGTGTTCTGTCTGCAGCCTGCTGGTTACTGAATGGATGACGTCACGCGCTGTCCCAGCGTTCGCCGTCGGATTTGCATAAACAACAATGCAGATCACGTGTGAGTGTTCTCTCGGGAGATATGTAGGCCTCATGCTAACAGCTAGCAACTCAATGTCTTTGCTGCAGTGTCGTTGTTTAACAGTGATATGTCCCGGTCTGCACCAGTTGTTGTTAACATACATTATCACTCCACCACCCCTAGTTTTGCCACTCTCTGGTGTTCGGTCAGCTCGTATCATGTGAAAACCCTCCAGCTCAATGTTAGCATCTGCTGCTAGTTCAGTTAGCCACGTCTCAGTAAACAAAAGGAGAGAGCACTCCCGGTAAGTGCTATCATAACGGGAGATAGCCGCTAGCTCATCTAACTTCCCCAGTATCGACCGTACATTTCCCATGACAACAGATGGAAGGGAGGGTCTGTACCTTATATTTTTTGTCCTCCGCCTTACTCCAGCCCGGCAGCCGCGGCGTTTTCGCCTCAGTTCTCTCGGTATGTCGAGTTTTTCCAGTGGGACCGGGTGGCGGTTAAATGCTAGCAGCTCTTCCCTGTTATATCGTATCCTGCTATAAACAGTGGCTCCGTCCACCGGCTCAGGAGACATTTGGGACGATCTGTGTGTCCGTGATATAAGTGGGGTGAAAAAAAAAAAGTGATCAAAAGAGAGAGGAAGGGAAAAAAAAACTCGGAATCGAGCCGCTGTTGCAAAAGGCAGCTGACTGGTGTGGCGCCGAGTGTGTGTATATATATAGTGAAGGTCACTAATGACCTCCTTATCGCAGCTGATAATGGACTTGATTCTGTACTTGTCCTTTTAGACCTTAGTGCAACTTTTGATCCTATTGATCATAATATTCTACGTGAAAAATTAGAATGCCATGTTGGACTTAATGGGACTTCGTTGCAGTGGTTAAGATCTTATTTATCTGATAGGTTTGTGTTTGTTTGTTTGTTTGGTTCCAAGGTTGTCATAGCCAGGAGTGCACTGGGGTTAAGCTCCCAGTGCTCATAAAATGCTCCTTACGGCGTGCGTCTCGAAAAGCCTCCGACAACTAAGTCCAACTCCTAGCCTGCCCGTGTGGTTTAGTCTCTAAGCCAGGCGGAACTGCTTTTACTAATAGGAGAAGGGGCGAGGGCGGATCTCTGGCGCCTTAAAACCAGATGCTTCGGGTAGATGGTGGCTCATCAACCTGGGAAGGTAGCCCATCTAGGGGAAGGTAAACCCTGATTTCAAACCTCCGCTGCCTTGTGGCACACCCGGTCACGTGAAAGGCTTCGGGAGTCAACCCTGAGAAAAAATCCGGAGTCGGAGCCCCTAAGGCAGTTCTCTGTTGTGCTCAACATATCATTCTGGCAGCTCCTGCGACGGTGCTGGTGCCAAACTGTAGCAGCCCTGCTGTTCCTTTGGATTCATCAGTGACGTGGAGAGGGGGGACATGCTGCATGGGTAACATCTTGTCCTCCATATCTTCCTGCCCAGGCTTGAATCCTACCAACGCTGGAAGGTAGAACACCGGATCACTGGAGAGGACACTCCAGCTTCGCCTTTGGTGTAGACAAAACACGGGGAATGACAGTTACTGGTTATAAGCCACCGCTCAATTGGCGTAGAGCGTGACGCCAGGGGTTGTTCCCGACGGTGGGAGGGGTCATCAGATCTCACTGGACAGCTACCGCCCACCTCAAGCTGGGCAGCCCCCAGCCAATAAGGTGTTGTCCCGCCACAGCTTGCTTTCCTCATTGGGTGCATGGGGATGAGGAGAAGTCCGAACAGCAGGCTGAGAACCTTCACACCAGGCAAGACAAAGAAACAAAAGAGACCAACTCTAAAACTGGAAACTTGGAACGTCCGCACTATGATGACAGGACTCGCTGCTAACCTCAAGGACATCAACGACACCAGGAAGACGGCCATCATCAATAATGAGCTGAAGAGACTGGGAGTGGATATCGCCACTCTCCAGGAAACACGGTTGGCTGACGCAGGCACACTGAGAGAGAAGGACTACATGTTCTACTGGCAGGGAAAGGGCAGTAACGAACATAGGGAACATGGAGTGGGCTTCGCAGTGAAGAACACCTTGCTGAAGATGGTGGAACCGGGCAGCAATGGCTCTGCACGACTCCTCACCTTCTGCCTGAACACCACTCAAGGCCCAGTCACCCTCGTCAGTGTGTATGCCCCAACACTGACAGCCACACCAGAGGCAAAAGACGAGTTCTACGAGAATCTCGCAACAACTGTCAGGATCATTCCCAACTCTGAACAACTCATTCTCCTTGGAGACTTCAATGCCAGAGTTGGTGCTGACCATGACTCCTGGCCCTCCTGTCTTGGACCTTTTGGCGTGGGCAGAATCAACGACAACGGACAGCGGCTGCTCGAGTTCTGCACATATCACGATCTGTGCATCACAAACTCGTTCTTCAAGACCAAGCCCCAACACAAGGTTTCCTGGCAACATCCGCGCTCAAAGCACTGGCACCAGCTGGACCTGATCCTGACCAGGCACACCTCACTGAAAAACGTACTAATCACCCGTTCATTCCAGAGTGCAGATTGCGACACAGACCATTCATTGGTGTGTTGCAAGGTCAAGCTGCAGCTGAAGAAATTCCATCATGCTAGACAGCCTGGAAAGGCACGGATTGACACCAGCAAGATGGCTCAACCAGAACTTGTTGAGCAGTTTGCCTCCACCTTTGAGAAAGAACTTGGTGTACCACAAGAAGGAGAATCTGCAAAGCAGAAGTGGGAAGAGCTGTGAAACACCATCCACCGCACAGCCTTGGCTACCTTTGGGAGGAAGACCTCAAAGTCACAGGACTGGTTTGATTCCAAGTTTACTGAGATGACCCCCATCATTGAAGCCAAGTGCTCAGCACTTGCTGAGTACAAGAAGTACCCAAACGAGAAGAATCTCCAGATTCTCAGGGCTGCGAGAAGCAAAGTTCAGCAGACTGCTCGGCGCTGTGCCAACGAGTACTGGACTCAGCTCAGTCAAGACATTCAAACCGCTGCCATAACAGGGAACATCCGTGGTATGTACAATGGCATCAAGAAAGCACTTGGTCCGGCTCAGAGCAAGACGGCCCCCCTCAAATCCTCCACTGGGGAGATGATCACAGAAAAGAACAAGCAGATGGGGAGATGGGTGGAACACTACTCCGACCTCTACTCCAGACAGAAGACCGTGACACCGTCAGCCCTTGATGCCATCGACTGCCTGCCATCCATGGACGAACTTGACGCAGAGCCAACCATCAACGAACTCAGCAAGGCCATTGATAGCTTGGCCGCTGGCAAGGCACCCGGCAACGACGGCATACCCGCCGACCTGATCAAGACCGCCCTACTGCTGCCATTGCATGACGTCCTCTGCTAGTGCTGGAAGGAAGGTGCCATACCACAGAACATGAGGGACGCCAAGATCATCACCCTCTACAAAAACAAAGGGGAGAGAAGCGACTGCAACAACTACAGGGGCATCTCCCTCCTCAGCATTGTTGGCAAAGTCTACACATGAGTTGTTCTCGTTTGTCTACAGAAGCTTGCCGAACGTGTCTACCCCGAGTCTAGAGTGTGGCTTCCGCGCTGAGCGATCAACGGTAGACATGATATTCTCCATCCGCCAACTCCAGGAGAAATGCAGAGAACAGAACATGCCCCTGTATGTCGCCTTCATCGACCTCACCAAAGCGTTCGATCTTGTCAGCAGAGAGGGCCTTTTCAAGATCCTGCCAAAGATAGGATGCCCACCAAAGTTACAAAGCCTCATCGAATCGTTTCACACCAACATGCAGGGGATAGTGCAGCACGACGGCAACGTCTCAGAGCCATTCAACATACGCAGCGGAGTGAAACAGGGCTGTGTACTTGCGTCAAGCCTCTTTGGGATTTTCTTTGCTATGCTCCTGAGGCATGCCTTCAGCACAGCAACAGAGGGAATTTACCTGCACACAAGATCTGACAGCAGGCTTTTCAACCTCGCCCGCCTGAAAGCCAGAACCAAAGTATGCGAGGCTCTAATCAGAGACATGCTGTTTGCAGACGACGCTGCAGTCGCAACCCACACACAGCAGGAGCTTCAGACCCTGATGGACCGCTTCTCCCAGGCATGCAAGGACTTCGGGCTTACCATCAGCCTGAAGAAGACTAACGTCTTGGCGCAAGGCACGGAAGCACCACCAACCATCACCATCGACGATTACGAGCTGGAGGTCGTGAATCAGTTCACGTACCTGGGGTCCACGATCAGCAACAACCTCTCCCTTGATACAGAGATTGACAAGAGGATTGGAAAATCAGCCTTCACACTCGCTCGCCTCACCACAAGAGTGTGGGAGAATCCCAAACTCTTTTTCAAGATGAAAATGGCAGTGTACAACACCTGCGTCATCAGCACACTGCTCTATGGGAGTGAGACGTGGACAACATACGCCCGGCAGGAAAAGAGACTGAACTCCTTCCACTTGCGCTGCATTCGCCACATCCTGGACATATCCTGGCAGGACAAAGTACCCAACACAGAAGTTCTGTCCCGCGCCGGCCTTCCCTCTATGTTCACTCTACTCAGGCAGTGCAGGCTCCACTGGCTAGGCCACGTTCACCGTATGGAGGATGGCAGAATCCCCAAAGACGTCCTCTACGGAGAACTGGCGACTGGCAGGAGAGACGTTGGCCGCCCACAGCTGCGCTTTAGAGACGTCTGCAAGAGAGACATGAAGGCCCTGGAGATCAACACAGAGCGCTGGGAGGACCTTGCAACGGACCACTCCAAATGGAGAGGCACCCTGACCAGACAGCTCAAGGTGGGTGAAGAGAGACTGACTGCTGCAGCAGATGAAAAAAGGACCCGCAGGAAGAACCGCCACAGACCCAGCAGCACGGAGACCACCCACAAGTGCAACCTGTGTGACAGGGACTGCCATTCACTCATCGGCCTGTTCAGCCACAGGCGGTGCTGTTCCAGCAGAGTAGACGTTTAGGATTCTCTTCCATGGTCATCATAGACCGACGGAGGCCGACGACGACGATGTGTTTGTTCATGTCAAAAATGGGTTTTCTTCCAACTCAAAGCTCAGTCATGGAGTTGCACAGGGATCTGTGCTAGGCCCTATTTTATTTAGTTTATATATGCTTTTGCAAGGCAACATTATTAGAAGGCACTGTATACATTTTCATTGTTATTCTGATGACACACAATTATACCTGTCAATGAAGCCAGATGATAGTAATCAATTAGCCAAGTTAGAAGTCTGTCTTAAGGAAATCAAAGCTTGGATGACTTGTAATTTCCTTCTAATAAATTCAGATAAGACTGAAGTTATTTTAGTTGGTCCAAAAAACCTTTGAAATGCCTTTCCAAAACAAACTCTTTTTGGATGCGGTTACTCTCTCTTCATAGTTCTGTGAGGAACCTTGAAGTTATTTCTGATCAAGATCTGTTTTTTATTTCACATTTTAAACTTGTTTCTAAGACTGCATTCTATCATTTGCGTAATCTTGCCAAGATGAGGAGCATCTGGTCTCAGAGTTATCGATAGAAATTAATCCACGCTTTTGATAGCTCTAGATTAGATTATTGTAACTCTTTATTAGGTTGTCCTAAAACATCTTTAAAAAGTCTTCATCTGATCCAAAATGTTGCAGCAACAGTTTACAGGTACTAGAAAGAAAGATCACATCCCTCTGGTTTTGGCCTCCCTTCACTGGCTTCCCATAGAGTTTAGAATTAAGTTTAAAATCCTTCTTCTCACTTACAAAGCTCTAAATAATCAGGCCCCTTTTTATTTAAAAGATCTGATACTACCCTATTATCCAAACAGAGTACCGTGCTCCCAAAATGCAGGATTACGTGGAATACCTAGACTCTCCAAAAGTGCAATGAGAGACAGAGCCTTCAGTAATCAACCTCCTCTCCTGTGGAACCAGCTGCTTATCTGGATTCGGGAGTAAGACTCGATTGTGGTCTATATTAATCATATTTCCCATAACCTACATATGTATAAGCACGTGAGAATGTTTGGTGATTACATATGTAAAGCGACTTCACACCTCAGAACAGGACAAAGAGGTCTCAACCGCCAGCGGAGATCAAAGAGCATCCGAGGCGCTGTGGTGGAGACCAGATCGATCGCCCTGACCTCCCAGGGCCAGGTGGAGGGATACAAAGACAAAGGAGGGGGATTAAGATAATGCGGGATGTCAGCTTTGATATGCATGTCTTTTGTCACGTGTAGGTATAAGTAGGTAGAGCTGAATGTGTTCTTCCTCTATTCTACTTCTGCTTCTGCACTGAGATGAGAGGATGTTCTTTCTGCGGCAGCTGAGGAAGCTCAAGCTACCCACCAAGATGTTAGTGCAGTTCTACACGGCCATCATCGAGTCCATCCTCACCTCCTCCATAACTGTGTGGTATGCAGGAGGCACTGCCAGGGACAGACTAAGGCTGCAGCGCGTCATGCGCACTGCTGAGAAGGTGATCGGCTGCAAGCTCCCATCTCTCCAGGACCTGTACATCTCCAGGACCTGGAGGCGTGCTGGCCGGATCATAGCCAATCCTTCACATCCTGGTCACGTACTGTTTGCCCCCCTCCCCTCAGGTAGAAGACTTCGGTCCATTCGGACTAAAACCTCCCGGCACATGAACGGCTTTTTCCCCTCTGCCATCAGACTGCTGAACATTAAGTGACTTTTTGACTCTCGTGCACTATGTACAGCAGCTCAACCAGACTCACGTCATTCATCACTGTTTTTCTGTTGCATTATCGACTGCACTATGTGGTACTTCACATTATCTGCTACTTGCTAATTTTTTAAAACTGCCTTGACTAGTACTACTCATTATTACTAGTATTATTATCATTATTATTATTATTATTACTTATTATTACTTATTTTTCTACACTTATTGCACGTTTCTAGTCCTTTAGTTTTTTAGTTTATCCCTTTTTCTCATCATGTTTTTAATGTTGCAGCATGGCACCGAGACAAATTCCTAGTTTGTGTACTACATGAACAATGGCAATAAATCTGATTCTGATTCTGATTCTGAGATGAGACTTGTTAGAGGAGCGAAGCTGATAATAAACTTTGGTTTATAAGTCACATCGCCTCGTTATTCCAAGCTCTTCTACACTGGTGACCCTGACACGAGGATGGACCAGAGGCGTTCCCCCGCGATTGACTCATCTGAGGCGACCCAGGCAGACGCCGGCGCCCATGCAGACAGGGGAACAGATGGACGACGTTCCCCCACAGCAGAAGCTACAGAGAGAGCTCAACCAAGCACCAGCTCCGTCGCGAGAGCCGAAGGAAGCCACTCTCACCCTGCGGACACATCAGGGACGGCCCACACAAGCGCCATCACCGTCAAGCTGCCGGACTTCTGGTAGGAAGACCCAAGCTCGTGGTTTCAGCAAGCTGAGGCTCAGTTTGCACTGGCGGGCATAACGGCTGACGACACAAAATTTTATCACATCGTCGCCAAACTCGACGCTGCCACTTCGAGATGTGCGCGGAGCATAATCCAGCGGCCGCCGGCCCAGGACAAATATAGAGAACTGAAGGCGACCATCGTGGAGAATTTCGTCCCCTCTGCCGAGGAGAGAGCCGAGAGGATCCTGGCGGTCTACGGCCACAGAGGATGCAGACCCAAGGCCCTCATGGAGGACATGCTGCAGCTCAAGGAAGAGGACAATGACAACTTCCTCTTCCAATTTATATTCCTCAGTACTCTGCCGCCACACATGAGAGGGACGCTTGCCAACATGCGATGCAGCACCCAGCAAGACTTCCGCGTGCTGGCTCGCGAAGCGCAGCGACTCGTCAATGCCTGCAGTGAACAGACAGCCACAGCAGCATCCGTAGACCTCAGCGCTGATGTCCAGAGCAACGGGGAGCCACAAACCACTGAGCAAAGCCCGCCCACCATGGCAGCGACACGGCCAAGACGTAACAGACGGAGCGACGTCTGTTATTACCACCACCGCTTCGCCGAGAAGGCTTACAAATGCGTTCTCCCCTGCAAATTCATGAGTTCGGGAAAATGCCAAAGCCGAGAACCGTTAACGGCGGCGGTTCTTGGCGAAAAAAACAAGCTTCTCTATGTGACGGACGGACACACCGGCAAGCAGTTCCTAATCGACACTGGAGCTCAACTGAGTTTTATCATGCCCTCCCACGCAGACCGGGCCATGGGCCCCTGGGGCAATGGAGCGATGGCAGCCAACGGCTCCATCATCGACACTTATGGTGAAAGGAACCTGCCCCTCTGCATTCATGGCCACAACTACAGATGGACATTTGTTGTAGCGGCAGTGAGTTTTAACTTGTTGGGCGCGGATTTTTTGTGTGCACATGGGTTATTAGTTAATCTAGCAAACAGACGCTTGGTTAATGCACTGTCATTTGCTTCTATTCCCTGCTCAGCTCGAGTTTCTCCACCACCCGTGCAGGCCAGCGTCACTACAGCAGGAGGTAAGTTTGATCAACTCCTCACCCCATTTCCAGCACTCACAATTCCCAAATTCTCAGCTACAGTGGCTAAGCACGGGGTCGAACACTTTATTCCCACAACGGGGCCACCCGTATTCGCCAAAGCTCGGCGCTTAGATGTGACCAAGCTCGCCATACCTCGGGACGAGTTTACCACCCTTGAAAAACTAGGCATTATCAGACGCTCAAAAAGCCCCTGGGCGTCACCACTACACATGGTCCCGAAATCCAACGGTTCTTGGAGACCGTGCGGCGATTACCACAGATTAAACAATGCAACAGTGCATGACCGCTACCCCATTCCTCACATCCAAGATTTTTCACTACATTCAATTCAATTCAATTCAACTTTATTTATATAGCGCCATTTCACAACAACAGTCATCTCATAGCACTATCAACTGTAGGGAGGACCCCCACAGTTGCAGAAAGACCCCAGCAATCAGCACATCTGGCGGGTGCGTGCATTTTTTCTAAAATAGACCTGGTCCGTGGCTATCACCAAGTCCCCGTTCGAGCAGAAGACATTCCTAAAACAGCTGTAATAACCCCCTTCGGTCTTTTTGAATTTTTGCGGATGCCTTTTGGCCTCAAAGGCGCTGCTCAAACCTTTCAGCGGATGATGGACGCGGTATTATGCGATCTCCCTTTCGTGTTTGTCTACCTCGACGACATGCTGGTAGCCAGCTCGTCGGAGGAAGAACACGAACAGCATCTCACTATGGTTTTTCAGAGACTAGAAGAGCACGGGTTAATAATCAATCCAGCCAAATGCAAATCCGGCGTGTCACAAATTGATTTTTTGGGACACAGAGTTTCACCGAAGGGGGCAGTCCCACTGCCAGACAAAGTTCGCGCAGTAAAAAGTTTTCCACGGCCACAAACGGTCAAATCGCTGCAAGAATTTTTGGAAATGGTTAATTTTTACAACCGTTTCCTCCCCCGCGCAGCTCAGCTCATGCAGCCCCTATATGATGCACTCAGAAAACAAAAACCTTCCAACGCGGTCGAATGGACCCCGGAGCGCGAACGCGCCTTCGCGGAAGTAAAAAGTGCCCTAGCTAACGCCACATTGTTGGTTCACTCTGATCCCTCGGCCCGCATTGCACTAACCATAGACGCTTCAGACCTGGCCATAGCGGCGGTTGTAGAACAACACGTTGGCGGAACCTGGCAACCTTTGGCATTTTTCAGCAAATCGCTAAACCAAACTGAGCGTAAATACAGCACTTTTGACAGGGAGCTGCTAGCGCTGCATTTATCCATCCGCCACTTCCAGTTCTGGTTGGAGGGGCGGCGTTTCACGGCTTTTGTAGACCACAAACCGCTCACCTTTGCGATGGCTAAAATTTCCGAACCGTGGTCAGGCAGGCAACAAAGACAGCTAGCTGCGATCTCAGAGTTCACCACAGACATTCGACCAAGCCAAGACGTTACCAAGTGACTTTAAAAATGCAAATATAGTCATCATTTTCAAGAAGGGAGATAGAGAGAACTGCAGTAACTACCACAGCATCTCACTATTGAGCATTGCAAGCAAGATCTTTGCTCGTATCCTTTTCAGCTGTCTTCTTGTAGTAACCGAGGATGTACTTCCTGAGTCCCAATGTGGCTTTAGACCCTCTCATGGTACAGTAGATATGATATTCTGTGCTCGACAACTCCAGGAAAAGAGCCAAGAACAACAGCAACCACTTATGTTCATTTTCTGGGACCTCAAGAAGGCCTTTGATCGAGTTCCTCGCCCTGCTATGTGGGCTGTTCTTGCTCGTTTTGGATGTCCAGATGATTTCATCGCTCTCTCCACGATGGCATGGTTGGTAGGGTTTGCCACCAGAATACCCTCTCAGACCCTTTTCCCATCACTAGTGGTCTCAAGCAAGGATGTGTCCTTGCTCCAACCTGCTTTTTGTTGTATATGGCTGCAATGCTAAATGAAATACCACCAACAACCCCTGGTATCAATCTGCGATACTGCTTGGATGGGGGGCTTTTTAATCTTGCTCGCTTTCGCGCGAAATCCAAAACCTCAGTCACCAGTGTTCATGAATTGCAGTTTGCAGACGATAATGCCACACCAGCTCAGACTGTTGATGACCTCCAGAGGATAGCTACCATTTATAATGACTCTTATGAGCATTTTGGAATGGAAGTTAACACTGACAAAACCAAAATCTTCAACCAACCAGCACCTGGTCAAACTTCCTCAAGGATCAACCTTAAGATTAACGGAAATCCTGTCAGTGAAGTGGAGCATTTCTCTTACCTTTGTAGCATCCTCTCAAAAATATCAACTTGTGCAAAGGACATCGAAAACTGCATAAAAGTTGCACACTCCGCATATGGACGCCTTTGTCATCGAGTCTTCAATAATCATGCAATAACCATCCGGACCAAAATCATGGTTTTTTGGGCCGTTGTTCTTTCCACCCTTCTTAACGCCCGTGAAGCCTGGACCTTGTATCGTCATGATATCAAGCGCCTTGAGAACTTCCAACAGAGAAAGCTCAGACAAATACTTGGCATTCGTGGGGAGGATCGACTTTCAAACAATGAGATTCTCAAGCGTGCTCTGCTGCCTAGTGTGGAAGCTACCATCTTGCAGCACCGCCTTCGATGGACAGGGCATGTCGTACGGATGGACCCCACCAGACTACCATGAATCATGCTCCAGGGGGAGCTTGAGACAGGAAAAAGGCCACATGGTAGGCCAAAACTGCGCTACAAGGACCAGCTAAAATGTTCCCTAAAGCAAGCCAACATAGACAAAAGATCTTGGAAACAACTTGCCACCGACAGAGCAGCCTGGAGAAGAAGAACTTGGGAAGGCACAGACTCATTTGAGAGGCACAGAAAACAACAGGATGATGATAAACACAAACGAAGAAAAGAAAAACAAAACCAACCACGTCCCCCTCCCACAATAAAATGTGACTTCTGCCCACGACAGTTCTATTATAGGCTGGGCCTTCAGAGCCACATCCTCCATCGATCACAGATAGCAACGTCCTGAAAACTAAGACGAAACCAATGCTGGGGCACGAGCTGGAGCTGACGACGACATAATAATGAATATATATATATACATTTTTTTTTTTTTAATGATTTGAGCTAGTGGGAGCATATAGATGTTTAAAAGCAAAGGTCCCAAAATGGAACCTTGGGGAACTCCACAGGTTATTTTTGTTTGCTTGGATTTGTAGTTATCTATAGACACAAAACAGTCTGTCTTTTAAATACGACTCAAACCAGCCAAGCACTGTACAAGAAACTCCAGAGCAGAGTGAATAAGCAGATGATCTGATGATAGACTTTTTTCACAAAATGTGTAGTTTTATTAAAGTCTCAGAAATTTAAAGAACAATTCATTCACACAAAAGAACTTAATCCTGAAAATAAAGATGTACAGACGTTACTGGACTACAGCAACTCAACTGTGAGTTCTCATGTGATAAACCAAAACACTGAATGAAGTGTTTCCCACATATTTTACAAGACTAAATCTTCTCTCGTGTGGATTCTCACTCGAGTTTTAGAAGTACCACACGCTGATTAAAACTTTGCCCACATGTTTGACAAGAAAATGGCTTCTCACCTGTGTGGATTCTCATGTGAGTTTTCAAAGAATAAATTCGATTAAAACTGCCCACATTGTTCACAAGAAAATGGCTTCTCACCTGTGTGAATTCTCTCATGACCTGATAACTCACTCTTATACCTGAATCTTTTCTCACATGTGCTGCAAACATGTGACTTAACAGTGTGACGTTTCTTCTTCTGGGATTCATTTTTACAGTCTTTGTCATTATCAGAACATTCCACAGACTTTTTGCCTATGTCAGTATCACACTGATTCTCTGACATGGAGGAGTTGTTAACATTATTACGGTCACTTCTGCTTCTGTCAAGTCTCTTCTTTGGCTCTTCCTTTTTCCTTGATCGTGGGTTTACATTCTTACCTGCTCCCTGGTCTTGGCTCTCAGTGTCACGAGAGTTGTGAGAGAGAAGCTGCTCACTTTTTGGTTCAGCTTCACTCTTGTCATTGTCCTCATTAGCAGCAGTCACCATGAAGGTATCAGACTCTTGTTTCAGTCCAAAGTCTTCTTCCTCCTGACTGCTAAAGAGTTCTTCTTCTTCCTCTTTAACCTGTGCAGCATCTTGTTCCTCCTGGTCCAAACTGGAGTTCCGCTCCTGGTTAAAGAGTTGCTGGACAGTGAGAACCTCCTCCCCTTTACAGTCAAGTAGCTGTGGAGCATCTGGAGGGACAAAGAGACATAGAAAATGCTAGTGGTAGAAAAAAATATCAATACACTGACTGAGTAAAAAAGTCACCACCTGGTAACAAATAGTTCTTATCCTTGCATGTGATAATTACAGCAGTGATGAATCTGTTTCAGATTCAACAAGTTAGTTAAAGGGGACAAAATTATTTTTCCACATGCTAACATGGTTCCCTGAGATCTAAAAGGTTACACAGGGTAAAAACTTTACCCTTTCAGTCATTTTACACATTAATTTGTCTATCTGGCATTGCTATAAACACAAATACTCAAAAACAAAACATTGTTGCTTTGTTAGGGTCCACCATGATCTCTCTTGGTCTCGTTCAGTTTACATTTTTGATTTGTCATCAGCCGTGACATGATGATGAGCCCATGCCTAGTACATCAACAGTAGTGTAAAATGTACTATTTATTAGTAATTCTGTTTAATACGTCTCTAGTTGGTCATACACACAGTAATGTCCAACTTCTATTTCTCAACATGTCACTATGGTGTTTTTATACACAAATAGCCACATACGACATTTTTTCCTGTTGGAGATGCTAGCAGGGGTTAATGGCTAACTGGCTAGAGCAGACAATTCCTCCACCTGGTACACTGAACCAAAAAACCACAACAACAACAAAAAAAAAACAACCTCATTTTAAGTGCAGACTATACCTTTATAACTGAAAACACTGGCTCCTTCACCAGCAGCAGTTACCTGCAGCTAACATACCCAAGCATTCACTCATTCTGTCGTTTCAATGATTATTAAGATGAGATAATATCAGCGCTTATTAGTCCCACAAAGGGGAAATTACAGGATTGCAGCAGCACAGGGATTGCAGCACTCAGAGTAATAGTAAATAAGAGAAGAACTGGTTAGCCAAAGCATTAAATTAATACACATATATATATATACAGTTATATACACAGTGCAGGAGCATTGCAGCGAGATGGTATCAACAGCTTTACAGCATTATTATACTCTAGGGTCGGGCTGGGCGATATGGGTTACGGGATATGGGGTATATAGATAGATAGATAGATAGATACTGTATTTAGAACAAAAAAGTATTACAAAAACAAAACAAATGACAAATGCAATAAAGTAACAGTATACACTTTTCGAAAGGGAGAAGGAAGAAGTGAACACTTATTAATTCCATCTCCTCTTTTCCATAAATACACCCATGTGAATTGTATACAAATTACCACCTTTAAGACCCCAAGTAAACAATTTACTGTATTTTTTTACAAATCAACATTAACACGCCTATTAGATCAGCCACCAGCCGACGGCAAATATGACGCGCTGAAGGCTGCTCTCATCCAGCACTACACGCTTTCGGATGGTGAGAGAGCAGAGAGGCTTCTGACACGGACCGAGTTGGGAGACGGTTCGGCCGTGGACATAATGGAGAAGATGCTGAGGTTAAAAGGCACGGACGACGACCACTTCATCTTCACCCACATTTTCCTCAGGAACCTTCCGACAGCGGCGAGAGCGGCCCTGGCCAATTCGTCGTTGCTGGCCGAACGGGACTATCGTGTGCTAGCCCAGGAGGCAGACCGGATCATCATCGCCACTAAGGCTTTCGTGACCATTGCGGCAGTGACGGAGCCCGGCACGTCGACACGAGGAGGCGAGGAGCCTCCGACAGCAGCAGCAGAACCACCGACGGCAGCAGCAGCGGGGGCAAAGGAACATGGAGGTGAAACGCTTTGCTTCTACCACCGCCGCTTTGCAGAGAGGGCACGCAAATGTATACCACCGTGCCAGTTCAAGCGCTCGGGAAACGCCAAGACTGGGGGTTGGTAGCAGCCGCGACCCTCGGGGAAGAGAACAAGCTGCTCTATTTGACGGACGCATGCTCGGGGAGGCATTTCTTCGTGGACACCGGCGCACAGAAGAGTTTCATCCGGCCAACCTACGCTGACCGGCTGGCAGGACCCAGTGGCCCCGAGATGGCAGCAGCAAACAGCTCAGAGATTAAGACCTTTGGTGAGAGGACTCTACTCTTGTCTCTACACGATCGTACATTTGAGTGGACTTTTGTTGTAGCAGCATTGAATTACCATATACTGGGGGCTGATTTTCTATGCGCACATGGGTTGTTGGTAGATATCGCTAACAGGCGCCTTTTGACTCTCTCCCCTGTACAGCTCGAGTGACCCGGCCAACAGCACAAGCCAACGTCACAGCAGCATGCGGTAAGTTTCACACACTGCTCGCTCAGTTCCCAGCACTCACAGTCCCGACGTTTTCAGCAGCTATCACTAAACATGGGGTGGAGCATTTTATCACCACTACCGGGGCGCCCATTTTTGCAAGACCTCGGCGCTTGGACGCAGCTAAACTGGCCATAGCGCGCGAGGAGTTCGCTAACCTAGAGAGGTTAGGCATCATCAGGCGCTCAAAGAGCCCATGGGCTTCCCCGCTACACATGGTCCCTAAAGCTGAAGGTTCGTGGCGACCTTGCGGCGATTTCCGCAGGTTAAACAACGCTGCAGTGCATGACCGCTATCCAATTCCCCACATTCAGGATTTTTCAGTTCACCTCGCAGGAGCGTGCATTTTTTCTAAGATAGATTTGGTCCGTGGTTACCACCAAGTCCCAGTGCGCTCTGAGGACATACCCAAAACAGCGGTAATAACTCTGTTTGGTTTATTTGAGTTCTTGCGCATGCCGTTTGGGCTTAAAGGGGCAGCACAGACGTTCCAACGCATGATGGATGCAGTGCTGTGCGATCTCCCTTTCGTGTTCGTCTACTTGGACGATATCTTAGTAGCCAGTGCGTCCGAAGACGAACACAAAACCGACCTCACGATGGTTTTCCGAAGGTTGGAAGAGCACTGTTTAATAATCAACCCAGCGAAATGTCAGTTCAGGGTGACGGGGATTGATTTTTTAGGGGACCGCATCTCTCCCGAAGGAGCGGTTCCGCTGCCTGACAAAATGCGCGCAGTGACAGATTTTCCCGACCGCAAACAGTTAGGGCGCTACAAGAATTTTTGGGAATGGTGAACTTTTATAAGCGTTTCCTTCCCCGCGCAGCGCAGCTCATGCAGCCATTGTACGCTGCGCTCAAAAAACAGAAACCCGCGAATAGGGTCGAATGGACCCCGGAACGAGAGCAGGCATTCTTGGAAGTTAAAGCAGCCCTGGCAAATGCCGCATTGTTGGCACATCCAGACCCAACGGCCCGCATAGCCCTCAGCACATTTTCATAGGTTGTTAAAAGCGGCTCTGAGGGCTTCACTGACGGATGCAAATTGGGTAGACAGGCTACCGAAGACGAACATTGGGGTTGCGTTCTGTGCCTAAAGAGGATCTGGAAGCTTCCCCGACAGAACTCGTTTTTGCACAAACACTCCGGCTTCCTGGGGAGTTTCTGCCAGATAGTCCTGCGCCGGGCAGCTCCCCGTCTCAGCTGCTGCAGCGTTGCATAGAATCAAGCACGCTGCTGGGCCCTGCCCACCACAGTTTTCCGCGCGTTTTTGTGCCTAAAGCTTTGAAAAATGAAGAGTTCGTGTTTGTCAGACACAACGCCCACTGCCCCCCTCTGCGCCCACCTTATGATGGACCGTTTAGAGTGCTGGAAACAGGGGATAAGCATTTTTTGCTAGACTTGGGGGGTAGGAGGGAAAAAATTGGCATAGACAGACTCAAACCTGCTTTCGTTGTGGCTGACGAGCAAGTGCTGTTGGCGAGGGCCCCTCAGCGTGGAAGACCCCCACGGGGCGCTCCCCAGAGAAAAGATTCTCCAGAGCACCCAAACGGACAGTCAAAAAGTTTTCACTCCCAGACATCAGCCCCCCAGCATGGCAGCGCCGCGGAGGCAGCGAATCCTGGCTACAGCGGATACGGCAGAAGACTGAAGCACAAGCAGCATGTGGACTGATGTTGATGGTTCTACAGCATGTGGACTGATGTTAATGGTTCTATCACAGCATGTGGACTGTTACCCTTTTCTCCTATCTAAATAGGGACTATAAATTGGGACTAATAAAGGCTTATCTTATCTTATCTTATCTGTTGCAGTGACTGACCAGATAATAGGTTTGTTTATCTCTGCTTTTTGTGTAGTGCAGGTCACAATGCATTGACTGGCAAAAGTCCACCACAGACCTTGCGACAGATGTGCTTATCTGCAAGGATGTCCAGTTTCACCTCGTGTAACTGGGAGTGGTCCACCACAGACCTGTGACAGATATGGTTTTTAGTCCTGCCAGGATGCCCAGTTTCAACCTCCACGCCCTCAGAAGGGCGGGGCTGCCTGCTGAGTTGGCAACGGCCCAACCCATGAGACAGGGAGTACCAGTTTTCATGGTTATCTGGTCGCAAGCAAACCAATGTCTGACCAGACAGAAAAAAAATAGGGTAGTATCAGATCTTTTAAATGTTCTGTATGACCAGCCGCTCAAAGCACTTCATTATGATGGAGGTCAGTGCTACGGGACGGTTATTGTTGTAGCTGAATGGGGCGAGCTTCTTTGGGACTGATATTATGGTAGAAGTTTTGAAAAGTGGGGACAACAACTTGAGTCAGGGAGATGTTGAAGATGTCGTGAGCTCCTCTGCGCAGTCCTTCAGAACGTGACATGGTATGTTGTCTGGTCCAGCTGCCTTGCGTGAGTTGATCCTGGAGTGGGTCTTCTTCACGTCAGCTGGATCCAGACATATAGCCTGCTCGTTTGGGGGAGGAATGGTCCTCTGTGCTGATGTGCTGTTTTGTTCTTCAAAGCAGCCAAAGAAGTCATTTAAGTTGTTAAGCAGTGTGATGTCACTCGATGCAGTGATGCATCGATGCAGTGATGCATCGATGCAGTGATGCAGTGATGCAGTGTGATGTCTCTGTGCAGAGATGCACAGAGAAACTGTGCATCTCTGGTGTTGCTGGAGTGTCTGGATATTTTCTTGCTGTACTGTAGTTTTTCTTTCTTGATGCCTGAGGACAAGTTGGCCCTAGCTGTTTTTATTCCTCCAGTGTGACTGGCCATAAGGCTGCATCCTGAACCCTCGGGAGCCTGTGAACCTCTACTGTCATCCATGGGTTCTGATTAGCATGAAGAGTGACCGTTTTGCCGGGAGTGACATCATCAAAGCATTTAGCTCTAAATTTTCCACTGAACAGTCCATTTTGTGACATATTGTCTTTCGGTCATAACAAATGCAGAGGCGTTGTTTACTCTTGTGGTTTGTCTACAACCGTCCGGCTATTCATCCTAGGATGCACTGCATGTTTGTCACATGGGCTGGTGAGATCTATTGGGTGAAGGCACAGTTTCTGAGAGACATTAGAGATGGGTAGTAGCATTATGTGATGTGACATTAAATGAAAACCTGTGACAGAGCAGATGTGACTTATTATGTTGTTCATAGTATTGTCGTAGCAATAGCAGCATACACACATGGACAAAATTGTTGGTACCCCTCTGTTAATGAAAGAATAACCCACAATGGTCACAGAAATAAATTGAATCTGACAAAAGTGGTAATAAATAAAAAGTCTATGAAAATTAACCAATGAAAATCAGACAATGTTTTTGAATTGTGGTTCAACAGAATTATTTTAAAAAATAAACTCATGAAAAAGGCCTGGACAAAAATGATGGTACCCCTAGAAAAGATTGAAAATAATGTGACCATAGGGACATGTTGAACCAAGATGTGTCCTCTAATTTACATCACAGGTGTCTACAAACTTGTAATCAGTCAGTCGGCCTATTTAAAGGGTGACAAGTCGTCACTGTGCTGTTTGGTGACATGGTGTGTACTACACTGATCAGATCAGTGATCAGTGTAGTGTGAACTGATCTGTTCACACTCCAACAGGCAGCGAAAAATAAGCTAGCAGCAGGAAGACAAAAGAAGAGGAAAATGGCAACCTTGTGTGTAGCAGAATGGAATGTATGCACTCTGTTGGACAGAACAACATCACAGCGCCCAAAAAGACAGACCGCGCTTGTGGCCCTGGAAATGAACAGGTACAATGTAGACATAGCTGCACTTAGTGAAACAAGATTGCTTGGATATGACAGCTTGGAAGACCATGGGTACATCTTCTTTTGGAATGGGAGATCAACTCAAGAAAGGAGAGAAGCAGGAGTGGGCTTTGCAGTGAGAAAGGAGATCGCAGCAATGCTTGATGAGGAACCGGTGCCAATGAACGACAGGATAATGACTATGAGACTCCCACTACAGTGGAAGATGTGTGCCACACTCATCAGTGTACATGCCCCAACAATGACCAACACAGAGGAGGTGAAGGAAGAGTTCTACAGTGATTTACGTGAGACTATCAGGCGTGTACCAACTGATGACAGGCTGATACTCGTTTGAGATTTTAATGCCAGAGTTGGTTTGGACACTGAGAAATGGAAAGGAGTGCTAGGCAGTCATGGAGTAGGCAAGTGCAATGCTAATTGAGAACTTCTACTTGCACTATGTTCAGAGTACAGCCTTGTGATAACCAACACTCTATTTAAGCACAAGGACACACACAAGAAGACATGGATGCACCCTAGATCCAAGCACTGGCACTTATTAGACTACATCATAGTCAGGCAGAGAGACATAAGGGATGTATTGGACACCAGAGCAATGAGAGGCGCGGACTGTGGCACTGATCATGTTATGCTGAGATCTAGATTAAGGATTTGGAGATGAAAACAGCACTGCAGGACGGGTGCGAAGCCACCACGGAAGCTAAACACTAGTGCACTGAAAGGCCAAAAGAAGAAGGAAGAACTTGCACAGGAAATGGATGAAAACTTGAAAGACTGGGACAGCAACAACTCAGAGAATGACATAGAAGAGAAATGGACAACACTGAAGGATATGGTGTATCAGACTGCGAGTGATGTACGTATTAGGCTACCCTGAGAGGAAACATCAAAATTGGTTTGATGAGCATGATGAACACCTGAAGAAACTACTAGAAACAAGGAATACAGCTAGGCAGGAAAACCTACAGTGTAACACAAGGTCGAAGAAGAAGAAATACTCAAAGGCTCAGAGTGAGCTACAGAAGTACACCAGAGAGATGAAGTCCAACTGGTGGGATGAAAAAGTGGAGGAACTTCAAACTACAGCAGACAGGAAGGACATGAAAACATTCTTCACAGGTTTGAGACAAATCTACGGCCCTAAACCAAGAGGATTGATCCAACTAAAGGCTATGGATGGTGAAACGGTTTTGCAGGAGAAAGACAAAATCCTGGACAGATTTGCAGACCACTTTTACCAACTACTAAACAACCCTGGAGATCTCACTGAAGAGGCTAAAGAAGCTCTAGTGCAGTGACCAGCTGTATCAAGTCTGGGTGAACCATCAAATTTTGATGAACTAATGACAGCTATCAGGACAACACAGGATTGTAAAGCTCCAGGAAGGGATGGAATTCCAGCAGAAGTGTGGAAATTTGGTGGTGTTCAGCTGATCAACTGCCTGCACAAGCTCATCCAAGAGATATGGGATGCCCAGAAAGTACCTCAAGACTGGAAGGATGCAAGTATTGTGCCTTTGTTCAAGAAAAGTGACAGGAAAGATTGTGGAAATTACCGAGGTATATCATTGCTAGCCACTGTTGGTAAGATTCTCTCACGTGTACTTCTTTACAGACTCTGAACACATCTCGCAAAATGTACTACCGGAAACCCAGTGCGGCTTTAGAAGTGGAAGAAGCACAATGGACATGATTTTCTGCTTGAAACAGGTTCAAGAAAAGGTAAGCCTTTATTAGGCCCACAATGGGGAAATTCCAGGATTGCAACAGCACAGGGATATCAACACTAAGAGCAATAATTAAGAAGATAAGAAAAATAAGAATAATAAGAGCAGTGAATATACAGTACATACGTACATATAAATATATAAATATATATACACAGTGCAGAGCATTGTAGCTAGATGGAATAAACAGCATAACTGTCCACTTAGTTATCCTACATAGTATGAATATGTACCCATACATATTGTCACCCTCCGTAGCGATTGATATTGTCCTAGTTGTATACTGGAGGGGACCATTTGCGTAAGTCTGTTGCGTCTTTTGCATTCAATACTATTACGTCGTCACGTTTTTCTTGCTATCTCTGCAAGCAGCCCTGCTTAGGTTATAGAGTCTGACAGCCGTAGGTAGGAAGGACCTTCATTCTTCTTCCGGCTTTCAGAGAGAGCAGACGCATTTGGGCTGCACGGTGGCGCAGTGGTTTAGCACTGTGGCAGCACAGTTTTACCCTCGGCCGGGGGATCGCGGGGATCATGAGATCGTGGGTTCGATCCCAGCCCCCGACCAACAGTGAGCTGTGTGGAGTTTGCATGTTCTCCCCGTGTTGCGCGGGTTTACTCCGGGATTTCTCCGGTTTCCTCCCGCACACCAAAAACATGTAGGTTTAGGGCGCTCGCGCACGCAGCGACCAGCAGCCGGTGGCTTGTCACCAGACTGCAAACCAAGTCTACCTATGGGTACAAATAAGTAACAAAAAAAAAAAAAAAAAAAAATTCTTCCCCTCTCCTCACTCCTCCCCTCTCTTCACTGATCCCAGTTTGCTGTGTCCTGTCTGTGTCTTGCTCTTCTTCTGGCTGAATCTCGATCCAAATGGAAAACTATGGAATTGGTAAGCTGGGCTTTAAATGCAATTGACACCACTTTCTCAAACAGAAAATCGGGCCCGGGGGAGCCCAACTGTCCTGCAGGCACTACGGCTGCGGGTTATGTGAGACTCATGGACAATTGGAAACTCATGTGTCTGTGTGACCTTTCGATCGAAGATGTAGAAGACATCTACCTGTTTGGCGTCATGATCACAGGATTTCTGCTGTTTGGCTTTGGAGTTTTCCTAGTGTATCGTAAACTAAGGAAGTTGGAAAGAGCTAATCAAAATGCAGACCCGGCAAAGCTCCTTCAACAATTCGAACAGATGGCGAGGGCACTGATAGCGGCGAATGGTGAACTGAACCGGAAGATGGGTAACATCTCGGAGTCGCTGAGTGCTCTCCAGGAAATGATTTTAAAGCCTGGAAATGTACATGGAAATGTATATGTAAATTGTGATGCACAGAATCACATGAGAGGTGAAATTTCTATGCTCTAAGTGAACTGTGCCTATCAGGCCTTGATTCGGCGTCTTTGGTATTCATTCCTCCAGGAGAGATGATAAAGCAGAAGGGAGTTTTGGCTTCTCCCTAACCCAAACACTGTTGTGCAGCAAACTGAACTCTCTAAGGACAGCGTTATCACTTGACTAGCATGGAATTTTACCATCTGACATGAACTGAAAGAGATGAGCTCTTGTGGACATGTTATCTATGTTTTAGGACACTAAAGACATAACATCTAGCCGTTGCCGAGGAGAGAGGATTTTTGTTGTCCAACAGTAACTGATACTCCACACACTGCATTCACGCTAATATCATTACCACTGACATACACACACTGGTCTCTCTCCTGCTTTGTTAATGTGTGGATCTGTATTGTCTGCTAATTGTGCAATTATGACTGGCGCCTAGCAGCTGCCCCGGTCTTGGATGCGCTCTGCAGAGCGTGCCCAAATTCCCAGTCACGTTTCGTTACCTTGTATTCATACATGTGTAATGATAATAAAGTTTAATCTCATCTCATCTCATCTCAATTAGAGGGCTTTTTTCTATGTGATCACAATCTTGCTCATTCGATCCAGCTATATTTTGATAACTATGTTTTTTTTCTCTCTGCCCAATGTGTCATCCCCTCCCCCTCCCCCTCTTTACCCTCCACTGTATGAGGCGCCTTGTATGGCTGCCGCGTCATTAGGGAGCGCTTAACATGAGCGCACCTTAGTGATATGTGGAATTCCTTGTATGTGTAAGCATACTTGGCAATAAAGTTGTTTCTGATTCTGACCTGCGAAAAGTGTATTGAACAGAACATGCTGCTTTATGTAGTCTTCATAGACTTCAGTAAAGTCTTCGATACTGTTTCGCGACAAGGACTTTGGCAGGTACTCAAGAAATATGGTTGTACAGAGAAGTTTGTCAGCCTGATCGAGGCACTCCATTCAGGTATGCAAGCAAACGTGGCAATGGGTGGTTCAGTATCTAAAGACTTTTCAGTAAAAAACGGGGTGAAACAAGGGTGTGTGCTGGCACCTATGCTCTTCTCGTTATATCTGGCAGCCATGCTTGAGGTGGCCTTCAAAGACACTTCAGAAGGAGTATACATTCAAACAACGAAAGAAGCAGACTTGATCAATGTGGCACAGTTTAAAGCCAAGAGTAAGACATCGATAAAGGTAGTAAGAGAAATGCTCTTTGCCAACGACAGTGCTCTAGTTGCACACAGCATGGAAGATATGCAATCTTTAGTGGAGAAATTTGCAAGAGCAGCTAGCCAATTCAGCCTCCAAATCAACATAAAGAAGACAGAATGCCTTTATCAACCACCAAAGTTCCAATTATCAACATCACTACCAGAAGAGATCAGCATTGGTACAGAGCCACTAGTCAAGTGCAAGACTTTCAAGTACCTAGGGAGTACTGTTTCAGAGAATGCTAAGCTGGAGGATGAACTATCTCTCAGAAGGGAAGAGCGAGCGCTGTGTTTGGAAAATTGAGGGAGAGACTGTGGAACAATCGACATGTGTCTATCCATGTGAAATGCAAAGTGTACAGAGCGACAGTCCTGGCTACTCTATTGTACGGCACTGAAAGTTGGACTGTCTACAGAGTGCAGGTGAAGAATCTCCATGCGTAAGTGATGAAACACCTTCAAGCCATAATAAACATCTCAAGGAAAGACAAGATAACCAACAGAGAAGTGCTGAAATGAGCTGGTCTACCATCAATGGAGGACATGCTAATACAGATGAACCTGAGATGGCACAGACATGTTGAGAGGATGGACCACCAGTGTCTCCCTCGGCAGTTACTCTACTCACAGTTATGCGAAGGCAAACGCAATCAGGGTAGACCAAGGCTCAGATTTAAAGACACTGTAAAAAGAAACTTGGAGAAGTTGGACATAGACAGGAGTTCCTGGCAGCTGTAGCATCATCTACTTTGGCTCAGCAACAATTATTCTTCTGCTTAAAGACATTTTGTTTCACCCAGGAGTAACACAAAGAAATGGATTTTCTCCCTTAGGCCACAGCTAAAATCCCCTTTCTTTTGTTAAAACCAGCGTAAGGAATTTCCCCAATGTCCGGCTTTGCTTTTATTGCCCCTATAAACATGCAGCAGACCTGGCCAAACATGGATCCACAGCTCAATAAAATTTCCTTAAACTCTGGGAAATGCTGGATTTAACCAGTGAATTTTAAAGTACATTATTACAAACTCAATTTTAAACCTTCTTCTTTTTAGGACTATGAAAGGCAAATGGACTCTGATGTCTTTAATGTGGAAAATCAATAATATGGGTGAAATGCATTAATCTGTGATTTTATATATATGCATGTTAATGTTTAAAGGCCAAATGTCACGTAACAGGGTACTTTAAATATCTTGAAACTAGATATAAAAGGGAACCGATCCGTTCGGGTCTTGGTGCATATGCTTCAGTAACAACGGAATATTCGTTAATTTAAAACTGCCGCGCTTGGCCTGACACGGCCCCTGGAATCGCCTGGGGAAGAAGGCGGAAGTGACGAAATCGATTGTACCCTAGTTTGATGCTTGGGGTATTTCAATTGATTGTTTATATACTGGAAGGTTGAAGTGAGCAACAAGAAAGAAAAAATTGGATATTTCACCCATACCTTAAAACGGGACTATCAGGGACAGCTGGGTAATAAGGGACACTTCTCTGGGAAATGTTTTCATACCTGTCAAGTGAGACGTTTTTGCCGTACTTCAACACCGTAAAAAGCAGCTATAAGGAACAGCAGAGCAACAAGGGACACTTCTCTGGGAAATGCCCCAAATGCAACTCGTGTTGTTATTGTCAAATATTTTAAGGATTCATGGATATTTGACAATAACAACACAACTCAGCGTCCGGCGCAAAATAAAAAAAAAAAAAAGCAGAATTCTGTATTTGTCAGGCGATCTCTGTCTGTTCCGCAACCGCTGCACAGCTCAATGTGTTAAACCATTGTCCTAATGACTTCTCATTGTAGTGAGAATAGCTCAAGCTGAGCGATCAGCCCACCCGACAATTAGACTAATGAGTGACTCCACACTTCTCATGGTAGTGCGAATAGCTGACGCTGAGCGATCTGCCAGCAGAACTCAGAACTCAGAACTCAGAAAAGATTTATTGCCAAGTACATTAACAGATTCTGATAACATACGAGGGATTTGACTTGACACAGAAAATGAACCTGCATTTCCGGTGATGCGGCGGCATCTGAAACGCGCCTGCCAAAAGGAGGGTACAGGTGGCATAAGAATAATACAATAGGAAGGAGCAAAAAAATCATTGATTTCAGAATAGTGGTCACATATGATCAATATTATGATTACAAAGGAAAAAAAAAAGCCCTCAATGCACAATCAGCAGACCAAAAGTTCACAAGACACAGAGAGAGCAGTGTGTGAGTCATCTTTATCATCAGTTGTGTGGATCAGTATGATTGTGATGTTGAAGTGTGAGTGTTGTATCAGTTAAGAACAACAAGGACTCTTTGGCAGGAGATGTTGTGTCTAACTGCTGGCAGTTTTTTGTCCTTGGCCATGCAGCTGCCTGTCCGAAGGCCATGTGCTCAATGTTTTGAAAAACAAAGACTGCAGATGATCAGGAGGATTTTTGTGAGGGAGCCGGATTAAAGCCGAATGGTACTGAGCACAGAGAAAAACTTTATATTCTCTTACAGATTCAGTACATAATCCTTCATTGCTGGGTGTTGAATCTATCTTGGATGTCCTTAAGCGTAATCATGATGTAATCCACCTTCCGAGACAGTTCTCCATTTGTCGCTATCAGGGTCCTCTCCATTTTTTCAATTTGATGGATGCACCTCGCCTGGCCAGCATTTTGATAGGTTGTATCCATCTTCAGCAATTTGCGGTACACCAGAACGATTCCAGATCCAATCAGAACGGTCCCAATCACCATTACAATGAAGACGTAAAGATCTTCTACATCTTCGATAAAAAGATCAGTCAGGCACAAGAGCTTCCAATTACTTGTCTCCCGTAAATAGCCCGCTGGAGCCATTCCTGCTGGGCAAACAACCTCCCCCGGGGCACTTTTCCTTGTTGAAAAGATAGTGTCAATTGCATTCAAAACCCAGCTTATTAATTCCATAATTTCTTTCGATAATCAGCAGTAAAGACGCAGACAGACGACAGCAAGCTGGGATCCAGTTAGTTGGGGGGAAGGAAATAAGTCAGAAGCAAGAGAGAAGCAAAAAAAGCGTCTGCTCTCTTTGGAGGCGGAAGTGAGAAGCATCAGCATCAGCTGTGGGTGATCACACACAGGACGTGCTCCGCAAAACACTCAATTTTTTTTCCAGTATATTTTTCTTTTGGGCGTACAGAAATGGCAATACGCCCGTTTTTGCTAAAATTGCATTTTCCCCGTATTTTCCTTAAAATATTTGACAATAACAACACGAACTACATTTAAAACATTTCCCAGAAAAGTGTCCCAAACCACTCCGCCGTCTCCCACAGCCGCGCTTGGCACCAAAATACGGCGAAAACGTCTCACTTGACAGGTATGCGCCTCCATTTTCATATTGATCTGGTCAATTTCTTGACAGCAGCGGCTCTCCTCCACTGTAATAATAATGGCTTCCGAAAAATCAATATTTATGGGGCGCCCTCGACAGACCCCTTCGGCTTCGCAATTCTGGAGGCGATTAATGTCCAGTTCAATGACATTTTCCACTGGTTCTGCTCTCTGGTCATCGGTGGAACTGTTGTCATCAGACAAAGCATCTGATTCCGTCTCGGACGGCTCGAACCTGTAAGGTTCTATGCCTCTGTCACTGTCTTAACCACTGACAAAAAAAAGACAAAAAAAAAAGACAAAACTAAACTAATTTGTTCACAATCGCTGTCACTTTCCGTCATGATTGTCCAATGTTGATAAGTGTGAATGTGGATAGGCAGGGCAGCCAGGGTACAACTGGTGATGTCAAAAACATGGGCGTGGTCTGGAATGGCTGTCACAAGCCAGCAAGCAAGGTGGGGCCTTCACCTGGTGTATTTTGTGCAATTATGTAAATACAGGTGGGTGATATGGTCTCCGGTATGAATATTTGGTTTAAGCTATGTGTATTTTATCTAAATTCGTTGTCATTTAGAAAAAACAATTAGTGACATTTGGCCTTTAAATGACTGTTTATTCCTGCATGTTGATTTAGAAGCACTGCTTATAAGATACACTAAGTTTAGTTTAGTTATACATAAGTGTGTAACAGTATATTCCAATGTATTTAAAATTGTGTGTATTCCTGTGGACGGATCACGTTTCACCAGTCTCCAGAGAGACCCCACCTTCTTCATCTCATTGGTCCCTTGTAGACTGTTTGTTCATTGGATGGAAAGTTCATCGGGCCTCCCACGAAGGGCTCTCATTGGCTGAGATTCTGATCGATCCCGGAAGCCCGCGAAGCTGAACGGAACTTATAAAAGGCGAAAGACTCTTCGCTCTGCCTCTTTTCCGGATCGTCTTCCCTCTTTTCACTCTTTCCGGCTCCCCTTTTCACCGATCGTCTCTCTCTATTGTCTACACACAGCAAGGAAGAACAAAGGACCGTCTGAACAAAGACTTCGACCACATGTCGTTTTTCTGAACACAGAGCAGATAACTCGTAATTTGTTGATGTAACTTTGTATCTTAATGTTTTCTTTTTCTCTTAAATGCCTAGGAATTCCTATTTCTTTGAGCTCAATTCTTAATCGGAGTTAAACTCCAATTTTTATTCATCACTTTTTCTTTGTTAAACTTTCTGTAAAATCACTGTTTGTTTAATTTTAATGTAAACTTTAATCTTGACTTTATTTTTATATTTTTCTTGACCAAGCACCCACCAGAAGCTATTATTTTATCTAAAGTCCGAAAGTTTTTTTTTTCTTCTAATTTGAAATCTGATCAGATATCTTTAATTATTCCCGAAGACCTGCAGCCGCTTGTCTACCAGGAAGAAAAGATGCACCTCCCACATCACGCGCAGGCTGAGGAATCAGCGCGCTTCTGCAGCATCTCAAACATCGAGATCCAACTTACGATCTCATGAATATCATTCATCGTCAAGAGAATATTTGCAGGACAAATATTCTGGGTTTTGCCCCTGAACAACACTTCAAAACTTCATGAGGACGACGACAGAACCATCATCACCGAGGATTACATGAGCTGCAAAACTTTAATTCATCTGCTGAATTAAACATCCGAGGTTCGGTAATAATTTGTGTATCTAATCAGATGCTAATTAAGAAGCCCTTAACATAACTCTTCTTTTCATTAAAATTCCGTTTTTATTTTCCTAAGATGAATCCAGGACATTTCATATAATTAGTAAACTTTCTCCATAAATTTGCGTTGTTTCCATAATCTGTTAACACAAACTGATAGAAATTGGTTTCTCAGTTTAACCCTGGTTCTGAAAATATTGACATTGTTAATCTATCATTTACAAGATTGATTTTCTGATTAATGAAATTACTGCAATGTCTGTTAATCATTTCGTTTAATAAATATCTAAAAATGAGAGGAGTTGTTGAGAATTTATTTCATTCTGAGTCTGTTCAAGCACAGGTATCGAATTCACAGAAAATTTTTGAGACTGATTACTGATTAATTTACTGAGTGATTAAACAGGTATAAAGTGAAATTAAAGATTACATTGCTTCTTAAAGATAGAAGCTGGTGCCCCTTACGAGTGTTATTAACTTTTCTGATGTATATGAAATGAGATTTGATCTCAGATTCCAATACATCAATATAAATTAAATAATTCATACCTGATCATATTCATATTTATTAATATCCCATATATTTCCTCCTACACAGCGGAATGCTAAGGACAGAGCTGTGTGGAGGAATCTGATCAGACCTAAATGAAACAGTCATTGTCGCCCACGACAGACTGCTATGATGATGATGTGTACTACACTAAACATGGACCAGAGGAAGCAAAAGAGAGAGTTGTCTCAGGAGATTAGAAAGAAAATTATAGACAAGCATGTTAAAGGTAAAGCCCAACTCCAAGCAGCTTGATGTTCCTGTGACTACAGTTGCACATATTATTCAGAAATTTAAGATCCACAGGACTGTAGCCGACCTCCCTGGACGTGGCCGCAGGAGGAAACATGATGAAAAATGGAAGAGACAGATAATTCGAATGGTAACAAAAGAGCCCAGAGCAACCTCTAAACACATTTATGGTGAACTCCAAGGTCAAGGTATACATCAGTGTCAGATCGCACCATCCGTCATTGTTTGAGCAAAAGTGGACTTCATGGGAGATGACCAAGGAGGACACCATGACTGGCGCCTAGCAGCTGCCCCGGCCTTGGATGCACTCTGCAGAGCGTGCCCAAATGCCAAGTCACGTTTCGTTACCTTGTATTCATACATGTGTAATGACAATAAAGTTGAATCTCATCTCATCTCATCTCACCACTGTTGAAAACAAATCATTAAAAAAAAGCCAGACTAGAATTTGCCAAACTGCACATTGACAAGCCACAAAGCTTCTGGGAGAATATCCTATGGACAGACGAAACAAAACTGGAACTTTTTGGCAAGGCACATCAGCGCTATGTTCACAGACACAAAAATGAAGCATACCAAGAAAAGAACACTGTCCGTACTGTGAAAAATGGAGGAGGTTCTGTTATGTTCTGGGGCTGCTTTGCTGCATCTGGCACAGGGTGTCTTGAATCTGTGCAGGGTACAATGAAATCTCAAGACTATCAAGGTATTCTAGAGAGAAACGTGCTGCCCAGTGTCAGACAGCTTGGTCTCAGTCACAGGTCATGGGTCTTGCAACAGGATAATGATCCAAAACACACAGCTAAAAACACCCAAGAATGGCTGAGTGAAACATTGGACTATTCTAAAGTGGCCTTCTATGAGCCCTGATCTAAATCCTATTGAACATCTGTGGAAGAAGCTGAAACATGCCATCTGGAGAAGGCACCCTTCAAACCTGAGACAATTGGAGCAGTTTGCTCATGAGGAGTGGTCCAAAATACCTGCTGAGAGGTGTAGAAGTCTCATTGACAGTTACAGAAATTGTTTGATTGCGGTGATTGCCTCAAAAGGTTGTGCAACAAAATATTAAGTTAAGGGTTCCATCATTTTTGTCCAGGCCTGTTTCATGAGTTGTTGTTGTTTTTTTTTTTTTTTAAATAATTCTGTTGAACCACAATTCAAGAGCATTGTCTGGTTTTCATTGGTTAATTTTCATAGAATTTTTATTTATTACCACTTTTGTCAGATTCAAGTTATTTCTGTCACCATTGTGGGTTTTTGTTTCATTAACAGAGGGGTACCAACAATTTTGCCCATGACTGTAACTGCAGGGCTATGGTGATGGGTTTGAAAGGCTTACAAAATTGAAATTGCTCTACTTTTTTTATAGAGAAAAATGTGAAACCATGACAGACTGATATATTTACCAGCAAACCTGGTTTCTAGAATGAGGAAATGTGGAACATGGTAGGAATTTATCAAATATAGTTCTTTACATCCTCCAAAGTCGTCATTATCAGTGTCAACCCTGATAATGGCAATGTTATTTTTAACATCCATAAATTAGAACTATTAATATTTTATGATTCTGCTGAAATATTCTATACTTATTTGAACAAATTGTTGTGAGAAACAAGATAAGAAAGGTACTCGGGATGTATACTTGTTTAATATTTTAATGCAGTTGTAAACTAGAAAGTGGAAACAATTCAGATCTACACAACTTAATGGAACGGAATTAATGGAAGTTGTGTTAATGATATGTGCTGATTTTAAATATAAAACAAGAATTGAATAATAAATGCAATAAATAAATATTCTGGAAACAACTGGCATATTTATAAATGTAAGATATTTTATATTTATATAGCCTTTTTTTATCTTCCTTCTTCTTTCTACACCTTTCACTCTGTATATATATCATGGACGCACGGATCGCCCCGGGGGTCTCCCGGGTCGGCGGACGGAGCCACGGTTTGCAGCGGGAGACGTTACAGCGGGGAGGAGCTAGTGCTAGCTAGCACTTGGCCGCCGCCCGGTGCTAATGGGAAACTCGACATACCGGGAGCTGTAGCGAAAACGACGCGGTGCCGGGCTGGAGTTTAGGCGGCGTGAAAGAAATATAAGACAGAATAATAAAGAGCGATGGCAAGAACCAAGCAGACCGCCCGTAAAATCTACTGGAGGAAGAAGCCCCCCCACCTCGGCTGCTCGGAGAGGCGCTCCGGCCACCGGCAGAGTTAAGAAGCCTCGCCGTCACAGGCCCGTGGCTCTGAGAGAGATCCGTCGCTGCCAGAAATCCACGGAGCTGCTCATCCGCAAGCTGCCCATCCAGCGCCTGGTGAGGGAGATTGCTCAGGACTTCAAGACCGTCCTGCGTTTCCTGAGCTTCGCCGTCGTGGCTCTGCAGGAGACCAGCGAGGCCCACCTGATGGTCTCTTCTTCGCTAAGGGGGTCACCATCATGCCCAAAGACTTCCAGCTGGCCCGCTGCATCCGCGGAGAGAGAACTTAGACTTTCTGCTGCACGTTCACCAGCCATAATGCTCTGCACTGTGTGTCTATATATATATATACATTTATAGTAATATGGACATATGTTTACTAGATGTTGTTTTTTCTTGCCTTCTGATTGTTGCTCTGAGTGTTGCTATCCCTATGCTGTTGCAATCCTGGAATTTCCCCGTTGTGGGACTAATAAAGGCTTATTTTATCTTATCTTATCTTATTGTAGGAGTCCTATCAAGCTTGGTTGGCTTGTGGGACTCCCGAAGCAGCTGAGGTGTACCGGCAGGCCAAGCGGAGTGCAGCTCGGGTGGTTGCTGAAGCAAAAACCCGGGTATGGGAGGAGTTCAGTGAGGCCATGGAACAAGACTTTCGGTCGGCCTCAAAGAGATTCTGGCAAACTGTCCGGCGGCTCAGGAGGGGAAAGCAGCTCCCCGTCCACACTGTGTATGGTGCAGATGGGACACTGTTGACTTCGACTGGGGACATCGTCGGGCGGTGGAAGGAATACTTTGAGGATCTCCTCAGTCCCACTGATACGCCTTCCACAGAGGAAGCAGGGTTTGGGGACGAGGGGGATGACTCGCCTATCACAGGGGCTGAGGTCGCCAAGGTGGTTAAAAATCTCCTTGGTGGCCGGGCCCCAGGGGTGAACGAGATTCGCCCTGAGTACCTCAAGGCCCTGGATGTTGTTGGGTTGTCATGGTTGACACGCCTCTGCAACATTGCGTGGAGGTCGGGGGCAGTGCCTTTGGCATGGCAAACCGGGGTGGTGGTTCCTCTCTTTAAAAAAGGGGACCGGAGGGTGTGCTCCAACTTTAGAGGGATCACACTCCTCAGCCTCCCTGGGAAGGTCTATGCCAAGGTACTGGAGAGGAGAGTCCGGCCGTTGGTCGAACCTCGGATTCAGGAGGAGCAATGCGGTTTTCATCCTGGCCGTGGCACATCGGACCAGCTCTTTACCCTCTCGAGAATTCTCGAGGGTTCATGGGAGTTTGCCCAACCAGTTTACATGTGTTTTGTGGACTTGGAGAAGGCATTTGACCGCGTCCCTCGTGGATTTTTGTGGAGGGTGCTTCGGGAGTATGGGGTATCGGGCTTGTTGTTACGAGCTATTCGGTCTCTGTACGACCATTGTGAGAGTTTGGTTCGTATTGCCAACACTCGGTCGGAGTCATTCCCAGTGAGAGCTGGACTCCGCCAGGGCTGCCCTTTGTCACCGATCCTGTTCATAATTTTTATGGACAGGATTTCTAGGCGCAGCCAGGGAATGGAGGGTGTCATGCTTGGTGACCACAGGATCTCATCTCTGTTGTTTGCAGATGATGTTGTCCTGTTGGCTTCATCCAGCAATGACCTACAGCTCTTGCTGGGACGGTTTGCCGCTGAGTGTGAAGCGGCTGGGATGAGAATCAGCACCTCCAAGTCCGAGTCTATGGTCCTCAGCCGGAAAAAGGTGGATTGTCCTCTCCGGGTTGGGGACAGGCTCCTGCCCCAAGTGGAGGAGTTTAAGTATCTTGGGGTCTTGTTCACAAGTGAGTGGAGAATGGAGCGAGAGATCGACAGACGGATTGGAGCAGCATCTGCAGTGATGCGGACGTTGTACCGGTCTGTTGTGGTGAAGAGGGAGCTTAGTTCTAAGGCAAAGCTGTCAATTTATCAGTCAATCTACGTTCCTACTCTCACCTATGGTCACGAGCTTTGGGTAATGACCGAAAGAACGAGATCGCGGATACAAGTGGCTGAAATGAGCTTTCTCCATAGGATTGCTGGACTCACCCTCAGAGATAGGGTGAGGAGCTCAGTCATCCGGGAGAGGCTCAGAGTAGAACCACTGCTCCTCCACGTTGAAAGGAGTCAGTTGAGGTGGTATGGGCATCTGATTAGGATGCCTCCTGGACGCCTCCCACTTGAGGTGTTTCAGGCACGTCCCACTGGGAGGAGACCCCGGGGCAGACCCAGGACTCGGTGGAGAGACTATGTCTCCCAGCTAGTCTGGGAACGCCTTGGTATCCCCTCTGAAGAGCTGGAGCAGGTGGCTGGGGAGAGGGAAGTCTGGGCTTCTCTGCTTGAACTGCTGCCTCCGCGACCCGGACCTCCGGAAAAGCGATAGAAGATGGATGGATATTGTATCAAAGAGCTAACTTGAAATTAATTTAAAAAGTAACTGTAACTGAACGTTTTAACACAGGATAAGGCAGAGATTCCCAAAGTGGGGGTTGTGACCCCGGGGGGTCCCGAGATGCTGGGGGGGGGCACTGTCATGTGTAGTGAGCGCTCGCCCCCTCCTTCCTGCTCACCGGCTCTCTCATCAAACACACCTGCTGATTCCTTCCTGCCAGCATTTAAAAGGAAGCAATATTCAGTGATTCAACGCTGGTGCGTTTGGGTATACTGCTTAAATCAACAGCTCATCGTAAGCGGTGCTTGTCTTATGACACCATCTAATTATTTTTCCTCTCCCATCTTTTCCGGGGTGCTGCCAATGGAGCAGTGCGTGTGCGGGGATTTGGTGCGCTCGCCAGCCAATTGCTCCTCCTCAAAGCAGCCTTCCCTCTTCGCCGGGTCAGACCCATTCATCCTACCTGTCCGGCAGTTCGGCCTGCCGGTTCCACTCCTTCGCTGGGTTCTGTGCTTGTCTCCTCCTATCTCCCACGAGTGGCATAATCTGTTTTCACATCTTATCTCCATTCCTCTCTAATCAGCCTCATTTGTCCTCCGCAGGGCTCCTGCTTATCTGGCAAGTGACTGACGTTTTTATCCTCATATTTGCTGTACTGAATATTGTAGTAAAAGGTCAAACGTTTCTTTTATGTTCGCTTGGTGATTGCACACTGCACTCAGGTGGCTTGTCCAGCCAAAATGACAGGGGGTCACCAGATTATTTTCAGTATCCTCCTTAGGTGATTACTCAGGTCACATGTCACTTTAACTGCGCCACAGTAAATGTCACAGGTCACACACAGGTCAGTGTGCACCAGTAGATTTCATCTGAACAGCTCAAATCAACACAATGCTTTTAAGCCCAGGATATTATTTTTAAAAATGAAACGTTGGTTAATACTGACCAAAGACAATGCAGAGAGGCCAGCAGAGATGGCAGAAGAGGAGAGCGGACAAATGCCACCAGAAAGGCTGACATCTGGTGCGGGGGGAGGAGGTGGAGGAGGAGGAGGAGGAGAGCACCGTAAAGGGCTCCATAAGCAGTCAGACCAGCCTTCCTCCAAGTGTTGTAAATATCGAGAGGAATATATTCAGTATGGATTCACATGCGTCGTTATCGATGCTACCGGAGTGGTGGATCAGTTGGTAGAGCATCCGCCCCACACCCGGGAGGCAGGGGTTCAAATCCCGGCCGGGTCATGCCAAAGACCATATAAAAGCGGAACTTCCTACCGTCAAGCTTCGTGCTCAGCAATAATGGAATAGAGGAAGGAAATCTGTGGAGGCGCCTTGCAATGCAGTGACCCCTCTGATTCTATATATGTGTGTGTGTGTGATTAACACTGTAGATAAGGGAAACACAATTTCATTCTACTGTACATGATTGGCTGTATGGATTGAATGACAATGAAGGGTGATTTAATCAATGAAGTACATCATCCCCAATGTGGAGTGTGCACCGAGGTGCTTGCACATGAGAGTTGAAAGCCCATAAAAATGCTCAGACACTTGTAACCTAAGCACCCATCTTTTGCCGCTAAACCAGCAGATTTTTTCCACCGAAAGGAGAGAGAATTGCAAGGCCAAAAGAAAGTCCTAGCTCACCAAACAACATCCACAACCAAAGCTCAAAAGGCACCATATGAGGTGGCATATTTAATTGTACAGGCAAAAAAGCCACACACAATCGGAGAAACCCTAATAAAACCTGTTGCGATTGCTATGAGTCGGAAAATGCATGGGGATAAACAGGCGCGGGAGCTGGAAGCAGTTCTGCTGTCTGACAGGACCATATCCTGACGCATCACAGACATGGCCCGGGATATAAAGTGTCAGCTGATTGACAGAGTGAAGAAAGGGAAATATGCTTTGACATTAGACGAATCCACAGATAAATGAAACTCAGCCCATCCGCTTGTTTTTGTCAGATACTGTTTTGATGGAAAACTTAACGAGGACATGCTGTTTTGCACCCCGCTGGATGTAAAGTGCACAGGTGAGGACATTTTCCCTAAACTTGACAACAAACTAAAAAAAGAGGGACTGTCTTGGGATGAGTGCATCGGTGTGTGTACAGACGGTGCTGCAGCAATGCTGGGGGAAAAGAAAGGATGAAAAGCCAGAGTCTTACAAGTGGAACCCCACATAAACTTTACGCACTGTATTATTCACAGAGAAGCTCTTGCGAGTACAACGCTCGACCCAGATCTTAAGAGTGTTCTTGAGACTGCCATAAAAATTGTCAACTACATAAAATGACGTCCACTCAATACCAGGCTGTTTGCTACTCTCTGCAATGAACTGAGATCGGAGCATCAGGGCCTGCTGTTCCACACAGAGGTCAGGTGGCTTTGGTGAGGAAATGTCCTCAACCGCTTGTATGAACTGCAGGATGAGGTGCACTTATTTCTGATGGAGAACGGGTCCCAGCTCACTGACCACCTGACTGACCCTGACTGGTTAACAAGGCTAGCGTATTTGTCCTGCTTATTTGACAGACTGAACAGACTTAACATGTCATCGCAAGGTGAAAACACAAGCATCATGTTGCTGAATCATAAAATCCACACATTCAGAAGGAAAAGTGGATCGTTGGACTATGAGAGATGAGATGGACAGGACTGATATGTTTCCTGAGCTGGATTTGTTCATGGAGGAAAATGATATGAGTGTTAACACTGTGAAGAAGTCCATCACTACCCACCTTCAAGCCCTCCTGGAACACTTTAACAAGTTTTTCCCCGAGGAAACAACTCCGGAAAAATATGACTGGATAAGATCACCATTCACTGTAATGGCTGCAAGTCATCTGCCATCCGACATGGAGGTCACACCCTTTGAACTGTCAAGTGACGGCACCTTTAAGACAGCTTTTCATTCAAAAATGCTTGCTGAGTTCTGTATTTCAGTCGAGAGAGAATATCCACAGCTATCCAGGGCTGTGATGGACGTACTGATGCCATTTGGCTCTACATACTGTACCTGTGTGAAAAGACTTCCTAGGCACTGACATATATTAAAAATAAATACAGATAGCGTCTAAATGTGGAGGATGATCTCCGAGTGGCCATCTCTAAAATTAAACCCAGAATTGACTTGTTGTGCTCCACGCATATTGTCCACCCATCTCATTAGATGAGATTAACGCTGAAACATAGTTTGCCAAAATATACATTTGCACCGTAACAATGTTCACATGTTTACACAATGCTACAGTTTATGGCTGTTACTTTGACTGATTGTTCTGCTAACATGGAAATGAAAGCATTGTGTCAAAATTAAGTTTGCACAACAGCAACAATGTTCACTCCTAAATTACATGGAAATGACTTTAATGTATTCTGCTTTCATCCTTTAGTAAATTGTTATATGTAAAATCATATCATGGTTGTCAGGCTGTTCTGTTCTTTTGTTTTGTTATGCCCGTGTTTGTTTACCCTTATTAGTGCACGAGTCCTGTGTGTACGTTTATTTTAATATTTCAGTCACCTCCAGGGATAGTGGGGGTCGCCAGTTTCTGTCACCGTTATTTTGGGGGTTGTGGTCTGAAAAGTTTGGGAAACCCTGGGATAAGTACCTGTACTTATACAGCATTTTTTCTATCACAAAGACCACTCAAAGCGCTTAACTAGTAGCTCCACTAATGCTCTATTCTAAGGGCCAATCAGAGACAGATACCTGAGGACAATTTAGAGTCACCAATGAACCCAACAAGCAGGTCTTTAGATTGTGGGAGGAAACTGGAGCCCTCAGAGTAACCCACACAGCACAGGGAGAATGTCAGAATCTGGAAACTCAGAGTGATCGTATTTTGGTTCGTTACCTCAAATGAGATTCATGACACAAGTATATTCCTCATATGAGCTCTTTACTGCACAGGAGTGCAACACTTCTAACAGCAAAATCCAGCACTGGCAATAAAAAAAACAATCAGGAAGTTTTTATACATAGTCAGTCACACAAACATCTGCTGGATACAATTCACAGTCATAATATAAGTATACAAAACATTGGCCTGGACTGAAAACAACATGGCCTTGCAGGTGTGCCCCAGACTCCAAGTTAATCATAGTCACAGCACTTTATAAGAAAACAAGATTAATTCCCCCCATTCCCAGACCGCTTAACATACACATAGTCTGGTCTGGTGAGACACTTTGACTTCTAAACACATCTTACTGAAGGACACTCAGTAGGTCCACTTATTACCCAGAAATAACACAGTATGCTATAAACTCATAGAAGATGCATGCAGTATACATTTTAAATCACATAAAATGGTTATGCAATGATAATGATAATGATGTTAGTAATTATAAAATGATAAACAATTATAAAATGATTTGTTAGTAATAAAATGATAAATGATTAAACATGCATGATAAACAATTTTCTGACATTTCCCTCCTGTTTTATCATTTTTATCACAGTTTTTATTTAGGGATGCCTTTATTCATCAGAAACATGTAACTTCTCTCGATTTTCTACATGCCCGTCATTTGCATCATATCCCAATTACACAGGAGATTACTCACAATCTTCACAGTCATCATCAGTTTTTGAAAGAGCTACATATTGTCCTTTACACTTAAGTTTCAACATAGCAGTTTGCAACAGAAAAGTATGATGAGCAATGGCTTATGTAATCATAGATCTCATGCAGGGGATAACACACATGAAAAGTACACTGAATAAGATCAATATTACAATCAATGGGGTTAACCACTTCAGAAGAATCTGCCACCAAGTTCCACTTTGAAACCAATCCCAGGGACTCCAACCCTTATCTTCATCCAAAGTGTGTTGTAAGTGTAAAATGTCATTTAAATGTAGAATGTCTATAATAAAATGCATTAAAAATATTGCATTAAAAAATAATGCATTAAAAAATGCATTACAATAAAATGCAATAAAAGCCATTTTATATAATAAAATGGCTAATAACATGAGAAAGATTCTGATTTAAATCTGGTATGTATGTGCAGCACTCTTAACCAATAATGTGACACACCCCTCCTTGTGCAGCTAATGTTAAATCTAAAGCCATTCTATTTTGTAAAGTCATCATCCTTGAGAATTTCTGTTCCTCAGTTAAAGCTGTAAAACCTTGTTCTGTTAATATAGTTAGATTTTCCACTGTCCATGCTAATGCATTTATGTGATATGTAGCCAGGTAACTGCCATACATTGGAAAAAGAGTACTCATTACAATATTGAAATCACTAATCCTCTGTTTCCCAGACAGCCTACCTATTAGTTGTTGCATATCTGGGGTTGTACTTCTCCGTGCCCTGGTGTGAATTTCAGTTTGATCAGGATGATAATAATGAGAGTATGATGTTTTCATTCTATGTGTCAGGTTTGAACTTATGCTAATGTGTGGGATCAAAATAGCCATGTAGCATCTGCCACACCACCCCGGTGGAAGTAATGAATAAACATTAGACCCACAAACCCAGACATGGTTCTCCAAACATCCATATCCATCATCATTTGGCCACATAACATTGGGATTGTCACTACATTTACCAGTACAATTCTTGCTCTTTAAGGTAAAATTCCCAGCAGCTAGATAAGGGAGATGAAATGCATTTCTACAAACAGAATCATGGTATCTTACTCCACAGGTTGCCTCCTTCACATCATTACACCTTGGTGAAAAACCTAGATTGAAATTATTTTCATTACAACCTTTATTAAAACAGATTGGTCAAGTGAACAGTGTAGGATTTACCTTCATCAAGGGCTTTTTAACAGCAAGCAAAGACTTTCCAATTCCAGTAGTATTGAATATTCTTAACTTAGACCCAGTATAATCAGTAACAGTGACATTCAATTTATTCAGATACCCTTCAGACAAATTTCTTACCAACCAATGTCTAACACCATTACTTGAATTAAGCAGATTGAGATGTGAGGTCATCGCTATTGTCAATCCGGCTGTCTCCTCTTCGCTCAGCGGCACAGGGATCATGGGGATTGCAGTCTTGTGTGAATGGGGTAGCAATGAACACACATAGCAGGGAGTGTTGATTCCCAGTCCTCTCACCGAAACCACCATTGTTTGGTACCACAGGTTGTGCGTATAGTCCACGTATTGTCCATTGTCCATGTTTTGCGGGCTCCTTGTCCTGGAATCTGAAATGGTCCCCCACCCCACAGTCATGAAAAGTACGGAACACAGAGTCATCAGTACCTTTGGTGCCATGCCTCCACCTGAGAGAGTACCCGTCCGGGCCCCTATCTTCACCAGATTTGAGACGGCTCTGTCCTTAAAAGGACAAGCCCCCTTTGTAACTGGACTTACTCAGGGAAACAAGTTAGTTCACTTACAGGCACCCGTAGTCTCTTAACGTGTGAAAGATGAATCCAAGATGGTCGTTCAGCAATACGTATGGCAGTAGGGGTAGTTAACAATACCTGGAACGGTCTGAGCCACCTTAATGAATTCCAGTGCACTCGATGGTGGTTCTTTATGAAGACATAATCTCCAGGTTGCAACGGGTTATCCGCTTCCTCCTGTGGAGCAGAAAGAGCCCGAACAGAATCAACATATTCTCTCTTTTCCAAACATTCTCTAAGATGTACACCAAGATCAGTGTATTTGTTAGGTATGGTTAGTGGTGAGAGGACAGGCAATACATAAGGACAGTGAAAAGCACATTCAAAAGGTGACAATCCTGTCTTAGGGTCTGGTATAGAGTTAATGGTTAGCTTGACTAATTTCAGGGCTTCTGGCCAAGTGATACCCTTTCCATGTGTGGTCTTACCATTTTTTCTTTCTACTAATCCGACACTCTGTGGGTGGTAAGCTGTATGAAACTTCAGGCATGTGCCAGTGCTTTTAGCCAAATCTTTAACTATTTGAGCTGTAAAATATGTGCCATTGTCAGCATAAATAGTCTCTGGTATTCCAAAGGTTGGGAAAATATTATTCTGCAACACTTTACAAACAAACTTTGCATCTGCTTTAGCGGTGGGGTGAATTTCTGTCCATCGTGTGAAAGTGTCAACGAGGACAAGACAATATTGGAACTGGCCCACTTTAGATAGCTCTATAAAATCCATGCACCATTGAGAAAAAGGTGTCTTTGGTGGTGGGAAACTTCCTTGCCTTGTTCTCATTGCACCTTGAGCATTGTTTTGTATGCACACTGTGCATTGACTGCAAACCTTTTTTACCACTTTTTGTATCCCAGGACAGAAAAAATATTTTTTGGCTTGGTTAATTATCCCTCCTGTCGATACATGGCAAAAGCCATGAATCGAAAGTGCCACCCAGCGGTACAACGAGGGTGGGAGGATAATTTTACCATCAGTAGTGCAATAGATTTTCTTGTCATTCAAGACAGCATCTGGTGGAAGTGTCATTTTTTCTTTTGCATCATGCAAAATATCCAGGTCAAATGCATTTCACTTTTGTAACAATGCTGACTCTGTGTGGTCTTCAGCAGCACAGCGGGCAGCATGGTCAGCCAATGCATTTCCCCTGGTTAGTAAATCAGCTCCTCATGTGTGTGCAGGACAGTGGACAGTTGACAGTGATTTTGGTAGCGTTAGAACATGAGTCAACTCTTTCAAAAGATCAGAATGTTGGACTGGTTTTCCAGTAGATGTTACAAAACCTCTAATATTCCACAAAGCAGTGTGTGAGTGTGCTGCATTAAAGGCATACTTGCTGTCAGTACAAATGGTGACATTTAAATCCTTAGACCATTTTAAAGCTGTGATGAGAGCCAAACGTTCTGCCCTTTGAGCAGATGCTGGTTGAGGTACATTTTTTACAATCAGAATTTCTGTCAATGTAGTGACAGAATATGCAGTTGACGTGTTGCCATTTGGCAATTTAACTGATGAGCCATCAGTGAACAGCCAAAGAGAATCATGTCTTACACTCTGAGAGAGATCTGGTCTGGGGAGAAATTCCCTCAGTGATTGCTGCACACAGTCATGGTCTAAAGATTCTGGTGTGTTGCCACCAGAAGGAAGCAATGTAGCAGGATTCAATGTAGTGCATCTGATGAATGTAAGATGTGGTTGTGTCAGCAAGGTCATTGTGTACCTTAAGCATCTAGCATTAGAGAGCATTGTATGACCATTTTCAGAGAGCAAAGCTTCAACTGCATGAGGCACATGCACAGTTAAAGGATGAAATAACACTACGTCAAGAACAGCATTTATTGCGTCAGAAACTGCGGCGACTGTTTGCATACATGGATGTAAGCCAGCAGCGACTGAGTCAAGTTTTCGTGAATAATAGGACAATGGTTTGTATTGTCCTGCATGAATTTGCATCAAAACTGCTGACATATGTCCATTAACAGCATCACAAAACAAGTGAAATGGTTCTTCATAATTTGGAATTTGTAAAGCACATATAGATGACAGCGTGTTCTTGAGAGTAGAGATCAATTCCATGTGCTCTGGAGACAAACTTACTTTTTCATGTAAGTTTCCGTGAGGACCCTGAAGAAGTGCATACAGTGGGGCAGTGTATTGGGAGTAATTTGGTATCCACTGCCGGCAGTAATTCAGGGTGCCCAACAGAGACATTAGCTCCTTTTTAGTATGTGGTGTAGGCAGGTTTTGAATAGTTTGTATCCTATCTTTTTCCAGCTTTTTCCCATCAGCTGTGAGTGTATGTCCAAGAAACTTAACATTAGTTTTGCAGAATTGCAGTTTATTTCTGCTACATTTCAGACCATTTTGATACAGAAATTGCAACAGTGCAATGGTATCCTGTTTGCATTGATCCTCATTGGTAGATGCCACCAGGATATCATCCACATAAAGCAATATTTTAGAACCTGCAGGTGGATCAAATCTAGCCATTAAAGATGCCATTTCTTGAGAGAAAATAGTTGGACTTTAACAATAGCCTTGGGGCAATCGGGTGTAGGTGTATCTCTTGCCATCAAATGTGAATGCAAACCAAAACTGACTATCCTCGTGAATAGGGATAGTGAAATATGCATTACTGAGATCTATAACTGAAAAAACTGATGAATCATGTCCCACAGCATTTAACAATGTATGGGGGTCTGGGACAGATGGAGGGCGGGGAATGATTGCAGCATTCACTGCTTGAAGGTCCTGCACTAGCCTCCAGCCTACGCTAGGTGGAGCCTTCTTAACAGGGAATAGTGGAGTGTTCACTGCTGAACTCTGACATGGGATTATTACTCCACTCTGTAAGAGATCAGCAATGATAGGTCTAATGCCTTCAAGTGCCTCAGATTTTAGTGGGTATTGTTTTTTATATGAAAATCCTCTCCCATTAGATTTTACAATTACAGGAGTAGCATTTTTTAGGAAACCCACATCAGCAGGGCTCTTAGCCCATAAACCTTCAGGTAAAACAGTTAGTTCTTCTCACATTGAGGCAGTATATGTTGGTGCATATGTTATTCCCACAGCATCAGGTGGACATTCAGTTCCACAGGCATAATGAATTTCAAAATGAAGAGTCATCATGACTCTGAGAGGAACTTTAAAAAGGCCTGTGGAAGGGGAATGCTGCACCCTCTGCTCCGTGGTGTTTTCCCAATCAGTAACACCATTTGCCTTTTGAATCATTTTCCCACAATCAGCCCAAAAATAATTTTCTGGGCCCGTTTTAATGACACTGCTGCCACCCCTTGAGCATCAAAAATCAGGTTTTCAGTACATACATTTATACCACAAAAATCTTGCAATTTATCAGCCAATGGTGAGTCAAAAGGCTCATTACAGTGAATGTATTTCATGGTAACATGCAGTGGTTGTGGCCCCACCAGGTTTTGAAATACATCTTCTGGCAGCAGAGCAGACATAGTGGCCGTGCTCTCTGTATGGAGGGCAGTTACGGCTGTGCTGCTATCAGGCAAATCAAAGCTGAATAGGGTGCCACACCCTTGATCATCCAATTCATCCTCATTTGTAAGAAATGACTGAGCATTTCTCAAAACTGTGTAGTCATCCTTCTTTAAATCTGGACCTAATGTAATGTCAAGTCTAAACAGCACATCCCTTCCCAGCAGGTTCACTGGGCAGGAGGGGGCAACCACAACATCAGACACATAGGCTCTGTCTCTTTATCTGTCAAAGTGACTGGGCCATACAGGCTTTCTGTGGTTGTGCTCCCTCCCGCATTTTGGACCTTTATTGTCTGTCCAGTGAATCTAGCACTGTTGGGGATTTTACGAACAGTAGTGCGTGTGGCTCCTTTGTCACAAAGAAATTCAACCTCCTTTCCACTCACCAATAACCATATTATGGGAGCAGACAACACACTGCTGTACATAGGTCCAGGGTCTCATTAGATTGAGTCAACACCTCAGATAGTCTTTTTTGCTGGTCAAGAACTGTTTGCTTGTCCTTGGGAGAGAGTCTGTCTATGTCGGTTAGTCATGCTCTCCCATCTGCAGGTCTTTGACCCCCTGAGGGTCTTTGTCTTTGGTCATTCTCACAATCACCTGGATACTCCTCTCCTCTACCTTGTTGAAAACCACCTCTCTGAGTGTTTTGAAATCTTCTCCTGCCTGTACCACCCCGTCCTCTTCCTCTGAATCCACCCTTATTACAGCTACGGGCCCAGTGTCCAAGCTGGCCACACCTGTAACAAGCATTCTGATCATACACCCAGTCAGGTTCTGCATTCCATTGCCTTCGCCCCCTCAGGCGTGCTCCACCTCGGGGCAGCTCAGCCTCATACAAGCCATCACCACACTCCTCATTTATATAAATGTCCACTTTTTTCTTACTCTTGTCTCTCCGCTGTCTAGCCTCAGCTACATGGAATACATGCTGTTTAAACTCCTCCATGCTACATGTTTTCAAAGTCACACAAGACACCTTTATAGCCTCCCTAAGGTCAGCAGGTAGGGTGTCTAAGAAGGTATGCTTAAACAGCAGGCACTCCTTTGCATCCGCATTCAAATTGATATAACCTCCAAAGATTATATCAAACACTTCTTTAAAGCGCACCCAGTAATCAACAATGTTTTCATCAGGCTTCATTCTCAGCATAGCCACATCAGTCATAGACTTAGGGAGCCCATAATGCTCTGTAGCCCTTTTTAGCACCTTCTCAACAGCTCTTTCCCAGGCTGGCTTGTGCTCGTCTGGGTCATAGCTATCCACCCATGCAGGCTCAATCAATTCATCAGTAAAGAACTTCTCTGTCACGACCTGAACGCTATCTTTTCTCTGCGTTTAGGTTGTCCAGTGTCGCTCCTGCTCCGGGGTAGTCCGTGCCGGGTCTTCCATGGCCCGCTCTTTGACAGCGCCCAGCTGATTGCCAGCTGTCTAGTTCAGCTGCGCTGGGACAGCTGTCTCCTATTCCCAATCATCTCCCCATTTAAGCGAGCAGCCGGGAGTTACTCGTTGCTGCGACCTCGCTATGGGAAGACGTTCCTTGTGTTTCCCACGACTGTTAGCTCCTACGACTAGCTTCAGTTCGCCGTTACCTCGGCGCTTCACCCAAAGTAAGTGTTGCGACTTGGCGTGTGTTTTTCCCTCGCCGCCTCTCTAGCCTTTCTCCCTGGGTGGTATGTTACCCTTAGTTCTGTGTGTGTTTTAGCCCCACGTGGCTCTTTACTTTGCTGTCCGTTATTTAGTGTAGTGTGTGTCTTGTGTTAATAAATTACGCTAATTCACTGGTCGCCCTCGTATCTCCTTTCTGGCTCGTGAGAGCCAGAGTTATGACAGTAGGTCGCAGCCATAGTGAGACGGCCGCGACCGTGAGTTGGCTGTAAGGACTCGACGCCTTTTTTTCCCCTTCCTCTGGGTGCGGGCGAGCCAGTATCATGTCTCCCTCCAAGAGACTCATGCGGCACCCAGGCCACGATCTCTCGGAGGCTCTGGACCTTGTGGACGGAACGTTGTTAACCACGGACCTCTACGATGCCCCCAGCGAGATACGCTGGCGCCTGGAGCTCGCCGAGGGTATGCTTAACCGCTTTTCTCGCTACTTCCTTCTCCCCGAGGTTAAGGCAAGGAGGGCAGACATCTCTGTGGCCTGGGAGAGGCTCCGTAGGCTGGAGGAGAACTCCGGCAGGAAGCCGAGGACAGGACGCCATCGCTCCTTGCTTCGGAATCCCGCTCCTGCCGCCGATCCAGTCCAGGAGTTCGCCTCACCCAGGGGTGATCCCCAGGATAGAGTGACGTCAACCGGGTTTCCCCCGGAGAAGATGAGAGTGACAGCGATGCGCATTGCGGATCGAGTGGCAGCCGCTTCTTCCGCTGCCGTTCCCCCCCGTAGCCATGAAGAACGTGATTGCGGCGGTCAGGCTGGTCGAGAAGAACCCGGAGCTGAACGATTATCCGGAATACGCTGACCTGTTGGCTTCGCTCATCGCACAGGAGCGGCGTTTCCCCGACCTCACGTTCAGAAGACGTCGCTCCCAAATTCCCCACTCATCTCAGCGAGAGTCCCGTCCGGATCCCGCTCCAGGAAACCACACGAATTCCGCCTCCCAGCCTGCTGTTGCTCCTGTGTCTCGCCGAAGAAGTGAATCAGCTGCTCCCGCTCCTGGGCCCGCTCTCCCCGCTGTCCCGTCAGCTTTGGGCCCCCAGCTCTCCTCAGCTGTTTCACCCCCCTCTTCGTCATTCACTCCGGCCGCTGGGAGAAGCGCAAATTCATCTCCAGGTGTTCCAGGTCCCGATCCGGTGCGGGTAGCACCGCCTCATCTGTCCGGGGGGTTCCCCACTTCTATCCGGTTGGGAGAAGAGAGACTCAAGTCCCTTGTAGCGGGTTCCACCGGCCCTCCGGGAATCAGGCAAGTGTCCTTTCATTCTCCTCCCATTATGAGTGAATTGCCTTGTTTGATTCCTAGGGGAGGAGTTCAGGGTTCACAGTCCCCTGAGCTCTCTCCTCCCGCTGCAAAAACTGAATATGAACCTGCGTCCTCTGTGTCTCTTCCCCTTGAGTGTGCCCCGGTGCCAGGTGTACACCGCTGCGCGAGGAGGAGGCGACCTGCGGCCCTGGAGGGTTTTGCCCCAGCCCCGCAGCCACGTTATGGGCAGAGGAGAAGGTCGAACTGCCTGTTGGAGCCAGCGCCGACGGTTAAGCGTCCCCGGGTCTCCACGGAGGAATGGTTCGGCCCAGCAGAGTCCAGATCTCCTGCCTCCACGCCAGGTGGGCTGTCGACGCGGTCTTCGGCGTTTGGAGGTCGTTTGACTGTGGAAACCATCATGACGGCTGCGGAGCCATTCGCAGTGGAGTTGGAGCCGGAGGACGGAGTCCTGCACGCTGAGCCTGGAGCATCGAAGTCCTGGATGGCGGTAGAACCCGAGATCAGGCAAGTGCTCTATTTTGTTTTTCTCTTCTCTATTCTGGAGCATTATTGCCTGTCTCTCGGGGGGGGCGGGCCGGGTGCAGCCGTCTGCTGCGCTCGAGCCTGTTCCGCCGGGCTCTGCCGCTGCCGGTGATCCTGATCCCGGTTCCTTTTGTCCCTCTGAGCCTCTCCCCAGGGCCACCGGGAGTGCTGTCTCGGTCCAGCTGGAGTCCACCGGGAGTGTTTCGCCGGTCCAGCTGGAGTCCACCGGGAGTGTTTCGCCGGTCCAGCTGGAGTCCACCGGGAGTGTTTCGCCGGTCCAGCTGGAGTCCACCGGGAGTGTTTCGCCGGTCCAGCTGGGGTCCACCGGGAGTGTTTCGCCGGTCCAGCTGGGGTCCACCGGGAGTGTTTCGCCGGTCCAGCTGGGGTCCACCGGGGGTGCTGCGCCGGCCCGATCGGGGTCCACCGGGGGTGCTGCGCTGGCCCGATCGGGGTCCACCGGGGGTGCTGCGCCAGCCCGATCGGGGTCCACCGGGGGTGCTGCGCCGGCCCGATCGGGGTCCACCGGGGGTGCTGCGCCGGTCCGGGTAACAGTTAGTGTGGGAGCTGGAGGATTGTGTTCGCCTGACGTCAGGCTGACTTCGTCCCTTGCCTCCATCATTTCTCCTCCTGCCGCTGTTGGGGTTCCTCTCACCCGGGCCAGTTTCCCCCTACCCTTGTTGCCATTAGATGGCAGGCTAACTTTGCCCCTGGCCTCCATCTCTTCTCCCCCTACTACTGTGGGGGTTTTTCTCACCTGGGTCAGTTTCCTCCTGCCTTTTCCCTCAGGGAGGAAGCTGCACCAAGACTTCTCCCTCAGCTCTCCGTGGTCTGAGGTCACGGGACGACCGCCTGGGAAGCCATCTGGCTGGTTCGGTGGTCTGGGTCGGCCTCCGGAGAAACTGTGTCTCCTAGCCTGGGACTCGGGTAGGCCACCCGAACTGGTGTTGTGGTTCCTGGCCTGGTGGAGTTCAGGCCGCCCGCCGGACAAGCTGTCATCGCCTGCCTCACTCCACCTGCTGTCATTCCTGACAGACTGACTAACTGTTCATAGCCTTGTGTTTTGTATGCCTCCATTATTTAATTTCATTCAGGACATCAAGGAACTTGCTGTGTTAGAGTCCTTATTGGGATGTCATTTCTACCGAGAATTTTTCTTTAGACAATTTTCTGTGTTTTACGATCCCTGTATGGATCCCTATTCTAATTTCTCCCTTAAGTAGCATTTGCTTCACATTGCCTGGCCTCATTCCGAGTAGTCTTGTTTTTCTGTATTTATATCCTCCTCCAGACTGTTTAGTGACACTTTTTGTGCTAATACGTGTTTGAGGAGTTGTTCCTTTTGTATTTTTATGCCCGGACTGCCTCCTTTGTATATTATTCTGTTCTGGCCGGGGTTACATGTGTAAGTCTATTTAAACCATATGTTCAGAGTTTTGTAGTTTTTGGCCTTCGGGACATAAGTTTTTTTTTTTATTGTCCTCACCCTAAGTTATTGTGAACTTTTTCCATGACTATGTCGCTATGTTTCTGCATTTTGGTTCTTGTCGTTTCTCCTCACCTCCTGTGGTCACCTGCACAGACCGTCTGGCCTCTGCAGAGGAGGGGGTGATGGTTTTTTTTTGGGGGGGGGGTTTAAGATTATTATGGTATCTGACCCTATACTGTATCTAGGTTTTTTTTTCTTCCCTGCCTCCTTTTTCTGGTCCCTCCCATTCTCCCAGATCTGGCCCCCACCGCCCTCCCTGGTCTTCCCTCGGGGGGGGGGGGGGGGTTAGGCCGCTCCAGGAGGCGCGGCTCGGGGGAGGAGT